>BSBM01000545.1:1200000-1782500 GCA_027924585.1 Larix kaempferi
TGATTTTCCAAGTATTTTGGTAATCCGAGTGTGAGCGAACTATTGTTCGGCTCAATAAGGACCAAAGGCACCCACCTGATAAGTTGTAAAATAATAATAAAGGCAAGTGGGCTACTCAGCGCCCACACCCTTCCCCCTAGGTGTTTTGCGTCATTTTCATGGTGTGACCTTTTTCTTGTTTCCTGCTTTGTTTTGGTTTTGATTTACTAAACTGTAATTATTTTTTAGTAGTTAGTTTGCTTTCAAGTCTATTTTCTTTTTGCAGAAGTAACAGACCCATTTGCTACGCTTTCCCAAAGTATGGTACTATTGAAAGGGCTTGCTTGAGTAGGTGGTATTCGGAAAAGAGATTCGTAGTTTAGTAATAAGAAAACACTTTATTTCTTTTGCAATTTGATTTTCCATTTGTAAGTTATTGTAACAACACGTAACTCAGTCTCCGTGTATGCTCTTGTCCATCGCATGCTTTCCTGAGCTTTGGAACAATTAGAAACTGGACTCGTAGCATTGATTATTTTTCACATTTAATTAAAATTAACTCCCCCTTTGGACGGAAATTTGGCGTCCTTTGATTTGCTTCTTGTGGGAAAATTCTACAAAGAAGAGGGAACAACTAGGTAGTGATCGTGGGGACCCATCAGGCTACACCTTCGTTTGGTGTCAGTGTTGGACATACCCCCGCGACTTCGATCTAGCCCTTATTCTCATGTGGATCCACACTTGGAAATTCCAGATTTGTTCCGCGTACCTCACGGTATATTGGAACCCCCTTCCCTCTACGCAATTCAATTTTAATAAATTTAAAATTGGCCAAGAAGCACTCGCACAACATTTCCTATCAGCAGACTCCATTTACCTTTTTTCGTCATTCGTCTAATTAATGATATTTTGACTAAGTGAATCCAATGTGTTGTAACTGGTTTATCATTTACATGCTGCTGGTTTAATTTATATGTGATGCTCTTGTTTCAGTGATTCATTTCAAACTCCTAGATTAACTTTTGTTTTCGTAAGGCTTAAAACGTTAAAAGCCTTAGTTATTTTCTTAGGGACCACCACCTTTGGCTTCGTTAGGAGTTGGCCTAGATGGAGGAATTGAGTGTTGAGTGAGAGTATCTCAACTCGAGACTTGCTCCCAAGGACGCACCCAGTGGCTTGAAGATTTTTGCCACGCTAACCTCGAGGTGCGTATCAGGTAGCAACAAGGCGACAATGGTAACTCTTTCAAGTTCCACTTGAAGTTTCATTGTGGCGAAAGCTTTGCAACTTAAGTGTAAGTTTAAGTGGTAAGAAGGTACATGAGGTCTTCGTAGAGTTTTTCATTGGCATTGGGAGATTTGGAGGCTATGATGTGCTTGGAGACAGGGGGATTAAGAGTCCCTATGCTTGGTCGGGAACTAATGGGGCAACTTGTAGTATTCTACAACAGTTAGCCATGAGGCTTCTCTCATGTTACTTCATTCTCTTGTTATGAGGGGAATTGGAGAACATATGGGAATTTGTGTGCTTTGAAGAAGAGCATGCTTGTGCAGTCTAGAGTAGAGACAATGGTGTATGTGCACTCCAACCTTTGTCTTATGTACAAAATGAGGGTGAGTGGTTGAAGGAAAGACAAAGATGTGGGATGCATTTCCTGATAATATAGGTTTGGACATCAACATTGAGTTGGCATTAGCCAACTTGGATCTTAATGAACCAGCACTAGAGGCTATCACTTTGACGATGGTGATCCTCTCGAGGAGTCATCCTCCACACCATTGAATGCAAATCTTGGATTAGATATAGAGGAGGAGGAGGACGGAGGAGAGAATAGTGTTTGTGGTGGTGGTTCTAATGATTCTGAGATGGATGAGGATCACTGACGAGCTATGAGATCCTTTCATCTATGGTTCTAGTATCTCCCCTATTTTGTATTCCCACCTATAGTATCAGTGATTCAGTATCTATGTAATACGTTTTTATTTTGATGACATCAAATTACTCAATGAGAAAACTACAGTTTATGGTGTAACTTGTAAACCTCTATTTTACGTGTATTGAATATTCTATTTCCTTGTGTTTGATCATGATTAATGTAGTACTAGTTGTATCAATATTTTCTAAATGTTTTAATTTCTAAAATTTTTGGATCTCTATGTCTATATTTCTTTTTTATTATTTGTTATATATATATATATAACACGTGGGGTCAACATGTCCCATGTTGGATACTCATATCCATGTGTCCTACGTGTTCCATGTCCTAGTGTCATGTGACTTAGATCACTATTTAGATAATTCACATCTTTAACTTTTTGGATGTTGTTTAGGTAGATGGGGCATAATGAGATGAAAAACCTATTCTCTAGCTTCTTTGTCGACCATGTTTTGATACTCAAGCTTCTTTGTCGACCATGTTTTGATACTCAAGGAGCTAACCTAAATACTTAATAGTGGATTTGCAGCACATCTTTCTTCTGAAAATCTGCCAGATGAGTACCTTAATTTATTTTAGGTATAACAGTCATTAATATCCATTACAAAAGAAGCTTGGCAATCTTGCATCTCCATTCTTATTTCAGATCAACATTTCGTTTAACTAATGAGCACTTCAATGGTGTAGACTAGTTATTTCAATGTAGTTCGTGACTTGAAAACATTTGGAGTTTGCATGCATTATAGGATTGCTTGAACTATATTATTTTGGCAATTGTTTTTTTCATTTCAGTAGTTCATATGATTTTCCAATGCATTTTTCTTTCATTTTCATCTTTTAGCAGTTAATGAATAGTACATATCAATTTGGTTTCTTGAACATATTTACTTATTGTTATGGAATAGGTGCTTGTACGTCCATGAGTAATTATGTACTATGTAGTTACGATTTCTATTACGAAACATGATCAAAATACTGTCCACATAGTCCTGATACCTCTTCCTGTACTTTGTTGCTTCAAGGTTATTATACATACCGGGGTGTATATTGGTGGGGCTACTTGGCATCATAGTGGATGTTCCCATTATTACAATACTAGCGTTTTGCAAAGCCCCCTTCATGCTTTTTAAAGGATGGCAACGTTTACTGCAAGATCTTATAGGAAGGGCAGGACCATGCTTGGAGACTCCCTGTGTTCCGTTTGCTGGTCTCTGTATACTACTTTGGCCATTGGTGGTAGCTTGTGCTGTATTGAGTGCAGTTCTGTCAAGCTTTTTCCTTGGTATTTATGGGGCTGCTGTTGTCTATGAGGTATGTCCCAACTCTCTCTAGTTTTGAAGTGAGTCTCCCGAAATATCTTGGTTCAGATTCCTGAAGAAGTCTCCTTTCCCTTTCTTTTCTGATACTTGTTTATAGTCTACATTTAGATTCTAAAGAGCATGTATGGACCTAGAAATTGAGATAAACATGTCAAAGCAAATCACAGCCATTTCTCTCACGTTAAGTTAAGAAAACTCTCAGTGCCTTAAGTAGTTTAGGAGCTTTACATTTTGATAAAACTTCAACTTTATTAAACGCTTG
Organism: Larix kaempferi; assembly: GCA_027924585.1. NCBI lineage: Eukaryota > Viridiplantae > Streptophyta > Pinopsida > Pinales > Pinaceae > Larix > Larix kaempferi. Next base: position 1,203,497 of record BSBM01000545.1, read on the forward strand.
AATCTATTAGTAAACATGGTTAAAACATAACTCATGATCATCAAATCAAAATGCTCAAAATACTAAGCCACCTCATATTGAGTATGCCTAGGAAATGATTCCAAATGTTCAAATGCCTTTGAATAATACTTGCAGCAAATGTAAACTGGAAGCAGACATAGAAAATCATACTAGAAGAGGATGAAAACCGTAGATTCAGATAAAAAAAATGTAGACCTAAAGAACTTAGGGATTTTACAAAGAATGAAGAGCTTGCATAAATTTTGATTATACTATTTTTCCTACGTGGCTGCTAATTGTAGGGAGGAAAAATATCAAAGAAATCTGGTTTATAATTGAACAAATCAAGTAATACTCAATACTAAACACAATGGATATTAAAGGTATGTGTTGCAAAAAATGTGGAAATTTCTAGACAAATGGCAATTAATAAACATATATTTCACCTCTTAACTATAGGTTTCCTAGATCTTATCCCTGTGAATTTTCAGCCTTGGGGCTTGTTATCACATACCTTGTAGTTGTCCCTAAAGGTTATCCTATCCAGGATGGTAGAGGCAATGGACAACTAAATAGGTGACCCAAGAGATGCCATGGTTCCCAATGCAATTGGTTGTCACGCTAACTGAGGCACTCTTCACTTTAGATCAAGCCTAAGCAAGACCAAGGGGGAGACCCTAGCTAACCTATGAAGGCTAGCGAACCCACTCAAGACCTCCTAGAGAAATGTGAGAGTGAAAAATGGAGAGATCAAGAGTGATTAGATCTAGATCTAGAATGGATAAGTGGACCCAAGGAATTAGGGCTTGGTTGAAGAGGCTTAAGAGATAGACAAATGTTCAACCAATGTAAGACAAGGCCACTTATAGGTTTAAAAATAGTAGATCTAGATAGATCTAATGCCAAGTAAAATATCCAAGTGGGGCCCACCCTTAAAATAAAGAAAATGACAAATGTGGGGTCCACAAGGTGAAGATCAAGATGAAATGGCACTATAGGGTTTGCTATTTAGTGGATCTATGGATTTGATGAGGAAAAAACAATACCCAAATTGTGGATCTAGCAAAAGCCCACCTACCCAACAAGTGCGAACTCCCTTGGAGAGGCCTAGTGCCTTAGATCGGGGGGTAAATGGAGTCGGATGTCCACCAAATTTTAGATCGGGGTTTAGTTAATTATTATAGAGGTGGGTTTTAATTATTAAGCCCAAGCAATTGCTAGATCTCGCTAGATCTGAAAAAATAAAATAAAATGAGGGTTTTGAGATCTAGAGAATAAATGGATAGATCGGAAGAATAAAATACGTACCTCTCCAGCGTACTTGGACAATGAGAATGGATGCCGGTTATGACGAGGATTACTTCCACACAGATCAAATGAAAGATTTGTAGCTTCTCTTGCTTATGCGATTTGCCCAAGTCCACAAGTGCGCCCCTCTCTTCCTGCAAAACCAAGGAGACAAAAGCTCAATTAGCCAACAAAACGAGGGTAGATACAAGTAAGAAGCAAAAGATAAAGAATGATTGGTACAAAGACAAAATCACTCCCCATTTGAACCAAGATTTGACAGAAGATTGCAGGGTAAGCCTCCCCACCAATGCGCACTCCTCCCAAATCGTCCTCTTCACCTGTAAATTGATATAGTGGAAAAACATACAAAATAGCTACAAAATTCCTTCAGTGCAATGGAAAAGCATTTACAATCATCATAAACAAACACCCATCTCAAGATCCAAGTATGTGCTCAAAATAAATTTCTTCTATTCAATAATCAAGAGCCAAAAATCTCTAGATGCCTTTACAAGAGGGGGGCATCTTCCTTAAATAGGAGGAGAGAGACTAAAACCCTAACCACTTTTCAGAATAAGTGGTGGAGATCAAAAGATAAATAATACAATCAACGACTAAGATGAGCCGATACAATATAACATGGATCACTCACTCGAGAGGGGTGCGCACTCACTAAAGGAGGCCCTAGGGGGGGTGCGCACCACATAAAAATGACTAAACACAAATGTGCCACATAAGATGACAATGAAAAGACACTAGGAGCACATGGTGGGGCTAGGAGGTCTTATTTCCCTTCACTAGCATCACCCCATGGCACAATTATATAACATATGACTCAATAATATGTCCAAGTGAACAAATGATCAAATTCTGCCCCCCTCAATCTGAAAGAAAAATACATCAAAAGACCATCCGGAGAGTATGTGGACCCCACTGAATGCTGCAAGCTGATCTGGAAGGAGTGGGATACACCATAGATGACCTTTGAATATACCTCATGCCAAAAACTTGCCTCAATAGCCCAAATCGTTTTCCTTAATGACCTTTTTATTCCATTTTTATCCCACCTAAAAAACCATCAAACTGCTAGAAGCTCACTACCTGGTGCCTGGGCACAAAATCTGATTGTACTATCATGTCCGGAGAGGCGGGTAATATGGTAATAACAAGTGGCTGGACCACTCCTCTCCTCTGTAGCGCCCTAGGCAACGACTCTCATCAAAGCAACTGCTGGACATGCCAACTCAGCATGGCCAAACTGGTCAATAGGTGAAAAACTGCTTATATCATCACTGAAAGTGCCTGAAACTGAAAACTAAGTGTCTCAATGGATCCAAAAGACCTAAATCTACTAAGGATGAGTACCCATACACCTTGTGGTAACATGTAAGATCATCTTGTAGCATCCACCATACCCGGACAATAATAATATAATGGTCTGGAGATAACAATAATCAATACAAAAGTGCATCAACTATCATTTGAAATCTGTGTCCACTGTATGGAACCACAACAAGGTATATTGACCATAGATCATCATCATATAGCATCATTAGTCCAACTCATCACGGATCCCAAGGTTGACTTGGTCAAAACTGATCAAAATATGACCCAGGCTAGGAGATCCTGCTGCTGCAAGTGCAAGTGGTTAAGACATGCTCTTTTAATCATTCTCATAGCAAGACTTAAAGCATTAAGCATCATTTCGCTGGCAGTTAACATTTAATTATAGCAAATCATAAGTTTAAATAATAGCTTACTTACAAAAGAATCTCAAGGATATACTCATTCTGTAGACATGATCAATTTGCTAGCAAAGGGTGAAGGCCACGAATGCAAGGCTAGGAAAAGCGGGATGACTTGACTGACTCAACACTGTGATACTTTGGATAAGGGAGAGGGTATTGCACACTTAAGCATATGTTGGATAAAGAATACATAGGGAATGGTAGTGTCTCACAAATGGGTAAGTTGTTTAGAGAAGTGCTTATTCAACCTTAGCAAGTGTCTACAAAATCACATCATTACATTACAATTCTTTGGCTAACAATTCTTTAGATTTAGCATTTATTTAACCACTGCTTTCTTTAGGCCTATACAACCCTTTTGGGGATTTCACCTGTGCTTAGAAGCACAACTACTAAAGCTTTCATCCAGGGTGTTTCAAAAGTTCAATTCATTTCATTTGGAAACCCTTTTGGGGACTTCACCTATGCTTAGAAGCACAACTACTAAAGCTTTCATCCAGGGTGCTTTTAAGTTTCCATTTTATTTCATTTGACAACCCTTTTGGGGATTTTGCATGTGTTTAGAAACACAACTACTCAAGCTTTCATCCAAGGTTTTTCTTAATGAAATTTCAAATATACTTTTCAGAAGATATAACATTAATTTCCATATGTAAATGATGATAGTATTATTTGCTTCAGGTTTTAGCCAAGACAACTCAAGCAACTATGGGGACTTCCACAATCAAGACCAAACATCGGGGCAACTGACTAGAGTGATCAAGGTATAAAATCCAACTCACCGAAGGTGAGTTTTGTTGCCAACTTAGAGCCGAGACACAAACTAACATGGATGCTATTCAACAAAGAGGCAAAAGCGGAGAGGTCCTCCATATCACAGGCTAAGGTGTAAGTCAGGGCAAAAACCAAAAGTGGGAAGGTCAATGGATGGATGGAGAAAGTGAAGGTGATGCCTAAACTAGCAAGCCATAAGGTGGGAATGATCATGTCCACACTCCTAGGAGGGTAAAACCAACGAGTATAAAACAAGAGCTTTTAATTGTTAGTAATACAACCATTTAGATAATCAATAATGACCAATTTCATTTTAGAAAGATATACTGCCAGATCATAATCACTAGATGTTAAGTCAAGCTATCAAAATGACCAAAACAACAAGATAATAAAACCAATGCACATCATATACCTGCTGGGTCATATACCTGTATCTGCTATCTGGACCAACTGTAACCACTGAGAACACTACTGCTCTAGCTCCACTGCACTGCATCTGTATGGAACAAAGGGTCATCTCGGTCATCAAATATGAGGTCAAGAGGCTCAGCCTTGGCATAAAGTCTATTGCATGTCTCATATAGGGCTGCTCTGATGTGTGAGTGATCACAAATAACACTGCTCAGCATAGCTGATCTCACTGAAACTATGTAAAGACAAAGCTCAAAAATATGCAGATGACTGCTCTGCAATCATGGTAGCCCAGCTACTATGGGTGTGATAACAGGGCTATTATGAAATATGATTAAAACAACAATGGAAGCTGAAAATATTTTAATCCTTAACAACCCCAAACATCTAGGCAATCCAAGAGAAAAGTTAACAAAGAATTCTGATAATTTTCATCCTTTTAGGGCAATCTTATCATGCATAAATCAGATATGAAAACACTCATTTACAGATGTAAATACAGTAGCAAAACAACCCTTATCTTCTTCAATTACAATGTTAATCACTTAACATAATCACCCTTATGTCAAATCAACAAGACATATGTAGTTGGAACTTATAAACCGCGAAGAACATAGATATCTGAAAATCGAATCTACAATTTACACAAATATTGGATAGTTGAAAACTTTATTAACATGCATAAGATGAAGTCCATGTACATACCATAGCCTTACCACAAGGGTAGTACAATTAGCTAGCTCTCCAAATCTAGCTCAATAAAGGAGATCCAACAAGAATGAATCATTCAAGCAAGTCCTCCAAAGCAAGACATCTACTCTTCTTCTTCATTTCTCCAAATACAACCTAGGGTTTGATCACAACACCCTAATCTCCAAATCATCAACAAATGAAACCCTAACTCTAGACTTCAAGATCCTCCAACAAGATCAAGAAACCCTAGCAACTCCAAGACAAAGAGAGACCAAGTACATAAGAAGATACGAGAGAGAAAAACTAGTGCACTCCACTTGATCGCTGTTATCACACAACTTGTAGTTGTCCCTAAAGGTATCCCATCCAAGATGGTAGAGGAGATGGACAACTAAAGAGGTGATCCAAGAGATGCCACGGTTCCCAATGCAAGCTGGGAGTCACGACAACCGAGGCACTCTTCAGTTTAGATCGAGATGAATCAAGACCAAGGGGGAGACCCTATAGCCAATCAAAGATGATTGGACCAAAGCAAAGGTTTCTAGGGAAGTGTTAAAGATGAGTTATGGAAACCAATGCAAGGTTAGGTGGACCTAGAAGTTTAAGTATGGTTGAAAGAGGCTTAAGGGATGACTAGTGTTTAACCAATGAATGGTTTAGGCCACATAATGAGATCAAATAAGAAGATCTAGTACCATGAAATACACAAGTGGGACCCACTTCCTTGGGATATGGAAATGGCTCAAATGGGACCCACAAGGTGAAGTTAAGGGTGTAAATGGTACTAAGGGGTATGCAAAGGGTAGATCTATGGATCTAAGATGAAATTAGAGATACCCACATATGGGATCTAGCAATTGACACAAATCCCAAGAAGTGTGATTTGCCTTAAATGGACTAGTGCCTTGAAATGGATGGGAAAATGGAGTCAAAGGGATGTTAAAATGTAGATTGGGACACCTAAGATGCAAACCAAGGAGGCTCTTCAAGATCAAGTGGATGTAATGGTTAGATCTTACTAGATCTAATGTTTCACTAAGTGACCCAAGTGGACAACAATCCCCAAAATGAGGAATGATACCCCCAAGGCAGAACTTCACAAAGTGATACACTAGATGTAGGTTTCAAGGTATGCTCTTTCCAAAACAAGCGGGATCTCAAACACCCAGTTTCTCTAAGTGGGCCAACTCATACCCCCAAGAAGTGCGACTTTGCCCAAGGAGGGCTACATGCATGGAAAAGTGTGTCAAATCAAGTCCAAAAGCCACCAAAGTTTAGATTCGGGTAGTTTAGGCAATTATCAATGTGGATCTTGAAAATCAAGGGCATCCAATGGCTAGATCTCCATAGATATGAGATTGAACATGCATCACCAAATTGACCCAAGTGGGGCACAACCCTCAAAATGAGGAATGGGGCCCACAAGGTGAAAATCAATGAAGTGAAGCACTAGGGGTAGGTTATCAAATGTGAGGATCATGAATCAAGTGGGATCTCGCCTACCCATGTACTAGATCTAGCTTAACTCAATCACCCAAGGAGGGCGACTTTCCCCAAGAGAGGCTAAGTGCCTTGAAAAGTGTGTCAAATGTATCCCAATCCACACCAAACTATAGATCCGAATTGCCGTGGATACTATAGAGGTGGGTTTTCAATATCTTTTCAAAAGTCAAGCTAGATCCAAGTAGGTCTAAGAAAAACAAAAAATGAGGGTTTTGATTTTAATGTAGTTTTTGACCAATAGGATGGAGAACAAGCAAAATCAATACATACCTTGTAGATCTTACCTCAAAGCTTGCGGCCTCTTAGCATATGGAGAATTCTTGCCCTAGTTACAATTTCAAGCTTGATCGAAGTGTCTTCAACCAAAAACGTCCAAGCCCTAGGAGGAAATATGTCCCATGAAAACCTATAAATCAAACTACATCAAGTTAGATTTGATCCACAAATCCATAAGATCTAAGCATGTCATATCAAGAAAGTAATCAATGGACAAAGCACAATTGAAAAACTCCCTCTCTATGAAGACGTCTTACTCATGGGGGATGTGAGCAACCCCTACAATCTTCCCACAAAGCAAATCGTTGAGATAGCTTGAAGCAATTCGGCCTCCCTCTCTTGATGTCGATTTCACTTGAAAAGCAAACAATGTCTAGAATCAAAGATCCAAGAACATATGCAAGAGCAACCCAATCAAAGCCAATAAGTAGATCTCCAAAATATTCTTTTCATTCCAAGTTTTCTAGAGCCCAAAGGTGAGCTATACAATAGGGGGTCTCCTCCTTATATAGGATAATAAAGACCAAAACCCTAGATCTCAAAACCACTTTACAGCAAGATGAGTGGTTGAGATTAAAAGATCTCAATACATAATCAATGGCTAAGATGAATCATAACAACATAACACATGGATCACCCAAAATAATGATGATGTCATAGCTAAAAGTACTTATGGAGGGTGACGTCATCCTTTAGAGGGGGCAAAAGTACATGGGCCCACCTCATATGACTAGGACATGACATATAAAGCACATGGTGGGGCTAGGAGGCATCAATCCTTGCTAGCTCATCCCCATGGCACAATAAAATAATATAATATGTCCAAAATAAATACAAATGATCAAATATGTCCTCAAAATCTGTGAGAGACAAGCAGTAAAAGGCCTCCTGTGGCCTCTGTGGACCCCACTGACTGATGAAAACTGTTTGGAAGATGGGGGGTTCACCCTGGAAGACCTCTGTGAAAACCAAGTGCCAAAACCTTGCATCAATTGCCCAAATTGAATTCCTCAGTGACCCTTTTATTCCATTTTTATCCTCCCTCGGTAACTGTGAAGCTGCTGAAACTGCCCCCTAGGGCACCTGCGCTGTCAATTTGAGCCCACCAGGCTCTCCAGAAGGGGGGGTAAATGGTAATATCAAGTGGTTGGACCACCCCCTCCTCATACATCCGCCTAGGTGAGCTGGCCTCTCATGGCCCCTGCTGCTCAGGCTGGGAAATCAACCCCAAATTTGGTCAACAAGTGGAAAACTGCATCTATCACTGTCAGAAGTGCCTGAAATTGAATGATAAGTGTCTCATTGGATCCAGAAGACCCAAATATACTAAGAATGTGTACTCATACACCATGGGTTGTCCTGATGGGCTAGCTGTAGAGTTCACCATATATGGACAGTGCATAATCTGATGATCTGAAGTAATAATAAAACCTGCTGAACTGCATCAATCATCATCTGAATCATATGTCCATCATATAGCATCATCATCAAGAGTATGTGGGACCATCAATCATCATCAATAAGCATACATGGCCCACATCATCACGGATCCCAAGAAATGACCATAGTCAAACTGGGTTTGAGTAGGTCAATATACAACCAAGGATAAATCATATCAATAGACTAAGACATGTTCCTCTAATCATACTCACAGCTTAACTTAAAGTAAATCATCATTTAGTGGCATTAATCATACTTGTTCATTCCGTTGTTATTTATATTTACTTGCACAATAGCTTAAATGATAGACTCACCCATTGGACATGGTCTAACTGCTAGCTAAGGATGAAGGCTAGGAACAAGGTTAGGCAAAGTGGGTGACTTGTCTAAACTCGACTAAAAAACACTTTGGACTGGGAGAAAGGGGAAGCTACAAACTCTGTGCTGGACAAATAAAACACGGGGTATGGCTGTGCCTCATAAATGGGTAAGTTGTTTAGAGAGTGCTTATTCAACTTAGGCATCATGTCTACTTTTATAAAAGATGATCCAGTTTCATTAGGATCCATTGATTTCATTTCATGGCCTTTTTGGCCTACATAACCCTTCGAATCTCAGCTGTGCTGATAAGCACAACTAATTGCAGCTTGCATCCAGGGCATGTTTATACATATATAAGGTTAGCAATTGATTAGATATAGAATTTAAGAATCATTGCTTTTTGGACCTTTCTTATACTCTTTGAGGAGTATTTTTAGCAGTTCAGCGCTCTTGCCCTTTTTAGTTTCCATGGGTGAATTTACATAAGTTTTCATAAGTAGTACATGAGCTTTTAGTTTTAGCCAACAACATCTCAAGTGACTAGGGGGAGTTCGTGCTAGTGCCAAACATCGGGACAACCGACTGGACTAATTTAGGCCTACAATCCAACTTACCACAGGCAAGTTCTGTCACCAACTCAGAGCCAAGACACCAAACAAACAGGGATGCGGTCCAAACACAGAGGTAAAAAAAAGGTACGTCCTCAATATCAGAAAGTCAAGTAAGACAAGTCAAGGGTTAAAGCCAAATAAGAGAGTCATGGATGGATGGAGTCAAGTGAAAGTGGAGCCTAAGCTAGCAGACAACTGGTGTCAAGAAATACCATATCTATGCAAGCTAGTAAACTAGTGAGTTTTGTCAAACAACCTAAATGTGCAAGTAAAATGTCCATTTTATAATTCATCATCAAGATAGTCCATTTTAAGTTTACAAAGTTTGCCACATCATGAATCATATACCAAGCTAATGTTGTGAACATGACTAAAGCAACAAGATAATAATCCATAGTCAATGATCATAAATCCATAGGTCATACAACATCATCATAAGAATAATCATCATATATCATCTGAAACACTACTGCAATACATCTCTAGGCACTGAACTGAAACTGTATGGAATAAAGGGCCACATCGGTCATCAAATCTGAACTCTCAAGGCTCAGCCTTGACACAAGGTCAAACATAAGTCTGAATAATACACTGCTCTGATCATAAGTGATCTCAAAATATAAAGTCATCATAGCCAAGCTCTGAATAATCTAAGCTCTGGAATGTGCAGATATCTGCTAAGCAAGAATTGTAGCCCTGCTACTATGGTGTGATAACAATCACATCTCTAAAACAAGTGTGATAAGTATAAATGAATTTATGATGTTATGTTATGAAAGGGCTCTCTCCTTCCTTTATATATATGAGAGATAAGGGAGGCCAACAACACAAATGTGGGCTAATTCCCTTACAAACAACCTACAATAATCACAAGTAGGATCACACATGTGGATCACTACATTCCAAGGGTACACATGTCAAGCTCCAAGGTGATGTTGTCCACAAGCAAGGCTCTGAATGCCGAAGTGCTCCATAAGGTGTGCCAAATGCTCCTTTTCCAAGTCTCCAAAGGCTTCATAAATCCTCCTAAGCCATGTAGTCTTGTTATCACACAACTTGTAGTTGCCCCTAATGATATCCCATCCGGGACGGTAGAGGAGGCAGGCAAGTAAAGAGGTGACCCAAGAGATGCCACGGTTCCCAATGCAAGATGGGAGTCACGTCAACCGAGGCACTCTTCGCTTTAGGTCAGGGTGTAACAAGACCAAGGGGGAGACCCTATAACCAATCACAGTTGATTGGACCCAAACAGAGGTTTCTAAGGGTAAGTAAATGTGGAGTTACGGAAACCAATGCAAGGTTAAGTGGACCTAGAAGTTGAAGATGGTTGAAGGTGTACAAGAGATGGCTAGTGTTTCAACCTATGTATGGTTTAGGCCACATGATGGGGTATGATGACTAGGTATAGTACCATATGTTTACACAAGTGGGTCTTCTTTTCTTGGGAAGTGTGAAATGGTCTTAAATGGGCCCACAAGGTGAATGCTAGGTGTAATGTTGGTACTAGAGGTTAGGTAGAGACTAGATCTATGGATCTAAGTTGATTCTAGGAGTACCCACATACTAGATCTAGGGTTTGACACAATTCCCAAGGAGTGCGACTTGCTTAGTGGAGGACTAGTGCCTTGTTTGATGGGCTAATGGGGTCAAAAAGTATGTCAAAGTGTAGATCGGGACACCTAGAAGCCAAGTCAAGTGGGTTAGATGAGTTTTAATAGTTGGATCTTGCTAGATTTAGGTTTTTCAAGTAATATCCTTGAATGGACCACAATCCCTTGAAACAAGGAATGCTACCCCCAAGGCGGATCGTGACAAAAAGACAGTCTAGACCTAGGTTTCAAGGTATGGCCGTTTCAAATCTACAAGAATCTCAACTACCCACTTCCTCAAAGTGGGCAAACTCACCTTCCCCAAGGGAGTGCGACTTGCTCAAAGAGGGCTAAAACAAGGGTTAAGTGGACCAAATCAAGTCCAATGGCCACCAAATTGTAGATCCAAGTAGCTAGTACCCTGATCTATGCATGTTCCAAAAATCAAGTCAATCCAAGGGCTAGATCTTAGTAGATCTGAGTTTTGAGGTGTCAAGAAATTCAAAAGGGGGTTTTGACCCCTTAAAAAATGGAATGATGTCCACAAGGTAGATTTCACCAAAGTAACAATATGGGGGTAGGTTATCAAGTGTCTAGATTGCAAATCAAGTGGGATCTCACCTACCCATGTGCTAGATCTAACCAAACAAGCCTCTCACTAGGAAGTGCGATTTGGGTCAAAGAGGGCTTTTTGCCTTGAAAAGTGGGTTAATTTTAAGCCAATCACCACCAAACTATAGATCCAACTAGGGGTGGATGCTATAGAGGTGGGTTTTCAATATCTTCTCAAGAGCAAGGCTAGATCTAAGTAGATCTAAGAAATACCAAAATTGGGGTTTTAATGAATTAGGGTTTTATGACCAATGAAGATAGAATGGATGAAAGAGGCACATACCTTGTAGATCTTACCTCAATTGCTTATGGCCACCTTGCAAATTGATAGCATTCTCCTATGTGTATATTCAAGAGTGAGATCCAAGAGCTCCAACCAAAACGTCCTTCTCCAAGATAGCCATATCATCCTCCTCCTACAAGACAAGATCAAAGAAACAAGTCAAGCAAGATGATTATGAAAATGGTAGAAAGATGTGTTATCAACTGATTTGTACAATAGTTGAAACCTTATTGAGCCGCCAGTGTTGGAACACATCAGTGTTCACTTCCAGAGTATCTGGGTTTCATATATTTGGGTCTAGCCAGTTTTGGCTAGCCAGTTTTGTTTTTGAGTCGACATGACCATGGCCCCATGGGGGTGTGTATCAAAGTGTGCTAGTAGGGTCTGAGTGGCTCGGTTCCCCATGACTGGATTAAACAACTAAGGTATTCCAGGGAGTTTTTTCACCGTCAGATTATACTTTGCTTCAGGCGAGATATAATCTCTTGGTTTTTCTCCCGCTTCCTCCAAAGCTGGAATGCCCGATTTTGGAAATTTGGCCATGGGGGGTTATTAGGGTCCAACTATAATGTATAAACTTACTAGACACTATTAGAATAGGTTTTGGTCATGTCCTAAGTCTCTAGGACCCCCAGAAAAAATTTCGAAAAAATTTTACCGGACGCGTCGGAATTGGGGTTTTTATTTTTTTAATTATTTAAATTTTTAATTAAATTTCTCTATAGTTTAAATAGAGAAATTTCAATTTGTAATATGTCAGTCATCCGGGATCCGATTTCAGTGATTGAAGGCTCCAAACTTAAGCCAAAAATCATTCATGATCCCCGGACTAGCTAACCCTAAGTTTCAGACAATTATTTGGCCTCATAATTAATATTTTCTCAAAAAATCAAAAAATGAGAAATATTAATTAAAATATTCAAAAAATAATAAATTGGAGATAATTTAAATCTCTCCAAAAAAGGCCAAATTGAATAAAGTAAAAGTCAAAATGACATGGCAAAAAGCATTTATGATGATTGGAATCTTCACCCACCTGATTCAGATCAGTTTCGGAGCACTGGGAGTGATCTACAGTTGAGAAATTCGCTCACCTTCATGCAAATTCGTTTTTGTGATTTGGCAATTGATTAATGGGTTGTTGGATTATGAAATCAATGCATGTGGGGCTCCTTCCTCAAATTATGGGCTCCAAAATCAAGCTCAATGTTGAGTTAAGACTCCAAGCTCGATTTGGTTGGTGTTGACATGGTTTTGATTGGATTATGATGGAGTTTTTGGCTCTCTTCATGCCAAATTCGAATTAGGGTTTTAGGCTAGTGTTTTGCTATTTAAGAGAAGGCATTTGGGCTTTCTCTTCATGGAGAATTATTGTAAACTTACTCTGCGGAGATTGTAATAGCTATTGGCTATCATTGGAAATAAAGTTGGCTTTGGAGGCAAATTTGTGTACACTTCTATTGGTTCATGAGTTACTAATTTATTTTGAGGTAATATCTGTAATGTTTTCTTGATTTATGCAATTTCAAAGTTTGATTTAAATACATGCTTAGATCTCTTTCTTAAGAGCGTAGGGCAAGCATTTGATGGTCCCAATTTGTTTGCTAGGCTTAGGCTTGAATAGTATAAAGAGTGCAACTTGTAATCGGTCTTACTACCTTGTCTCTTTATGCATTTTTGTCTAACTCTCTATATTTGATCAAGCTTTGTTTGTGTAAGTTTTTGTGCATTGCAGATCTTCAAAACGGTTGAGATGAGATGAACTCGGTTGTATCTCCCTCTTCTCCACCAACAAAAACCTTTACTAATAGGGTGTTTGCAGGATACTTCCAAGGAGCAAGATCTTAAGATTGGCATCAAAGCAGAGAGGGTTTCCTCTTCCATCAACAAAGTTTTCATCTTTCAAACTTGGTTACAAAAGGGTTCTTTCTTCAAACCCCTCTTATTTGCTCCTTGTTTCCCTTTTCTCATTGGTTTGCTAGCCCTTGCCTCTTAAAACCCTCCTCCTTAGCTTTCGCTTGGCCATAGTTACCCCTCTTTCTTCCCTTTCGTTTTGGCTCTAGTCTCTTTGCTTTCCTCTCTCCATCTAGCTCTTGATTTACCTTCCCTTCCACCTTTCGTTTTTCCCTCTTTTATCCTCTCGTTCCCCATCTTCTAGCTTCCATCTCTCCCCCTCGTTTTCTCCAAAAAGAGCCCTGAATTATCCCAAAAGATCAAAAACGAATTGTTAAGTTAGTTTATTTTTTGTTAGAGTATTAGCTTCTCTTTTTGCAAGATAGCTTGTCATAGTTGGATCTTAGGTTTTACTTGCATCTTGTAGATCAATTTCATGCATTGAAAAGTAAGTGTTAGAAGCATTCTAGATTTCTTTTTTCACACTAGTATAGTTTGCATTTTTTAAAACCCTAGTTGCAAGTTTAAAAGATAGAATTTTTTTTACAAAAATATTTCAAAAATTTTACATTCTAGATCTCTTTCTCATCATTTTTTAAGCATATGTTGTTCGCTGGTCCGTTTTTTCTTTTATGCATTTTTGAAATAAAAAATCTCATAAACTAATTTTTTGAAGTCTTTTGTAGACTCTAGTTTAAATAGCTTCAAGATTTTGTCTTGTTCTAATGATTAATGGGTGCCTTGGTTGAGAATTTCTAAGACTTGTGTAGATGTTTTGAAAGGAGGAAACTTGAAGGAGCTTTGAAGAAGTAAGATCTAAGCAAAAGAAACAAAGTGAAGAAACCATGAGAATGATCAAAACTTGACGTACTTATCCTTTGTAAAAGCAAGCAAAGACTTGTTTCTTCTTCATTTTTTCCGAGTATTATTTATCTCTCAAAAGACCTTCAAGGGTTTCAAAACCAAGGCATTTGTAATCAAGTTAATAAAAGTTCAAGTGGAGGAGGCCTCCACTTTTTGGGTTTTCTTCCCATTTGGGGAAGAGTGTGGTGATTTGTTAGGTTAGATCTTTCAATTTTTTCTTTAGAGTAGTCTTTGTTTCATCTTGTATTTCTCTTCCAAGGCCTTTGACCGGAAGTTGTATCCTTGGGATTTCATCTCAAGGGCAGGACCACATAACTTTGTGGTTACTCTTCCTTCCTCGTCGGTTTCCTTGGTAGAGCTTTCAGCTAGCTGGAGGTTCTCAAGTGCAGGCGGTTCTAGTGGTTGATCTTGTTCGGAGATCAATCCCACCTAGTAGATTAAATCTTGTATGGTAGAACACTAGTTTGAGTTTAATTTCATGTTATTTGGCAAAGTAGTTTCTGTTAAGCATTAATTCATATCTTTCAAGCTTATCGATTTGTTTAAACATTCAAAAAAGTTGATTTATTGCTTTTACAACACAACTGCTTTCTTTTTCTTTAAAATAAACCAAAGTCTCTTGAACTTGGCCAAATCCAAGTCAAGAGCACCCTCTGTCGGAGGGCATTTTAGTGTTGCATTATCCCTGCATTAGGCATTTTAAGCTTAGCAAGTCTCTTGAACTTTGGTCATAAGATCGAGTCAAGAGCGCTCTCTGTCGGAGAGTTGAACAAGGTTCTCTAATAATAAAATTTTCCACTCATACACCCCTTAATTAATTTATCTTGGTTTCTGTCCTACACCCGTATGCTCTGCCAACCGGACACGGTTCGGCTAGTACTCAGAAAGGTGGAAGACTTGTTAAATTACAAGTGAAAATATAATTAAAACTTTCACCCCCATAACCAACGAACCGGCGTTGTCATAAAGTATTTTAATCAGTTCTCAGGGGAGGCGCCGGACTGCCCAATCTGCGACACGGTGGCTGGTTAGCATTGCGCGCCTCGCCGTGATTCCAGACAGGCCCTGACAGGTCTCTTAAAGGAGCTACTTAAAACTACTTTCCGGACACTCTTTGAGTACCCTTGGTTTTAGTCCTAATAATCAAGACAAATTAAAACTTTGAATTTACCAAGATAAGTTGCACAACGTTCTCACAAACTTTCCATTTCAAGCACTTGCATTAAGTCTACAATCACTTTTATTTTTGACTCCATAAGGCACTGGTTCTTCATCTTATGTTTTGCTTGCTTAAGTATCAACATTGGAGTATCTGCTTATATTTACGTGAAAAGTGATTTACTTATTTCCCAAGTGTATCTTTCATCTTGTATTTGCAACGTGGATTGCACTATCTTGTTTTATTTTCAAATATTATACTGTCTCTCATTTCACAAAAACTCCTAAAAAACACTCAGCCGCATCACAACACCCAAAAAACACTATAAATACAAGAGCCTTAGTGAAACTCTCTTTTAGGGACTACCCCCCTTGGCTTCGTTAGGAGTTTTGCCTAAACGGAGGAGTTGGGATTCAGATGACAGTACCTGGCTCATTGCTTGCTCCCAAGGCCACACCTCTCTCACCTGTAGTGAAGAGACAGCGTTCGAAAGATTTCCGCTGCTGGTGTGCATATTGGCGGACAACAAGATGTAATAGAAAGCATCAACTATGTCACAAAGATACAATAATGATACTCCCTGTCACAAGATCAACCCAAGAGAGAATATGTGGATCCCTCCAACAATAACCCTCATGAAGTCGCCCTCCTCTCCACCAATTCGACTTTCCTGTCAAAAGATTAGAAGAAGCACCAAAATCCACAATGATACATAGAAGAGATACTGTATATTCAATATGCAAGAGAATCCACAATGCAAGAGAGATGTGCTCCACAAAAAATCTTCTATTCCAATATTCTAGAGCTCCAAAGGTGAGCTATACAATGGGGGGTCTCCTCCTTATATAGGATAATAAAGACCAAAACTCTATACCACTCCATAATACTACATCAAATGAGTGGTTGAGATTAAAAAATCTCATCATACAATCAATGGCTAAGATGAACCTGTTATCACATATATAGTAGCCGGGCTACCATACATTATTTTTCTCATTCCAGTACACTATTCAGCCAGTTCCCTTGCATTTGAGATGCCGAGATGAGCATCTATATTGGATCACTATCAGATTGTGGACAGCAGTTGCATTCCCCATGCCATGACTGAGTTTCAGGACACTCAGAGAGATGACCGATGTAGCCATTATATCATTGGTACAGAGCAGACAGTAGTGCCCAGATTTACAGCAGCAGTCTCAGAGGACAGATGATGGTACAGGTTGATGAGCTTGCAGGTATATGACTCAGCAGGTATATCATGGTGTTATGGTTAGATTGCTTTTATACTTATTCTTATAGCATGTCTTAGCACTTAGTGTCATGATCTGGCGATCATATAGATATATGGACCTGGTTGATCTATTATATATATATTATACTGTCCCTACTCAGACTTAGAAGTTCACTATTCATACTCATTGGTACATACCCTCCTTAGGGAGAATAGAGGTGGTCATTACACCATACTTTGGCTTGCTAGTGTTGGCTCCATCATTTCATTGTCTTCATCCATCCATGGCCTACCTTTTAGATTATCACCCTGACTTACTACTTGACTAGTGGCATGGAGGACTTTTCCCCACTGTAGCCTCTGTATTGGATGAGCTTCCCTGTTTATTGTGTCTCGGCTCTGAGTTGGTGACAAAACTTACCTATGGTGAGTTGGAGTTCCTTGTGAATTCCCCCTAGTCACTAAAGTTGTGTTGGCTAAACCTGAAACTTTTAGTGCTGCCATCAATACAAAATCTGGAAAATGAAATGCTATATCTTGTATGAAAAGTCCATTCATGCAATGTGTTTCTAAACACACATGAATGAAAGGCGTGCCAAATGAAAATGGCCATAAAAATAAAATGTTATATCTTGTGGAAAATAAATACCTAGGTAAACAAGCTGTCCATGACACACCTAGAAGTGCTCAGGTAAACAAGTGCCTTAAAAACACACCTGCAGCAGAAAGCCTAAAAGAAAAAATGTAAATCTATGCAATGTGTTTGTAAACACACATAGATCAAGGCTATGGAAACTTCAGGCCCAAAAAGAAATGGAACTTAAATGCTATATCTAAACAATTGCTGGCCTTATTTGTATTATGGATTGTGCGCATCTGCGAAGGTGAATAAACCCTCTTTAAACAACTCATCCATTTGTGAGACACCGCCATTCCCTGTGTTATTGCTCATTCAGTATATACTATGGTGTATTCCCTTTCCCTTGCCAAAGTGTCACAAAGTCAAGACAGTTAAGTCATCCCTTAGCCTAGCCAGTTAATTCAGCCTTCACCCTTCACTAGCAAATTGATCACAACTATGAAGTGAGTATGATCCTGAAAGTCTAGTCTGAGTAATAATAATAATTAACGACACTATATATTTGGATTTAGATCGCCAGTCATGATTACTCTGTGTTATAATTGTTATTTGAATAAGTTGTAGAGCATATGTTAACCTTGACACTTTGCAGCAGCTATTGATGATGATCTGAGTTATATTTGGTCTTGGTTAGACCTAGTTTGACCATGGAGGACCATGGGACATGAGATGTTGGACCTTATGATGATATGGATAGATGATATATGGTCTATGTATACATACATGATGACTCTATGCAGAAGCTACAGGGTTATGATGATGATTCTGAGGTTACAGCAGTGTTTGTATATGTACAACGCATTATTATTGGCCTTGATCCGGTATATTGGATATTTATTTGGATCATGCAGAGATTCATATGGTGTATGAGTACACATCTTGGATGGATTTGGACCTTCTGAGTCCAATGGGACAGTTTGTTTTCAGTTCCGGGCACTTACAGTGATGATTTGGCCTCAGTAGACTGTCCTAGTACAGTTTTGGCTTGTCGGAGGCCCTGTTTGAGCAGATGTGATTTTTATCCGGTTGACCTAGGGCGCTGATGATGGAGGGGGTGGTCCAGCCACTTGTTTTTACCATATTACCCCCCTTCCGGACACATTGGTGCCCTCACCTTGACAGCGCCAGCACTCCAGGAGGCTGTTTGGGGCAGTTTCACGCTTCCCGAGGCATTTCAGGATTGGTAGAAATGGTTATTGAGGAAATCGATTTGGGTTACTGAGGCAAAGTTATGGCATGGGATGATCAGTGATGATAGATCGGGACCTTCCACACCTTCTCCAGCAGTTTCAGCTTCATCAGGGTCCGCATCCATCATTTATGGCACTTTCTGTGGATTTTTTGAGGTCTCTTGAGGACCACGACTTCACTATGGAGGCACGATTTGGTACATTCATGATTATTTTTTGATTATTGTGCTATGGGGATTGACCAAGGAGGGATAAAATTACCCCTTGGACCCACCATAAGCCTCTTATGATATTTTATCATCATGATTTGGTGGGATTCCCCTCTTATAGGGCGATTTTGTCCACTTACATTATATTTTATTAGTGATCCATGTATTTTATTGTTGAGCTCATCTCAACCATTGATTAGACATTTGTATCTTTTAATCTTAGCCACTCATTCAAAAAGTGGTTAGGGTTTTGGTGCCTCTCCTTCCTATTTAAAGGAGATAGCCTCTCATTGTAAAGGGACTTTTGGCTCTGAATTATTGGAATAGAAAATTATTATTGCATCTATCTCCAGTGTTGTGGTGAATGTTTTTGGTGTTCGTTCGTTGGTTCTTCCTTTGCACTGAGTTATTGAAGATCTTGTTTGCCATATCTTTGTACCACGATTTTTGCATCTACAGGTGGAGGCCGATTTGCTTGGAGGAGGAGGTATTGGTAGGGGAAGACTCTCCCTACTTCTTCTTTGGAGCTCTTCGTTGGTAACAGGGAGTATTACTGTCCCAGGACCTTCTATTTCATGTTACTATTTGCATTTCTCTTGTATTTCTTCCATACTTGATCTTACTGATTGAATCTTCATTCCTTGGTTTGACAGGTAGAGGAAGGCGCACTTGTGGGCTAGGGCATCAAATCGGCAAGCAAATCAACAATCTCTCATTTGATCTCTACGGGAATCTTCCTCAACATCAAGGCATCTCATCCACATCACTCAGGTATGATCTCAAGGTAAGTTCTTGTTATCACACCATAGTAGCAGGGCTACTATTCTTGTACAGCAGATATCTGCACATTTCAGAGCCTACATTTTTCCAGAGCATGGCTATACATGTTGGATCACTCATGATCAGAGCAGTACATTATTCAGATTTTATGACCTTGTGTCAAGGCTGAGCCTTGAGAGTTCAGATTTGATGACTGATGTGACCACTTATCCCATTACAGTTTCAGTTCAGTGCCTAGAGATATATTGCAGCAGTGTTTCAGATGATGCATGATGATGATTATTATGATGATGTTGTATGATCTATGGATATGTTCTCACTGACTGTGGATTATTATCTTGTTGATTTAGTCATGATCATGGCATATGCTTGGTATATTATTCCTGATGTGGCAAACTATTTAAAATGAACTGTAAATCATAAAATGGACAATTGCTTGCACTTTTAGGTCATTTAACAAAACTTACTGGTATTTCACCTTACATAGACATGGTCTTTCCCCGACACCAGTTGTCTGCTAGTGTAGGCTCCATATTCACTTGTCTCCATCCATACATGACCTTCCTGTTTGACTTTAAACCCTGACTTGTCTCATTTGACTTTCTGATACTGAGGACTTCCCCATTTTTCTACCTCTGTGTTTGGACCGCATCCCTGTTATTCAGTGTCTCGGCTCTGAGTTGGTGACAGAACTTGCCTTTGGTGAGTTGGATTGTAGGCCTAAATCATTCTGGTCGGTTGTCCCGATGTTTGGCATTGGCTCGAACTCCCCCTAGTCACTTGAGATGTTGTTGGCTAAAACTGAAAGCTCATGTTTTACCTATGGAAACTTAAAAAATTCGCCCATGGAAATAAAAAAAAAAGGGCAAGAGCAATGAAAAGCTAAAAATACTCCTCGAAGAGTATAAGAAAGGTCCAAAAAGCAATGGTTCTTAAAAGTTATATCTAAACAATTGCTGACCTTATAAATATGTGAAAAACATGCCCTGGATGCAAGCTGCAACTAGTTGTGCTTCTCAGCACATCTGAAATCCGAAGGGTTATGTAGGCCAAAAAGGCCATGGAAATGAAATTGAATGATCCTAATGAATCTGGATCAACTTGATGTAGACATGATGCCTAAGTTGAATAAGCACTCTCTAAACAACTTATCCATTTGTGAGGCACAGCCATCCCCCGTGTTCTTTTGTCCAGCACAGAGTTTGTAGCTTCCCCCTTCTCCCAGTCCAAAGTATTTTTGAGTTAAGTTAGACAAGTCAAACCCTTGGCCCAACCTTGCTCCTAGCCTTCATCCTTCACTAGCAGTTTGACCATGTCCAATGGGTGAGTTTGTCATTTGAACTATTGTGCAAGTAATTTTATATAATCACGGATTATGTTAACTTTATTAATGCCACTGAATGGAATTTATACTTTGAGCTTAGTTGTGGGAATGATTAGAGAGACATTGTCTTAGTCTACTGATGTGATTTATCCTTGATTATATATTCTTGGGATCCGTGATGATGTGGGCCATATATGGATGATTATTGATGATGATTTATGGTCCCACATGTTTGACGATGATATCATATGATGGACATATGATGCAGATGATGTTTGATCCAGTTCAGCAGGTTTATTATTACTTCAGATCAGCAGACTATACATTGTCCATATATGGTGGACCCTACAGCAGGCCCATTAGGGCAACCCAGGGTGTATGAGTACTCATTCCTAGTGGATTTGGGTCTTCTGGATCCATTGAGACACTTATCTTTCAGTTCCGGGCACTTCTGACAGTGATTGATGCAGTTTTACACTTGTTGACCAGATTGGGGGCTGATTTCCCAGCCTGAGCAGCAGGGGCCCCGAGAGGCCAGTTCACCTAGGGCGCTGATGATGGAGGGGGTCGTCCAACCACTTGTTATTACCATTTATCCCCCCTTCCGGAGAGCCTGGTGGGCTCAGATTGACAGCGCTAGCACCCTAGGAGGCAGTTTTGGCACTTTCACAGTTCCCGAGGCAGTTAAAAAATGGGAAAAGGTGGTCACTGAGGAAATCGATTTGGGCAATTGAGGCAAGGTTTTGGCATTTGGTTTTCACAGAGGTCTTCCAGGGCGACATCACTACCTTCCAGTCAGTTTTCACCATGTGGGTATGCCCAGATTGATCACAGGAGGATATTTACTGCTTGACTGTCATGGATTCTGAGGACAGTTTTGGTCATTTTTATTATATTGGACATATTTTATTATTTTTATTGTGCCTTGGGGATGAGCTAGTAAGGATTAAAACCTCCTAGCCCCACCATGAGCTTATATTGTTATGTCCTAGTCACCATGAGGTGGATTTTGATGCTTATAGTTTCTCTTGTGGATGACGTCACCCCTCATTGTACCTTTTTGGTGGGGGCGCTATCATTATGTGGGTGATCCATGTGATATATGGTTATGATTTATTATTAGCCATTGATTATGTTGTGAGATCTTTTAATCTCAACCACTCATTTCAAAAAGTGGTTTTGAGATCTAGGGTTTTGGTCTTTATTATCCTATATAAGGAGGAGACCCCCTCATTGTAAAATTCATCTAGAGATTTTTGGCTCTTGGCTCTTGGAATAAAATTTCTATCTTTTGGAGTACATGCTTGGATTGGAGTGAATGTTGGTTGTTTCGATTGTAAATGCTATTGTCCATTGCACTGGAGGATCTATTGTAGCTATCTTGCATATTTGCCATACTTTATTTGCAGGTTGAGAGGGCGACTTTGACAAGTGCGAATTGGTGGGGAGGCTTGCCCTTCAAGCTTGGTAGAAGTCGTTTTGGGTTTGACAGGGAGTAGTTTTGCCTTTGTGTCAACTATTCTATGTTTTTCTCTCTCTTGCTTGTATCTACCTTCAATTTGTTAAACTGATTGATGCTTTGCTCCTTGGCTTGACAGGTTAGAAGGAATTACATGTGGCTTGGAAAAATCGATTTGGCAAGAGGGCTTCAACAATTCTCCATTTGATCTTTGGCAAAGTAATCCTCGTCTCAACTAGCATTCATCTCTTCATCCAGGTATGTTCCAAGAGGTATGATCTTCTCTTCCTTGAATCTTCCATAATTTCTAGATCACAAAAACCCTAATCAAATTAAAACCCTTGTTTTTGGTATTTTTCAGATCTACTTAGATCTAGCCTTGCAATTGAAAAGATATTAAAAACCCACCTCTATAGCATCCACCCCTAGTGGGATCTATAGTTTGGTGGTGATTGGCTAAAAATTGACACACTTTTCAATGCAAAAAGCCTTCTTGAGCCAAAATCGATTTTCCTAAGAGAAGCTTGTTGGGCTAGATCTAGCACATGGGTAGGTGAGATCTCACTCGATTTGCATTCTAGACACTTGATAACCTAAACCCATATCCTTACTTTGGTGAAAACTACCTTGTGGACATCTCTCCATGTTTTAAGGGGTTGAAACCCCCTTTTGATCTTCTTGGTACCTTAAAACTTAGATCTACTAAGATCTAGCCATTGGATTCACTTGAAACTTTGAAGGAACATAGATCGGGGTACTAACATCCCGGATCTACATTTTGGTGGCCATTGGACTTAGTTTGGTCCACCAAAACCCATTTTTGGACCCTCCTTGAGCAAATCGCACCCCCTTGATTTTTTGAGTTGGTCCACTTCTAGGAAGTGGGTGTTGGAGATTTTCGTGGATTTGGAATGCCCATGCCTTGAAACCTAGGTCTATACTGTCTGTTTGTCAAGATCCACCGTGGGGATTGCATTCCTTGTTTTAAGGGATTGTGGTCCACTTTTGGTTCTCTTTTAAAAACCTAGATCTAGTAAGATCCAACCATTGGATCTCATCCAATCCACTTGACTTGGCTTCTAGGTGTCCCGATCTACACTTTGGCATACTTTTTGACCCCATTAGCCCATCCAACAAGGCACTAGTCCTTCTCCAAGCAAGGCGCACTCCTTGGGATTAGTGTCAAACCCTAGATCTAGTACATGGGTAATCCTAGAACCAACTCCAACTTATAAATCTAGCCTAGATCTAACCTATAGTACCATCCTCACACCTAACTTCACCTTGTGGGTCCATCTAGAACCATTTCACACTTCCCAAGAAACTAGACCCACTTGTGCAAACACATGGTACTATACCTAGTAATCATACCCCATCATGTGGCCTAAACCATACATAGGTTGAAACACTAACTATCCATTACACCACCATCAACCATTCCTTAACCCTTAGGTCCACTTAGCCTTGCATTGGTTTCCGTAACTCATCATTTACCTACCCTTAGAAACCTTTGTTTGGGCCCAATTAACTGTGATTGGGGTATAGGGTCTCCCCCTTGGTCTAGTTATACCTTGACCTAAAGCGAAGAGTGCCTCAGTTGACGTGACTCCCACATTGCATTGGGAACCGTGGCATCTCTTGGGTCACCTCTTTAGTTGCTTGTCTCCTCTACCGTCCCGGATGGGATACCTCTAGGGGCAACTACAAGTTGTGTGATAACAGTTCTATCTCCATGATCTATCCAATTGTCAAAAACACTTAAAACCCTAGTCAATCAAAACCCCATTTTTACATTTTCTTAGATCTACTTAGATCTAGTGGGTTATTGGGCATAATATTGAAAACCCACCTCTATAGCATCCACGGCATCCCGGATCTATAGTTTGGTGAGGATTGGCTTCCGTTTGACCCCTCTCCCATGCCAACTTAGCTTCTCCCAAGCAAGGCGCACTTCACTAGTTGAGCAAGTTGACCTAGATCTAGGTGATGGGTGTTTGAGATTCCACTTGATTCGTCATCTACACATCCAGTAACATACACCCAGGTTGTTACTTTTCTGAAATTCACCTTGTGGGCCCCATTCCACATTTTAAGGGATTTAATCCCCATTTTGGACCACTTGGAACCCTTAAACTCAGATCTACTAAGATCTAACCGTTGGATTACCACGAAAATACAGATCCATACTCCTACCTGACCGATCTACCCGGATCTAAAGTTTGGATGCCATCCGACTTGTTTTGACCCACCTAAACCTCATTTTAGGCCTCCTTGGGCAAAGTCGCACCACCTTGGAGAAGTGAGTTCACTCACTTCTAGGAACTGGGTACTTGAGATTTTTGGAGATTTAGAACCGGAATAATTCAAAACCTAGGTCTAGACTGTCACTTTGTCAAATCTTGCCTTGGGGATTGCATTCCTTGTTTTAAGGGATTGTGGTCCACTTAGGTCAAACCTAGATCTAGATACATTCATCCATTAAGACCTCTACTGCCCACTTGTCCCAAGTACTAGGAGTCCTAAACCACAAGTCAACCCTACTTTGACTCCACTTCCCAATTCCCAAGGCACTGGTTTCTCTCCACGTTAATTCAACTTTCCTACATTGTTGGATTGACTTGTGGTTTGACTTATGCATGGTGAACTAAACCCTTGAAGCTATCATGTACCATGGTCAAGCTTGTCGTCTGTACTAGTTAGCCCCAATACAACCCTTAATTACCCTGCATTGGACACAGTTCCCAAGGCAGTGGACCTTCCAACATTGAACTAGTACACTAGCCCTAGATCTCACTTCAAACATTATAAGTCACTCTTACATCAACCATGAACCAAAGCTATACCTATTGAACCCCTCACTTGGCTTGTGACTTCATCCTTAGGTCTAGGATAAACCATACACCTAACTTCACTTAGAAATACCCTGATTTGGTGTCTTGGTTTTGATCTCTCCTGTCGGGAGTAGATCGGGTCTCCCCCTTTGTTGTCTGGGCTAGATAACATAAAGCGAAGGTTGCCTCGACTGGCATGACAACCATATACATTGGAGGTCGAGGTGATCGTGGTTGCACCTTTTGAGTTGCCCTTCCCTATTGCCATCCATGACTGGATACATCCATAGGGGTAACTACAGCCTAGGTGATAACAGAACCATAACAATATATCACATGGATCACTCAATATAACAATAGCGCCCCCCACTAAATGGTACAATAAGAGGGTGACGTCATCCACTAGAGAAACATAAGTACCCAAAATCCACCTCATGGTGACTAGGACATGACAACATAAGCTCATGGTGGGGCTAGGAGGCATCAATCCTTACTAGCTCATCCCCAAGGCACAATAAAATAATAAAATATGTCCAATATAATGTAAATGACCAAAACTGTCATCAGAATCCATGACAGTTAAGCAGTAAATGTCCTCCTGTGATCAATCTGGGCATACCCACATGGTGAAAACTGACTGGAAGATAGTGATGCCACCCTGGAAGACCTCTGTGAAAACCAAATGCCAAAACCTTGCCTCAATTGCCCAAATCGATTTCCTCAGTGACCACTTTATCCCATTTTTTAACTGCCTCGGGAACTGTGAAAGTGCCAAAACTGCCTCCTAGGGTGCTAGCGCTGTCCATTTGAGCCCACCAGGCTCTCCAGAAGGGGGGGGGTAAATGGTAAAAACAAGTGGCTGGACCACCCCCTCCATCATCAGCGCCCTAGGTGAACTGGCCTCTCGGGGCCCCTGCTGCTCAGGTTGGGAAATCAGCCCCAAATTTGGTCAACAAGTGTAAAACTGCATCAATCACTGTCAGAAGTGCCCGGAACTGAAAGATAAGTGTCTCATTGGATCCAGAAGACCCAAATCCACTAGGAATGTGTACTCATACACCATGGGTTGCCCAAATGGGCCTGCTGTAGGGTCCACCATATATGGACAATGCATAATCTGCTGATGTGAAGTAGTAATAAACCTGCTGAACTGGATCAAACATCATCTGCATCATATGTCCATCATATGATATCATCATCAAACATGTGGGCCCATCAATCATCATCAATAATCATCCATACATGGTCCACATCATCACGGATCCCAAGAATATACCACAAGGATAAATCACATCAGTAGACTAAGACAATTCTTCTCTAATCATTCTCACAGCTAAGCTCAAAGTATAACATCCATTCAGTGGCATTAATTAAGTTAGCATATTCCGTTGTTATATAAAATTACTTGCACAATAGTTCAAATGACAAACTCACCCATTGGACATGGTCAAACTGCTAGTGAAGGATGAAGGCTAGGAACAAGGTTGGGCCAAGGGGTTGACTTGTCTAACTTAACTCAAAAATACTTTGGATTGGGAGAAAGGGGAAAGCTACAAACTCTGTGCTGGACAAAAGAACACGGGGGATGGCTGTGTCTCACAAATGGATAAGTTGTTTAGAGAGTGCTTATTCAACTTAGGTATCATGTCTACATCAAGTTGATCTAGGTTCATTAGGATCATTCAATTTTATTCCATGGCCTTTTTGGCCTACATAACCCCTTGGATTTTAGATGTGCTGAGAAGCACAACTAGTTGCATCTTGCATCCAGGGCATGTTTTTCAAATATTTATAAGGTCAGCAATTGTTTAGATATAGCTTTTAAGAACCATTGCTTTTTGGACCTTTCTTACTCTTCGAGGAGTATTTTTAGCTATTCATCGCTCTTGCCCTTTTTTTTTATTTCCATGGGCGAATTTTTTTTAGTTTCCATAGGTAGAACATGAGCTTTCAGTTTTAGCCAACAACATCTCAAGTGACTAGGGGGAGTTCGAGCCAATGCCAAACATCGGGACAACCGACCAGAATGATTTAGGCCTACAATCCAACTCACCAGAGGCAAGTTTTGTCACCAACTCAGAGTTGAGACACTGAATAAACAGGGATGCGGTCCAAACACAGAGGTAGAAAAATGGGGAAGCCCTCGGTATCAGAAATTCAAATGAGACAGGTCAAGGTCTAAAGTCAAATAGGAAGGTCATGTATGGATGGAGTCAAGTGAATATGGAGCCTACACTAGCAGACAACTGGTGTCGGGAAAAACCATATCTATGTAAGGTGAAAAACCAGTGGGTTTTGTTAAATGACCTAAATGTGCAAGCAATTGTCCATTTTATGATTTACAGTTCATTTTAAACAGTTTGCCACATCAGGAATGATATACCAAGCACATGTTGTAATCATGATTAAATCAACAAGATAATAATCCACAGTCAGTGATAACATATCCATAGATCATACAACATCATCGTAATAATAATCATCATGCATCATCTGAAACACTGCTGAAATACATCTCGAGGCACTGAACTGAAACTGTATGGGATAAAGGGTCACATCAGTCATCAAATCTGAACTCTCAAGGCTCAGTATTGACACAAGGTCATACATAAATCTGAATAATGTACTGCTTTGATCATGAGTGATCCAAAATATATATCCATGCTCTGGAATAATGGAAGCTCTGGAATGTGCAGATATCTGCTGTACAAGAATAGTAGCCCTGCTACTATGGTGTGATAACATCTGGCTCCAGCTGGGACAAGTGCTCTAAGGGAGAGAGCGCTTGAGAACCTCAGAATCTCTGGTCTCGAACTGCTCTGCATCAATCTTCAATCCAACACTGCACCATCCTTGCTCTCAGCTTTTATCTTGCACCTGTTCCTGCTCTCACAAACACTAAAATACCTCATGGAGCATGTATGGGAAAAATATAAAATAAAACTGGAAATGACTTCTATTCTAAAACATAAACTGAAATGCGCCAAAATATAAATATAAACTAACATGGCATATATTATTCATTTATCATTTTTATTACTGTGCAGGAGGAAAAGAGCACTTCTTCAAGCAGGCAATCTCAACTTGCACAGGCAGCCAAAAATAGAAATGCCAACTACAATTTTTTAAATGCATGCAGGAGAAGAGACAAGCTTAGGAAGGAGCAAGGCTCAACTCAATAAAGAAGAAAAACACGCAGACACTCCAGGCAGAAAAAGAAAAAGGGACAATACTCGACACACAGAAAAAGAAAAATCACACAAATCCTACTGCTCAAGTGAGCTTATTTAGAAGCTACCTACTCTAAACAGGCAAGGCAAGGCATAGTCATTCAAAAGGAATAAGGGGGTAGTAGTGTTTCAATAGTACCCCATTTACTGGCAGCTCCAATTCATACCCATCCAATGTTTCCAACCAAAAGGAGTTTTTACCTGCAACTCTACTTATTTGATAGGGACCCATCCATATCTTTTCAAACTTGCCATGGTTTCCAGGTTTCTCTTTGTTCTTATCCCACAGTAGAACTATATCACCTACTCCAAAACTTATGTCCCTGCTTCGTTGATCAAAAGTTCCTTTTATTCTTTCTTGTTCCAACACCATTTTATCCCATGCTTCCCTTCTGTTTTCATCTAGTTCTACTAACTTGTCAATTCTTGCTTGCATGGCTTCTTGCTATGTGGAACATTGTCGCAATAGTTCATAAACAGGGATTTGAAGATTGATTGGAAGCCTACAGTTTTGCCCATACACTATTTCAAAAGGAGCTTTTCCTGTTATTCTTTTAACTGTTGTTCAATCTGCCCAGAGGGTATACTTAAGCTTGACATCCCAAGTCCTTTTGTTTTCGCCGACCATTCTTTTTAGAAGCCTGATTAGGTTCTTATTGCTTGACTCAGCCAATCCATTTCCCTGGGGGTAATAATGGAGGAGTGGGATAGAGTGATGCCGTGGTCAGAACAAAAGGTCGACATCTCTGTTTTGCTAAAAGCTGGGGCATTATCGGTTGTGATTTTACAAGGGCAACCATATCTCGAAACGATATTTTCTTCTAAAAATTTGACCACTACTTCTGCGGTGCATTTCTTGGTAGGGACAGCTTCAACCCAGCGAGTAAAATAATCTTTGCAGGTCAAGATGTATTTATATCCACCTGAAGAGCTTGGGTTTATTGGTCCTACAAAATCCATTCCCCATTGTTGGAAGGGAGCTTCTATAATGACTGGGGTCAAAGGCAATGAAGGTAGTCTAGGTTTTCCTGAATAAAATTGACACTCTTGACATGTTCTTACAAATGTGTGCACATCTTTGAACAAGGATGGCCAATAATACCCAGCTCTCATGATCTTAGCAGCTGTGGTTCTAGGTGCATAATGTCCTCCGTATAATCCAGAATGCATTTCCTTGATGATTCTCTGGGAGTCATCATGGTTTACACATTTGAGTATGATTCCATCTGGATTCTTCCAACACAAACCATCTTCAGTTAATACATACTTAGATGCTTTTAACCTTAAAGCTCTTCTCTGGTGGTCTACAAGGTGATCAGGACAGGTCATATGTCTAAGGTAGAAAATGATGTCCCTGTACCACTCGTGATCTTCATCAATATAAAGAACCATATTATTTTGTTGCATTTTGGAATCAGTCAACAGTTGTGCTAACCCTTGGCCCTTCACTATCTTGATTGGTTTGATTTCAATATCATACTCTTGAATCCTCGAAATCCAATTTCCCCTAACCCCTATGCCATCAGGTTGAGACAAGACATCTTTCACTGCTTGATAAGGGACATAGGCAATAATTTTGGAGTATCCGATATACGTCCTGAAATGTTTCAAAGACTTGACCAAAGCATATGCTTGTTTTTCAGTGGTTGTGTAATTTAGTTCTGCGTCTCTAAGGTTTTTACTCATAAAGGCAACAGGTTGCTCATGGTTGTCTTCATTCTTTTGTAACAACACACCTGCTATGGTGTCCTCGGATGCATAGGAATAAATCAAAAACTCCTTATTGTAGTTTGGACTTATTAGGACGGGTGTAGAAGCAATTGCTTTCTTTAGAGATTCGAATGAGGCATCGCATTTCTTATCCCAAATAAACTTTGCATCCTTCTTAAGCAAGTTGTTTAAAGGTTTGGCCAACTCAGCTAGGTTAGGAATGAATCTTCTTACGAAGTTTATTTTCCCGAAAAATGACCGTAAAGAGCTGACATCTTTTGGGGGAGTTATGGCTTGAATTCCTTGTACTCTTTCAGGATCAATTCTAATGCCTTCTTTGGAAACAATGTGACCTAACAACTTCCCTTCATCCACACCAAAAGTAGACTTTTTAGGATTCAAAGATATTCCAAATTTTCGACATCTCTCAAAGATTCTCCTTAAGCGCTTTATGTGGTCTCCCCTGTCCTTAGAGAAAACAATTAGGTCATCTTGGTAAATTGCAATGATTTTGCCAATTAAACCTTCAAATGCATGATCCATTGCCCTTTGAAAGGTTGATCCTGCATTCAGAAGCCCAAATGGCATTCTTATATATTCGAATGTTCCCCACGAAGTGGTGAAGGTTGTCTTCCCACGATCTTCCTTTTTGATTTGGACCTGGTTGTAACCCGAAAAATCATCTAGTAAAGATAGCATGCCAGCCCCTGTTACACTTTGCAACAGATTTTCCATGTTGGGCAATGGATAGTTATCTTTTAGAGACGCTTGATTCAGGTTCCTAAAGTCAATACAAATTCTAATCTCCCCGTTTTTCTTCCTTACGATAACAGGATTGGATACCCAGGTTGTATGCCTAACTGGTCTAATAATACCCGCTGCCAACATTTTTTCCAATTCCTTTTTAATTAAAGGAGCTAACTTAGGGTTCATGTTTCGCAACTTTTGTCGATATGGTTTGGCTCCCTCTTTAAGAGGAATAGTGTGTTCTATAATGGACTGATCATAGGTTTTTAAATCATCATAGACCCATGCAAACACATCTTTATATTCTCTGATTAATTCTATAATTCTTCTTCTTTCTTCTTCCGAGGCATTTATCCCGATTCTGATCATTTTCGGGGAACAAGAAGATCCTACATTTATTTCAATAACCCCATCCACAGGCTCAGATCTCCTACCTTTGTACTCATCATGCCTATTGAAATTTTTCTCAAGGGGGAAGGCAATTTCTGTGACATCCATTCCTTCAATTGAGCCGCCATTTATTTCGTCTTCAAAGTTTACCATTGGGGTTTGTGAAGCAGTAAAAAATCGGATAACTTGGGCATCATTGTCAAAAACCTGCCAATGGTCTTCATTATCAGGGACAGAGGGTCTGAATAAAACTTCAAGTTTGCAGTTTTGTTGTTTTAAAGACTCAGAGGTTTGAAGAGTACTGGCCATCACAGACAGCTCATCAGCCAAAGTGTTTTGTTCCCGGGGAACAGCCTTAATCCCGAAGGCATCAAAGCATTCAATGGTGTCCCAAACTGCATTTCTATAGTCTCTAAGTCTATTATTCTTAGCAGCGAATTCGTTTTTTACTTGGGATACAATGAGGTCAGAATCTCCTGTGACAGATAAAGATTTGATGTTTCTTTCTCTGGCAATTTCCAAGCCCAACAACAATGCTTCATACTCAGCCACATTGTTAGTGCACTCAAACTCTAAACGAAAAGAGAACAAACTCTTTTCTCCTGATGGTGAAATTAAAACTATACCGGCTCCTGCACCATGTCGGGATCGGGCCCCATCAAAGTGCATTTTCCAGACTTGTTCGTGCGAAAAGGGCTGCTTTTTAACCTCCTCCCAGTAATTTGCCAGAACCATGAAGTTTCCAATCTCATCACTTGAATACATTGCTTCAGTGAATAAGTGTTCAGGTGTCTCAACATGCTCTTGCATAGGTGGTTCATTAAACAGAGTTATGAATGACCCTTCCTTGGTTGGGATTGTGGCATACGTTAGATCCATTTGGACACTTCCCCCCAATCTTGCCGACCATTCCCTGGATAGCAACATTCCCCAAGCATCAGGGATATCTAGGACTAAGACATTCATTGAGAGCTCAATGTCAGAGCAGGCAGCCAACCTAACAGGCAAGTTTTCAATTATCCCAATAGATTCCACAGTCTTGGAATCCATTCCACAGTCTTGGAATCCATTCCACATACGTTTCTGTAAGGTCTTGTGGGTACTAACTCGAGTTGTTCCATGACTCTTAAGGGCATGACACTTACTTCAGCTCCTGAGTCCAACATACAGTTATGCAATATCAAACCATTTACTTCCAAAGCAATGTAAAAGGGCAGGAAACTTCCAGAGTTGTCACTAGAGACACTTTGGATCATGACAGGGGAATCCTTAATCTCTGCAGAAGCTTTCTTGGGAGCTTGCTTCCTTGTTTGAATTCCCAGATGAGTAGTAGCTCTTTTGCGGAACGAAGGGATCTTGAAGATTTCACAGAAGGGAATAGGCATGTTTACCTTTTCCAGGAAGCTTGTGACATCAATGTTTAGGTTGTGGGGGTTTTCCCTATCCCTTTCATTAGTACCTAAACCTAGGAACTTTATAATGTCATGTTTAACAGATGGGATCTTGATTAGGTCTTTTAAGGAAACCAAAGCAGATGAATTAGCTAGCTTACTTGGAATATTTGTTCTTGGAAGCTCCTTATTAGGTTTTAAAATCATGAGAGGTTTTGGTTGCTTTCTCCAAAGGGTTGCTTTGGGAACATTAGTTTTAGGGGAAGGATCAATCTTTATCTCTTGATCTGCTTCTTTGTTTGCAGGAGAGGCTTGACTAGTGTTGGTCACAGCTTTACCTTTTGAGATGACTTTAGATGGAGGCTTTGGGGCTTTAGGCAAGATTCTACGTACCGGTTGATGCATTGCCTTGCTAGGCTGTGGATCAGCTGTTTTGAGTTGCTGAGTCTTGGGAGGACTAGCCTTTGGAAGGGTTGAATTGTTACAGATGGATTTTAACATTTCTTTGGTTTGTTGATCACGTCTTTTAAATCCTCATCTTGATTCTTAAGATACATAGCAATGTTGGTGACCATTTCACACATGTTTGACATAAATTCCATGGTCATTTCGGGAGAGATGTTATTTTGAGTAGACATCTCTTTGTGGGTTCGATTCTCAGCGGAGTCACGAATAGGAGTCGCCAGGTAGACTTTTAAACTCTTCTACCAAGATGTATGTCGTTTGAAGTGCAGGGAAAGAATGAGACACAAAGGTGTGTTGAACCAAGGTAGGCCTCTACCTCCCCGGCAACGGCACCAAAAATGTTATCACACAACTTGTAGTTGCCCCTAATGATATCCCATCCAGGACGGTAGAGGAGGCAGGCAACTAAAGAGGTGACCCAAGAGATGCCACGGTTCCCAATGCAAGATGGGAGTCACGTCAATCGAGGCACTCTTCGCTTTAGGTCAGGGTGTAACAAGACCAAGGGGGAGACCCTATAACCAATCACAGTTGATTGGACCCAAACAGAGGTTTCTAAGGGTAAGTAAATGTGGAGTTATGGAAACCAATGCAAGGTTAAGTGGACCTAGAAGTTGAAGATGGTTGAAGGTGTACAAGAGATGGCTAGTGTTTCAACCTATGTATGGTTTAGGCCACATGATGGGGTATGATGACTAGGTATAGTACCATATGTTTACACAAGTGGGTCTTCTTTTCTTGGGAAGTGTGAAATGGTCTTAAATGGGCCCACAAGGTGAATGCTAGGTGTAATGTTGGTACTAGAGGTTAGGTAGAGACTAGATCTATGGATCTAAGTTGATTCTAGGAGTACCCACATACTAGATCTAGGGTTTGACACAATTCCCAAGGAGTGCGACTTGCTTAGTGGAGGACTAGTGCCTTGTTTGATGGGCTAATGGGGTCAAAAAGTATGTCAAAGTGTAGATCGGGACACCTAGAAGCCAAGTCAAGTGGGTTAGATGAGTTTTAATAGTTGGATCTTGCTAGATCTAGGTTTTTCAATTAATAACCTTGAATGGACCACAATCCC
Source organism: Larix kaempferi (assembly GCA_027924585.1). NCBI lineage: Eukaryota > Viridiplantae > Streptophyta > Pinopsida > Pinales > Pinaceae > Larix > Larix kaempferi. The sequence goes on from BSBM01000545.1 coordinate 1,237,633, forward strand.
TTGAAACAAGGAATGCTACCCCCAAGGCGGATCGTGACAAAAAGACAGTCTAGACCTAGGTTTCAAGGTATGGCCGTTTCAAATCCACAAGAATCTCAACTACCCACTTCCTCAAAGTGGGCAAACTCACCTTCCCCAAGGGAGTGCGACTTGCTCAAAGAGGGCTAAAACAAGGGTTAAGTGGACTGCTATCACACAACTTGTAGTTGCCCCTAGAGGTATCCCATCCGGGACGGTAGAGGAGACAGGCAACTAAAGAGGTGACCCAAGAGATGCCACGGTTCCCAAGGCAAGGTGGGAGTCACGTCAATCGAGGCACTCTTCGCTTTAGGTCAAGATGTAGCAAGACCTAGGGGGAGACCCTATAACCAATCACAGTTGATTGGATCCAAACAAAGGTTTCTAAGGGTAGGTAAATGATGAGTTACGGAAACCAATGCAAGGCTAAGTGGACCTAAGAGTTAAGGTATGATTGAAGGTGGTATAAGAGATTGTTAGTGTTTCAACCTATGTATGGTTTAGGCCACATGATGGGGTATGATACTATGATGACTAGGTATAGTACCATATGTTTACACAAGTGGGTCTTGTTTTCTTGGGAAGTGTGAAATGGTTCTAGGTAGGCCCACAAGGTGAAGTTAGGTGTGAAGTTGGTACTATAGGTTGGATAAAGGCTAGATCTATGAATCTAAGTTGATTCTAGGAGTACCCATGTACTAGATCTAGGGTTTGGCACAATTCCCAAGGAGTGCGACTTGCTTTAGAGAAGGACTAGTGCCTTGTTAGATGGGCTAATGGGGTCAAAAAGTATGCCAAATTGTAGATCGGGACACCTAGAAGCCAAGTCAAGTGGGTTAAATAAGATCCAATGGTTGGATTTTGCTAGATCTAGGTTTTCAAGTAATAACCCTAAGTGGACCACAATCCCTTGAAACAAGGAATGCTACCCCCAAGGCGGATCATGACAAAAAGACAGTCTAGACCTAGGTTTCAAGGTATGGGCATTCCAAATCCACGAAAATCTCAAACACCCACCTCCTGGAAGTGGACAAACTCACTTTTTCAAGGGAGTGCAACTTGCTCAAGGAAGGCCTAAAAGTGGGTTTGGTGGACCAAATCAAGTCCAATGGCCACCAAACTGTAGATCCAAGATGCTAGTACCCCGATCTATGCATGCCCAAAAAATCAAGTCAATCCAAGGGCTAGAACTTAGTAGATCTGAGTTTTGAGGTGCCAAGAAATTCAAAGGGGGTTTTAACCCCTTAAAACAAGGAGAGATGTCCACAAGGTAGTTTTCACCAAAGTAAGAATCTGGGGGTAGGTTATCAAATGTCTAGATTGCAAATCAAGTGAGATCTCACCTACCCATGTGCTAGATCTAACCAAACAAGCCTCTCACTAGGAAGTGCGATTTGGGTCAAGGAGGGCTTTTTGCCTTGAAAAGTGGGTCAATTTTTAGCCAATCACCACCAAACTGTAGATCCAACTAGGGGTGGATGCTATAGAGGTGGGTTTTCAATATCTTTTCAAAAGCAAGGCTAGATCTAAGTAGATCTAAGAAATACCAAAAACAAGGGTTTTAATTGATTAGGGTTTTATTGATCTAGAAACCATGGAAGATTCAAGGAAGTAGAAGATCATACCTTTTGGAACATACCTGGATGAAGAGATGAATGCTAGTTGAGACGAGGATTACTTTGCCAAAGATCAAATGGAGAATTGTTGAAGCCCTCTTGCCAAATCGATTTTCCCAAGCCACATGTGATTCCTTCTAACCTGTCAAGCCAAGGAGCAAAGCATCAATCAGTTTAACAAATTGAAGGTAGATACAAGCAAGAGAGAGAGAGAAACATAGAATAGTTGACACAAAGGCAAAACTACTCCCTGTTACACCAAGCGACTTCTTCCAAGATTGAAGGGAAAGACTCCCCACCAATTCGCCCTTGTCCAAAATCGCCCTCTTAACCTGTAAATGAAATATGGCAAATATGCAAGATAGCTACAATAGATCCTCCAGTGCAATGGACAATAGCATTTACAATCGAAACAACCAACATCCACTCCAATCCAAGCATGTACTCCAAAAGATAGAAATTTTATTCCAAGAGCCAAGAGCCAAAAATCTCTAGATGATTTTACAATGAGAGGCTCCCTCCTTAAATAGGATGGGGAGAGAGTACAATCCTAACCACTTTTTACATGAGTGGCTAAGATTAATAGATCTCAAGATCTAATCAATGGCTAACAATAAATCATAACAATACATCACATGGATCACCCAATATCATGATAGCGCCCCCACTAAGTGATACAATAAGAGGGTGACGTCATCCACTAGAGAAACAGAAGCACCCAAAATCCACCTCATGGTGACTAGGACATGACAATATAAGCTCATGGTGGGGCTAGGAGGTATCAATCCTTACTAGCTCATCCCCAAGGCACAATAAAAATAATAAAATATGTCCAATATAATATAAATGGCCAAAACTGTCCTCAAAATCCATGACAGTCAAGCAGTAAATGTCCTCCTGTGATCAATCTGGGCATACCCACATGGTGAAAACTGACTGGAAGGTAGTGATGCCACCCTGGAAGACCTCTGTGAAGACCAAATGCCAAAACCTTGCCTCAATTGCCCAAATCGATTTCCTCAGTGACCACTTTATCCCATTTTTTAACTGCCTCGGGAACTGTGAAAGTGCCAAAATTGCCTCCTAGGTTGCTAGTGCTGTCCATCTGAGCCCACCAGGCTCTCCCGAAGGGGGGGTAAATGGTAAAAACAAGTGGCTGGACCACCCCATCCATCATCAGCGCCCTAGGTGAACTGGCCTCTCGAGGCCCCTGCTGCTCAGGCTGGGAAATCAGCCCCAAATCTGGTCAACAAGTGTAAAACTGCATCAATCACTGTCAGAAGTGCCCGGAACTGAAAGATAAGTGTCTCAATGGATCCAGAAGACCCAAATCCACTAGGAATGTGTACTCATACACCCTGGGTTGCCCCAATGGGCCAGCTGTAGGGTCCACCATATATGGACAATGTATAATCTGCTGATGTGAAGTAGTAATAAACCTGCTGAACTGGATCAAACATCATCTGCATCATATGTCCATCATATGATATCATCATCAAACATGTGGGCCCATCAATCATCATCAATAATCATCCATACATGGTCCACATCATCACGGATCCCAAGAATATACAACCAAGGATAAATCACATCAGTAGACTAAGACAATGCTTCTCTAATCATTCTCACAGCTAAGCTCAAAGTATAACATCCATTCAGTGGCATTAATTAGGTTAGAATATTCCGTTGTTATATAAAATTACTTGCACAACAGTTCAAATAACAAACTCAACCATTGGATATGGTCAAACTACTAGCGAAGGATGAAGGCTAGGAGCAAGGTTGGGCCAAGGGGTTGACTTGTCTAACTTAACTCAAAAATACTTTGGATTGGGAAAAGGGGGAAGCTACAAACTCTGTGCTGGACAAAAGAACATGGGGAATCGCTGTGCCTCACAAATGGATAAGTTGTTTAGAGAGTGCTTATTCAACTTAGGCATCATGTCTACATCAAGTTGATCCAGGTTCATTAGGATCATTCAATTTTATTCCATGGCCTTTTTGGCCTACATAACCCTTCGGATTTCAGATGTGCTGAGAAGCACAACTAGTTGCAGCTTGCATCCAGGGCATGTTTTTTTAAATTTTTATAAGGTCAGCAATTGTTTAGATATAGCTTTTAAGAACCATTGCTTTTTGGACCTTTCTTATACTCTTCGAGGAGTATTTTTAGCTTTTCATCGCTCTTGCCCCTTTTTTTTTGTTTCCATGGGCGAATTTATTAAGTTTCCATAGGTAGAACATGAGCTTTCAGTTTTAGCCAACAACATCTCAAGTGACTAGGGGGAGTTCGAGCCAATGCCAAACATCGGGACAACCGACCAGAATGATTTAGACCTACAATCCAACTCACCAAAGGCAAGTTTTGTCACCAACTCAGAGCCGAGACACTGAATAAACAGGGATGCGGTCCAAACACAGAGGTAGAAAAATGGGGAAGTCCTCGGTATCAGAAAGTCAAATGAGACAAGTCAGGGTTTAAAGTCAAACAGGAAGGTCATGTATGAATGGAGACAAATGAATATGGAGCCTACACTAGCAGACAACAGGTGTCGGGAAAGACCATATCTATGTAAGGTGAAAAACCAGTGAGTTTTGTTAAATGACCTAAATGTGCAAGCAATTGTCCATTTTATGATTTACAGTTCATTTTAAATAGTTTGCCACATTAGGAATAAGATACCAAGCACATGCTATGATCATGACTAAATCAACAAGATAATAAATCCACAGTCAGTGAGAACATATCCATAGATCATACAACATCATCATAATAATAATCATCCAGTATCATCTGAAACACTGCTGTAATACATCTCTAGGCACTAAACTGAAACTGTATGGGATAAGTAGTCACATCAGTCATCAAATCTGAACTCTCAAGGCTCATCCTTGACACAAGGTCATATACAAATCTGAATAATGTACTGCTCTGATCATGAGTGATGCAAAATATATATCCATGCTCTGGAATAATGTAAGCTCTGGAATGTGCAGATATCTGCTGTACAAGAATAGCAGCCCTGCTACTATGGTGTGATAACATCTGGCTCCAGCTGGGACAAGTGCTCTAAGGGAGAGAGCGCTTGAGAACCTCAGAATCTCTGGTCTCGAACTGCTCTGCATCAATCTTCAATCCAGCACTGCACCATCCTTGCTTTCAGCTTTTATCTTGCACCTGTTCCTGTTCTCACAAACACTAGAATACCATCATGGAGCATGTATGGGACAAATATAAAATAAAACTGAAATGAAATCTAATCTAAAGCATAAACTAAAATGCGCCAAAATATAAATATAAACTAACATGGCATATATTATTCATTTATTATTTTCATTTACTATGCAGGAGGAAAAGAGCACTTCTTCAATCAGGCAATCTCAACTTGCACAGGCAGCCAACAATAGAAATGCCAACTACAATTTCCTAAATGCATGCAGGAGAAGAGACAAGCTTAGGAAGGAGCAAGGCTCAACTCAATAAAGAAGAAAAACAAGCAGACACTCCAGGCAGAAAAAGAAAAAGGGACAATACTCACCACACGGAAGAAGAAAAAGCACACAAATCCTACTGCTCAAGTGAGCTTATTCAAGACCTACCTACCCTACTCTAACCAATTAGCACAAATGTTAGGTAAAATCATAAATCCAGTGTAACCATTCATCAAACAGGTCAATGATTCTTCTTTGATTTTTGTTGATAAAACAAGTCAAGATTGGATTAAAGATTAATGAAATTGAGAGCACAATCTTCCTGACTTGTTCAGAAATTGAAGAAGGATTTGAATGGAGCAAAATGAAATCATGCCAAGGAGAATATTGAATGAAGCAGACATCCTCCATCAAAGAACTGATAGGATCATAAAATTTATGCAAATGATTGTTTAAAATTGATGGAGGGAAAACATAAGACATGTGATTCGATTCATTTTCACAGAAATTAACTTCTTCATTTACTTCTCTCACATATTCAATTTGATTCTCCTTGGGACTGATGATCAAATAGAAACCAAGTGGAGACAACTCAAAGCTTAGAAGACGAAAAATCAAAGTCAGACCCTCTTGATGCTAAAAAATGGAGAAAAGATGGAATTGATCTTTAAACACCTTTTCTAGCCACCTAGAATGATTGATAAATTGACAACAAGCATTATGGTTCCAAAGTGACTGAAAAGGGAAATGAAGTGCATTTCCTCCAAACATGTAATCATGCTTATACTTCTTATTGAAAGTTTTAAAAGCAATAGACTGACTAGACCACCAACCCAAAGATGATTGAAAGAGTTGGGAAGGGAGGGTGGTTTGCAAATATGAACAGTCTCCTAGATGGATAGAAAGATTTGGCCTTGAAATTTGACAAAATGAAAGGCCTTTCAAAATAGCACTAGGAATGGCTTCAAACTTTTGATTAAATCTAATTTGAGGACAAGATTCTAACTCTAAGAAAAAGCTATCTTGACTAAGGACAGAAAAATAAAAATTTAAAGACTCATTGTAAGAAGTGGAACAAAGATTAGAGCATCTAGTGTGATCTACTGGCTCATCCTCTCCTTCTATTGCTTCATCATTAAAATCACAAGAGGATACTTGATCATTTTCATTAAATTGATCAGGGATAAAATTAACAAATTTATTTAGAACATCCTGATTATTTGCACAATGATCATGTGAAAGCACTACTAAAGGGTCTTGGTCAATGTTTCCACTTTCTTCTTCTTCAATAAGGTGATAAGGAATTGAATGATTGTTAATGATAGAATGATTAAGGAATTATTTTTCTGAAGGATCCTCAACCAACACAAAATCAGAAATTTCTTCAAGATCAAAAGTAGGGCTACTCAAGGACTGATTTGAAGTGTCATTATTAGTATCATGGTCCTTATTAAACTGATCCTCAATAGCACAATTATTGCTTAATGTCTCTGTTAAGGATTCTTCAACATTCCTACCCCATTTATTCTTTAATAAACCGACAAACATATCATATCCAGTGATGGATCCTGGGGCTAAATTATCAAACCATAATCCGGCATTTCCACCTAATGTCTCACCCAGGGCCCGCATATAAACATCTTCATCATCAGCATCCCTAACTTCCATATAATCCCAAAATATTTGTAAGTGATTTTCAATTGACTCAAAATAATTTCCATAGAAACGAGGCAACCTTTCAGAGTAATTATTTGGCATAAGATGAGGTGCCCCATGAATTTTAGAAAAGTCAAAAGGAGATGGCTTAGCTGGATTTCTAATAACTCTGGCCATTCTACTAGGGATTAGTTGTGGATGTCTAACTGGAATACTAGAGTCATTTGACCGAATGCTTTGGTTGTAAGGCCTTGGTTGAGATTGAATTTTGTTTGAATTAATTGAGTTAATATTTTTACTTGAAGAATGAAAAGAATGATGAGAGTCATAAGAATTATGTACATAATCACTCCCATATTGATATGTTGACTGACTTTCATTACTTTCTTCCAACTGCCCTCTATAGCGAGATAGATTCTCATATATTTCATTCATACACCTTGTCATTTGGAAGAAAATGTCTGAATTCATTTACAAATTACAAAATTAAAAGATGGGAATGGGGCCGATCCTCAGCGGAGTCACGAATTGGAGTCCCCAGGTAGATTTTTAAACTCTTCTACCAAGATGTATGTCGTTTAAAGTGCAGGGAGAGAGTGAGACAAAACAAGTATGATGAACCAAGGTAGGCCTCTACCTTCCCCGGCAACGGCGCCAAAAATGTTGGCAAAGTGAACGGGAGTAGGGGTTGAAAAATATATGTCGAACCAGGGTAGGCCTCTACCTTCCCCGGCAACGGCGCCAGAAATGTTATCACACAACTTGTAGTTGCCCTTAGAGGTATCCCATCCGGGACGGTAGAGGAGACAGGCAACTAAAGAGGTGACCCAAGAGATGCCACGGTTCCCAAGGCAAGGTGGGAGTCACGTCAACCGAGGCACTCTTCGCTTTAGGTCAAGATGTAGCAAGACCTAGGGGGAGACCCTATAACCAATCACAGTTGATTGGATCCAAACAAAGGTTTCTAAGGGTAGGTAAATGATGAGTTACGGAAACCAATGCAAGGCTAAGTGGACCTAAGAGTTAAGGTATGATTGAAGGTGGTATAAGAGATTGTTATTGTTTCAACCTATGTATGGTTTAGGCCACATGATGGGGTATGATGACTAGGTATAATACCATATGTTTACACAAGTGGGTCTTGTTTTCTTGGGAAGTGTGAAATGGTTCTAGGTAGGCCCACAAGGTGAAGTTAGGTGTGAAGTTGGTACTATAGGTTGGATAAAGGCTAGATCTATGAATCTAAGTTGATTCTAGGAGTACCCATGTACTAGATCTAGGGTTTGGCACAATTCCCAAGGAGTGCGACTTGCTTTAGAGAAGGACTAGTGCCTTGTTAGATGGGCTAATGGGGTCAAAAAGTATGCCAAATTGTAGATCGGGACACCTAGAAGCCAAGTCAAGTGGGTTAAATAAGATCCAATGGTTGGATTTTGCTAGATCTAGGTTTTCAAGTAATAACCCTAAGTGGACCACAATCCCTTGAAACAAGGAATGCTACCCCCAAGGCGGATCATGACAAAAAGACAGTCTAGACCTAGGTTTCAAGGTATGGGCATTCCAAATCCACGAAAATCTCAAACACCCACCTCCTGGAAGTGGACAAACTCACTTTTTCAAGGGAGTGCGACTTGCTCAAGGAAGGCCTAAAAGTGGGTTTGGTGGACCAAATCAAGTCCAATGGCCACCAAACTGTAGATCCAAGATGCTAGTACCCCGATCTATGCATACCCAAAAAATCAAGTCAATCCAAGGGCTAGATCTTAGTAGATCTGAGTTTTGAGGTGCCAAGAAATTCAAAGGGGGTTTTAACCCCTTAAAACATGGAGAGATGTCCACAAGGTAGTTTTCACCAAAGTAAGAATCTGGGGGTAGGTTATCAAATGTCTAGATTGCAAATCAAGTGAGATCTCACCTACCCATGTGCTAGATCTAACCAAACAAGCCTCTCACTAGGAAGTGCGATTTGGGTCAAGGAGGGCTTTTTGCCTTGAAAAGTGGGTCAATTTTTAGCCAATCACCACCAAACTGTAGATCCAACTAGGGGTGGATGCTATAGAGGTGGGTTTTCAATATCTTTTCAAAAGCAAGGCTAGATCTAAGTAGATCTAAGAAATACCAAAAACAAGGGTTTTAATTGATTAGGGTTTTATTGATCTAGAAACCATGGAAGATTCAAGGAAGTAGAAGATCATACCTTTTGGAACATACCTGGATGAAGAGATGAATGCTAGTTGAGACGAGGATTACTTTGCCAAAGATCAAATGGAGAATTGTTGAAGCCCTCTTGCCAAATCGATTTTCCCAAGCCACATGTGATTCCTTCTAACCTGTCAAGCCAAGGAGCAAAGCATTAATCAGTTTAACAAATTGAACGTAGATACAAGCAAGAGAGAGAGAGAAACATAGAATAGTTGACACAAAGGCAAAACTACTCCCTGTTACACCAAGCGACTTCTTCCAAGATTGAAGGGCAAGCCTCCCCACCAATTCGCCCTTGTCCAAAATCGCCCTCTTAACCTGTAAATGAAATATGGCAAATATGCAAGATAGCTACGATAGATCCTCCAGTGCAATGGACAATAGCATTTACAATCGAAACAACCAACATCCACTCCAATCCAAGCATGTACTCCAAAAGATAGAAATTTTATTCCAAGAGCCAAGAGCCAAAAATCTCTAGATGATTTTACAATGAGAGGCTCCCTCCTTAAATAGGATGGGGAGAGAGTACAATCCTAACCACTTTTTACATGAGTGGCTAAGATTAAAAGATCTCAACATCTAATCAATGGCTAACAATAAATCATAACAATACATCACATGGATCACCCAATATCATGATAGCGCCCCCACTAAGTGGTACAATAAGAGGGTGACGTCATCCACTAGAGAAACAGAAGCACCCAAAATCCACCTCATGGTGACTAGGACATGACAATATAAGCTCATGGTGGGGCTAGGAGGTAGCAATCCTTACTAGCTCATCCCCAAGGCACAATAAAAATAATAAAATATGTCCAATATAATATAAATGACCAAAACTGTCCTCAGAATCCATGACAGTCAAGCAGTAAATGTCCTCCTGTGATCAATCTGGGCATACCCACATGGTGAAAACTGATTGGAAGGTAGTGATGCCACCCTGGAAGACCTCTGTGAAGACCAAATGCCAAAACCTTGCCTCAATTGCGCAAATCGATTTCCTCAGTGACCACTTTATCCCATTTTTTAACTGCCTCGGGAACTGTGAAAGTGCCAAAACTGCCTCCTAGGGTGCTAGCGCTGTCCATCTGAGCCCACCAGGCTCTCCAGAAGGGGGGGGTAAATGGTAAAAACAAGTGGGTGGACCACCCCCTCCATCATCAGCGCCCTAGGTGAACTGGCCTCTCGGGGCCCCTGCTGCTCAGGCTGGGAAATCAGCCCCAAATCTGGTCAACAAGTGTAAAACTGCATCAATCACTGTCAGAAGTGCCTGGAACTGAAAGATAAGTGTCTCAATGGATCCAGAAGACCCAAATCCACTAGGAATGTGTACTCATACACCCTGGGTTGCCCCAATGGGCCAGCTGTAGGGTCCACCATATATGGACAATGTATAATCTGCTGATCTGAAGTAGTAATAAACCTGCTGAACTGGATCAAACATCATCTGCATCATATGTCCATCATATGATATCATCATCAAACATGTGGGCCCATCAATCATCATCAATAATCATCCATACATGGTCCACATCATCACGGATCCCAAGAATATACAACCAAGGATAAATCACATCAGTAGACTAAGACAATGCTTCTCTAATCATTCTCACAGCTAAGCTCAAAGTATAACATCCATTCAGTGGCATTAATTAGGTTAGAATATTCCGTTGTTATATAAAATTACTTGCACAACAGTTCAAATAACAAACTCAACCATTGGATATGGTCAAACTGCTAGCGAAGGATGAAGGCTAGGAGCAAGGTGTTGGACACAATGAGCACACTGAGAGGGGGGGGGTGAACAGTGTGTATAGCTTTTTATTACTTTTTCAACTTTAACAATCATCAACTGCTTCTTCAATACATCATTCATTAATGTATTACCACATTATCATTATATCATCAGCATTATTAACAATTACAGCTCATCATCACCTATCATCATATCATCATCACATAGGAAGCATAGCAAAACACAGTACACAAGATTTTTACGTGGAAACCCAAGTCCTGGGGGGAAAACCACGGAAGCCTTTATAATAATAATTTACTAGCAACAACTGGAAGGAGGTAACAACCCCCTTTGTTACAAAGACTTCAATTCTCCAGCTACAACTGGAAGGAGGCTACAACCCCCTGGTTTACAGGCTACAACCTGAAGGAAGCCTTAGCTCCCTCAATTTCCTTGCCCCGTCCTGCCACCCTGATATGAAGATAGATACTGAACTATTGAACCACAAACTGCACTGATCCTGCGGACCTGCTATCCAACACTTGTACCACACTGCACAATCTAAACCACACTGCACAACCTGTACCTCACTGCACAACCACTTTCACTGCACATCAACTGACCACTCCTCATCAACTGTCCACTAACCACTGCACCATAACTGTGCAACACTGCTCGTCAATATGCGCAATCTAGCTGTACCAATCAAGTTGTTGTTCACATCATCTGAATCAATCAATCTGAGTTCAACCAACTGTGTACCAGACCACCTGGGTCAAACCAACTGCTCATACAACTCAGCCAATCTGAGTTAAACCAACTGCACATAAGGCAACCTATGCCAAACCTGTACCAAGCTGCTTATGTACCTGTGCCAAATTAATCATATGCCTGTGTCAATCTGATCATGTACCTGTCCATAATTGCTCTATGGGAAACCTACTTTCTTACTTGGTCAAGATAGAGTTACAACCATAACTTTACTCACCCAATCATACTTAGTCTATTCTCACAATTTGACAGGCAACATAGTCAAGCAGAGCTTGACGGACAACTTCAAACAAGCAATCAACAAACTGTAAGACAATCATGTCTTCAACCAACTTGGTCAATGCTATACCACCTATGGATACTTTCATCAATATATAGTCTCATACAATGTTAACTAAATCAAATACAGTCAATGGTTTCTCAATACTGGAATGCCAATTACTTAAGATCAATATTGACTTACTAAGTCAATGGTGAATAAAACAATTGCCCAAAACCAATCACATCTCAAATCAATCAAGAGAAGTATTATCAAATCAATCAAACAACCTTTACTTTGTCAAATCATCAACTTGCCAATGTTACTCAGATAACAGTTAAGGCTCATAGTCAACCACTAACAAGTCAATCTTAGGTCAATCCACTTAGTCAATGACAAACCCTTACAACATTGTTTTGTCAACTCAATGAAGGTCATCAATTAAGTCAAAGAGTACTGTCAATACAGTCCTAATATAATACTATTCAAAATGCAATGGAAGAATGCTAAGTCAATGATGACTTGTCAAATCAACATCAAGTATACATCATAATGCATAGGAGAGCATCATCACACTATGGTATGCATGTACATCATATTGTATAGGAGTGCATCAACTTCATAGAGTGTACATCATTATCACATGCATTATCATCATAAAGTGTATAATATCATAGCATAAAGGTATGCAACTTCATCATCATATCCTCCATAATGACTTCAAATATATATACCAATATATAGGCTCACATACTAATATCAAAGATGAACTCTATCCATGAGAGACATGTGCCATTACAAGAGAAACCTAGAAGCATGAGCCATACCTTTTTGAAGATCATAAGGTCAAGAAACGATAGAAAAACCAAAATAAACTCTATATCATGTCATCACATAGCCCTTGTAACAAGCTTTCCAACGAGCCAAGAATTTTGTAATTCCGATTCCGTATGAGAAAGTTATGCCAATTTTAGTGAAGATACCCAAAAAAAAATTCCTCCACAAAATTTCGCACTTTTCTCCAAGAGTTGCGAAATTCCAATTGATAAGCAAATGAAATGTTTTATATTCTATTTATATAGATCGTAGAGGAAAGTTGTTACCTCAAACTGGGCCGACATGCAATTCAAAATTACAAATAATTAATTTTTCTTTTGTTTGGTCGGCTCACCCAAAAAGGTGGGGTACACCAACTTCAAAAATTCATATCTCTTCAACCGTAAGGAGTTAGAAGATGCTCCACATATCAATGGAAATGGCTTGACGAGGACTATCTCCCTATGATGGGTTTATTTGCAAATTCTTGGTCTAATACCCTTAAATTATTCAATATGTCCAGGACGTCAAAGACCCCACACATGAGGGTGCCAAAGACCATACCACTAACTACAAGAGTTTCAAAGTCTTCTTCAACATATCAAGGCACGTCCGTGGGATCTACCTCCATCTACATCCCAATAGCCATATAACCACAAATAGGACCATACATCACCATGGTTCAAGACCCAAGGAACCGCATGCAAGGGTTTCAAGGACTCTTTCAAGGATATCATATAATATTTGAACAAGATACTTTCCATGGACTTCAAGCCCATCACATAGGACTCCATCGCCAAGTGATGAGGGCATCATGACCAAGGATTCTATCATATCAAAGGCTCCAACAATCATGGGCTTACAGACCACCATATGTATGGATTCCAAGACCCAAATCATTTCCAAATGCACCATCAATGATCATATAGTGTCCAAGGGTCATCATGCCGCCATTTATGTGGGTGCCAGACCTTCTCATGCATAATGACCATCTCCAAGGGTTCCATGACCCCAAAAAGGGATACACGGGCATCAAGATCTTCATCAAGGGTTCCAAGTCTTCATCAAGTCATTAATGACCACATCATCACCTTTAAAGGGACAAGGACCATTAAGCCATCAAATGTGGGTCCAAGGACTTCTTCAGGGCTTCTTGATCAAGCAAGGGGATTCATAGGCTTCTTCAACCACCTCAACCACACCAGGAGACATCCAAGGGTCAAGATCCATCATGAAATCACCTGTGGGGTTGCTAGACCTTCTCCTGGGGTACTATGACCTCAATAAACACAAATGACCACTGAAAGGGTCATTTGGACTCTTGCAACTTTTTCAACACTTTTGTAGCATACTGGGACATAAGTTGTGGTACTGGGGAACCAAAGAAACAACTGGGGAATCGTAAAACATATTTGGGGTACTTAAACACTCTACAGGGTGTTCAGGGCTTTTGTCATTGTCCCAAGGGCTCCAAGGGCTTCAAACTTGGGCTTGGACAAGATCAAAAGGTCTCCTCTGACACAGACAACCACAAATCAAATACTAACCCTCGGGGGCACCAAGACATAACTGTTGGCATCAATGACAACCTAATCAACACAAGGTTGGGCCAAGGGGTTGACTTGTCTAACTTAACTCAAAAATACTTTGGACTGGGAAAAGGGGGAAGCTACAAACTCTATGCTGGACAAAAGAACACGGGGAATGGCTGTGCCTCACAAATGGATAAGTTGTTTAGAGAGTGCTTATTCAACTTAGGCATCATGTCTACATCAAGTTGATCCAGGTTCATTAGGATCATTCAATTTTATTCCATGGCCTTTTTGGCCTACATAACCCTTCGGATTTCAGATGTGCTGAGAAGCACAACTAGTTGCAGCTTGCATCCAGGGCATGTTTTTTTAAATTTTTATAAGGTCAGCAATTGTTTAGATATAGCTTTTAAGAACCATTGCTTTTTGGACCTTTCTTATACTCTTCGAGGAGTATTTTTAGATTTTCATCGCTCTTGCCCCTTTTTTTTTGTTTCCATGGGCGAATTTATTAAGTTTCCATAGGGAGAACATGAGCTTTCAGTTTTAGCCAACAACATCTCAAGTGACTAGGGGGAGTTCGAGCCAATGCCAAACATCGGGACAACCGACCAGAATGATTTAGACCTACAATCCAACTCACCAAAGGCAAGTTTTGTCACCAACTCAGAGCCGAGACACTGAATAAACAGGGATGCGGTCCAAACACAGAGGTAGAAAAATGGGGAAGTCCTCGGTATCAGAAAGTCAAATGAGACAAGTCAGGGTTTAAAGTCAAACAGGAAGGTCATGTATGGATGGAGACAAATGAATATGGAGCCTACACTAGCAGACAACAGGTGTCGGGAAAGACCATATCTATGTAAGGTGAAAAACCAGTGAGTTTTGTTAAATGACCTAAATGTGCAAGCAATTGTCCATTTTATGATTTACAGTTCATTTTAAATAGTTTGCCACATCAGGAATAATATACCAAGCACATGCTATGATCATGACTAAATCAACAAGATAATAAATCCACAGTCAGTGAGAACATATCCATAGATCATACAACATCATCATAATAATAATCATCCAGTATCATCTGAAACACTGCTGTAATACATCTCTAGGCACTGAACTGAAACTGTTTGGGATAAGTAGTCACATCAGTCATCAAATATGAACTCTCAAGGCTCAGCCTTGACACAAGGTCATATACAAATCTGAATAATGTACTGCTCTGATCATGAGTGATCCAAAATATATATCCATGCTCTGGAATAATGTAAGCTCTGGAATGTGCAGATATTTGTTGTACAAGAATAGCAGCCCTGCTACTATGGTGTGATAACATGGACCAAATCAAGTCCAATGGCCACCAAATTTTAGATCCAAGTAGCTAGTACCCCGATCTATGCATGTTCCAAAAATCAAGTCAATCCAAGGGCTAGATCTTAGTAGATCTGAGTTTTGAGGTGTCAAGAAATTCAAAAGGGGGTTTTGACCCCTTAAAAAATAGAATGATGTCCACAAGGTAGATTTCACCAAAGTAACAATATGGGGGTAGGTTATCAAGTGTCTAGATTGCAAATCAAGTGGGATCTCACCTACCCATGTGCTAGATCTAACCAAACAAGCCTCTCACTAGGAAGTGCGATTTGGGTCAAAGAGGGCTTTTTGCCTTGAAAAGTGGGTTAATTTTAAGCCAATCACCACCAAACTATAGATCCAACTAGGGGTGGATGCTATAGAGGTGGGTTTTCAATATCTTCTCAAGAGCAAGGCTAGATCTAAGTAGATCTAAGAAATACCAAAATTGGGGTTTTAATGAATTAGGGTTTTATGACCAATGAAGATAGAATGGATGAAAGAGGCACATACCTTGTAGATCTTACCTCAATTGCTTATGGCCACCTTGCAAATTGATAGCATTCTCCTATGTGTATATTCAAGAGTGAGATCCAAGAGCTCCAACCAAAACGTCCTTCTCCAAGATAGCCAAATTGTCCTCCTCCTACAAGACAAGATCAAAGAAACAAGTCAAGTAAGATGATTATGAAAATGGTAGAAAGATGTAATAGAAAGCATCAACTATGTCACAAAGATACAATAATGATACTCCCTGTCACAAGATCAACCCAAGAGAGAATATGTGGATCCCTCCAACAATAACCCTCATGAAGTCGCCCTCCTCTCCACCAATTCGACTTTCCTGTCAAAAGATTAGAAGAAGCACCAAAATCCACAATGATACATAGAAGAGATACTGTATATTCAATATGCAAGAGAATCCACAATGCAAGAGAGATGTGCTCCACAAAAAATCTTTTATTCCAATATTCCAGAGCTCCAAAGGTGAGCTATACAATGGGGGGTCTCCTCCTTATATAGGATAATAAAGACCAAAACCCTATACCACTCCATAATACTACATCAAATGAGTGGTTGAGATTAAAAAATCTCATCATACAATTAATGGCTAAGATGAACCATAACAATATATCACATGGATCACTCAATATAACAATAGCGCCCCCCACTAAATGGTACAATAAGAGGGTGACGTCATTCACTAGAGAAACATAAGTACCCAAAATCCACCTCATGGTGACTAGGACATGACAACATAAGCTCATGGTGGGGCTAGGAGGCATCAATCCTTACTAGCTCATCCCCAAGGCACAATAAAATAATAAAATATGTCCAATATAATGTAAATGACCAAAACTGTCATTAGAATCCATGACAGTCAAGCAGTAAATGTCCTCCTGTGATCAATCTGGGCATACCCACATGGTGAAAACTGACTGGAAGATAGTGATTCCACCCTGGAAGACCTCTGTGAAAACCAAATGCCAAAACCTTGCCTCAATTGCCCAAATTGATTTCCTCAGTGACCACTTTATCCCATTTTTTAATTGCCTCGGGAACTGTGAAAGCGCCAAAACTGCCTCCTAGGGTGCTAGCGCTGTCCATCTGAGCCCACCAGGCTCTCCAGAAGGGGGAGGTAAATGGTAAAAACAAGTGGCTGGACCACCCCCTCCATCATCAGTGCCCTAGGTGAACTGGCCTCTCGGGGCCCCTGCTGCTTAGGTTGGGAAATCAGCCCCAAATCTGGTCAACAAGTGGAAAACTGCATCAATCACTGTCAGAAGTGCCCGGAACTGAAAGATAAGTGTCTCATTGGATCCAGAAGACCCAAATCCACTAGGAATGTGTACTCATACACCATGGGTTGCCCAAATGGGCCTGCTGTAGGGTCCACCATATATGGACAATGCATAATCTGCTGATGTGAAGTAGTAATAAACCTGCTGAACTGGATCAAACATCATTTGCATCATATGTCCATCATATGATATCATCATCAAACATGTGGGCCCATCAATCATCATCAATAATCATCCATACATGGTCCACATCATCACGGATCCCAAGAATATACCACAAGGATAAATCACATCAGTAGACTAAGACAATGCTTCTCTAATCATTCTCACAGCTAAGCTCAAAGTATAACATCCATTCAGTGGCATTAATTAAGTTAGCATATTCCGTTGTTATATAAAATTACTTGCACAATAGTTCAAATGACAAACTCACCCATTGGACATGGTCAAACTGCTAGTGAAGGATGAAGGCTAGGAACAAGGTTGGGCCAACGGGTTGACTTGTCTAACTTAACTCAAAAATACTTTGGACCGGGAGAAAGGGGAAAGCTACAAACTCTGTGCTGGACAAAAGAACACGGGGGATGGCTGTGTCTCACAAATGGATAAGTTGTTTAGAGAGTGCTTATTCAACTTAGGCATCATTTCTACATCAAGTTGATCCAAGTTCATTAGGATCATTCAATTTTATTCCATGGCCTTTTTGGCCTACATAACCCTTCGGATTTCAGATGTGCTGAGAAGCACAACTAGTTGCAGCTTGCATCCAGGGCATGTTTTTCAAATATTTATAAGGTCAGCAATTGTTTAGATATAGCTTTTAAGAACCATTGCTTTTTGGACCTTTCTTATACTCTTCGAGGAGTATTTTTAGCTGTTCATCGCTCTTGCCCTTTTTTATTTATTTCCATGGGCGAATTTTTTTTAGTTTCCATAGGTAGAACATGAGCTTTCAGTTTTAGCCAACAACATCTCAAGTGACTAGGGGGAGTTCGAGCCAATGCCAAACATCGGGACAACCGACCAGAATGATTTAGGCCTACAATCCAACTCACCAGAGGCAAGTTTTGTCACCAACTCAGAGCCGAGACACTGAATAAACAGGGATGCGGTCCAAACACAGAGGTAGAAAAATGGGGAAGCCCTCGGTATCAGAAAGTCAAATGAGACAGGTCAAGGTCTAAAGTCAAATAGGAAGGTCATGTATGGATGGAGTCAAGTGAATATGGAGCCTACACTAGCAAACAACTGGTGTCGGGAAAGACCATATCTATGTAAGGTGAAAAACCAGTGGGTTTTGTTAAATGACCTAAATGTGCAAGCAATTGTCCATTTTATGATTTACAGTTCATTTTAAATAGTTTGCCACATTAGGAATGATATACCAAGCACATGCTGTAATCATGACTAAATCAACAAGATAATAATCCACAGTCAGTGATAACATATCCATAGATCATACAACATCATCGTAATAATAATCATCATGCATCATCTGAAACACTCCTGAAATACATCTCTAGGCACTGAAATGAAACTGTACGGGATAAAGGGTCACATCAGTCATCAAATCTGAACTCTCAAGGCTCAGTATTGACACAAGGTCATACATAAATCTGAATAATGTACTGCTCTGATCATGAGTGATCCAAAATATATATCCATGCTCTGGAATAATGGAAGCTCTGGAATGTGCAGATATCTGTTGTACAAGAATAGTAGCCCTGCTACTATGGTGTGATAACAAGTCCATTGGGTTCACTTCTGAAGCCATGTACTCCACTGGGTCCACTTCTGCATGAACATTGTTGCGAAATAGGCATCCTCGAACCAACTCCAAGCCTATATAAGGAATCCAAGCTACCCTATGTTGTCTAGGGACTTGTTATCCACCTAAGTTGCACTTAGTTGGATGTCAAGTGAGCCTGCAAAGATTGAGCAAGCATACTTGTTCATAATTAGAGTTCAGAAGTCCTTCATGCCTTCTAGGCCCCATTTTTTATTTTTTCCGCATGTTCAAACTTCATACCTCCTTGGGGGAAGTTGTAATAAAATATCATAGCATGGTGAAATAATGTAATGGACTTGGATTTCCTAGGACTTATACATCAATCTGACTAGCCCAGAGTGTTTTTCCTTGTTAATTATAGGTTGTTGGACAAACGACTTATAATTTTTGAGTTTTTCACTCAACCTCCAAAGGGTTGCCTTGGTGGTTAGGACTTAGTAGATTATTAAAGTCTAAGTGTCAATGTATATTACCATGCTAGGCATTATTTTAGAGTCATATGAACATGTGCTAGGTCCCCCATAGGTTTGTTTTAATTTCCATCAATAAAAAATTTCCCGTAAAATGGGCTTTTTTTTAATGTTTTAATGTAAAAAGTCAAAAAGTCATAAAAGTGGTACTAGGGGGTCATTTTTGCCATGGGGGTGCTCGTTTTCTAACTCAGAGCACCCACTTTACCAATGTACCCACTTTGAGAGTGAAATTAGTGATTATTAATCACTAAATATGAATTTCTCTCTCAAAAAGTGAATAAAGAGTCAAATAAATGGGAAAAATCAGTATCCCATAAGTTTAGGAATCTTGTCTGGGACATGTTTCAAACATGTTTAAGTCATATTGAGAGGTGTCAGACAAATTTGAGCAATAAGAGGGATTGGTTGGAGGAATCTCATGATTTAAACATAGACTAGGATCTCCCCATAAAGGAGTGCACATCTCTCATGAAGGGGGCGAATTTGTGGTTGGAGAGGTGTCAAGTGGAGGTTGAAAGGTGTCAAATGGTTGGAGAAAGGTGTCATTAACCTCCCCAAACCTCTCACATGTGTCAACAAGCCTTTTCCAAGTGTATCAACTCATTTCTCCAAGTGTTAAAGAGGATCTCTCTTGGGAAGTGCACCTCCTCTCTCATTTGGCTATTTAAGCAAGCCTTTTCCTCTCATTCAAGCTAGTTCGAGCTTGTGGAAGGAGTACTTGCCAGTTGTAATTTGCTTATCATTTTGTTATTGAATAAGAGACTTTTGGAGGTCACATAGGTGTCATGCTTCACATGTGTGGATGATTATTGCCGAATGTGTATGAGGTAACTTGTAGTTTGTTTTCTTGCTTTTACTTATGCTTATGTATCTAGCCTTGGAAGGATTATTAGTATTAGCTTGACTATAATCATCCACACACAATTGCTCGACACAAGAGGTTTGCCTCCAAAGCCTTTTTATTCCATAAAATATGACAACAAAAGAGTTACATACTCCAACAACCTTTCGGTCCTCTTTGACCATGAGAGAAAAAGGAGCCCAACGCCTTGCTTTTATAGCCAAAGGATAAGAGAGGGGGTGCATTCAAGGAGGGAGGGCGACTTTCTTTGATAGAGGGATCACACGTTGATTAGATCCAAGCGATTGATATGCCAAAGATTTAACTCCAAGGAGGATGCGCCACCTATCAAGAGGTAGGAACATGCCCTCCTTGGTTTCTCCATCAAGTACGAGGAGTTGCCACATTACCATCACGTGAAGCATGAGAGGGATGGCGCATCCCAAATAGGGCCGAGTTCCATTGAATGAGGGATCACATATTTGAAAGGATCCACATGATTGATATGGAGAGGAATCTCATTCGAGGAGGGTTCTTGATTGTTTCACCATCCAATGTTATGTTGCCACATACAATAATTCGCCCATGTGAGAGGGGATGGGGCATCCCTTAAAGAGATCCATTCGCTATCCATAAGTTTTGATGCCCCACCACTTGGTATTCATCTTAATGGACTTGCCTTAGCCACTAGGATGAGATGTCAACTCACTTGTCACACTCCGGGCACACGCCCATTTATTTGCTTTTTGAGATTTTTTGACCATTTGTGTCATTTTTAACATTTTTTTGTGATTTTGTTGCCTCTTTAAGAAAAAAATGCTTTAAGTGATAATTTAATCACACAAAACATAGGAAAAGTTGGTTCTAAGGTAAAGGGCACGCTCTGAGTGTGAAAACGAGCACCCCCATGTCAAATTCCGCCTCCAGACCATACTTTTATTACAATTTGAAATTTCTCATTTAAACTATTAAAAAATAGCCTAAGTTTTGCTAGAAAAATTATTTTTGTCGGAACTGACTCAAACTCCTAGGGGACCTAGTGCATGTCCATATGACTCATTACTGATGGATAACATGTAAAAATACATAGACACTTAGGCTTTAATAACCTCCTAATATTTGACCACCATGGTAAATACTCTAGCTTTGGAGGTGTAAGTGAAAAACTCAGGAATTATACGTCACTGAAGTGCAATGCATATTTCCTAGGGAAAAAATCAATGTTCCACGGGGACACATCCCGTAGGGTCGGGGACGCATTTCCCATGTTTCCTGCGTCCTGGGGACTCCTGATGAAACATTTCCCCCCATCCATGCCCGTGAGAATTTTTTTATGTTTTTCCATTATTTTCACTTTTTACAATCCCTACTTAGTACTACTTACAAAATAAATCAATATATTTAGTATTTACATTGCACAATCATGAATATACGTCAAATGAAATATTATTTTTGGTATATTTTATTTTATTTTTATGATTTTAGGGACGTCCCCTCATCCCCCCGAATTTCCCTAAAATTTGGGGGTGGTCTCCACATGTCCCGAATGTGCGTTTCTCCGCTCCCGCGTCCCCCCGTCCCAGAAACTTGGGGGAACATTGGAAAAAACACTCTAGAGTATCCCCTTGATAGCTAAACCTAAGGTAGGCCAAGCCTGTTACAAAAATACCATGCTTAGACCAACTTATTACAATTCCCCTAAGGGGGATGGACATGCAATTTTACAAATGGGCCAATATTGGCTTGATGAACTTCGGAACACTGATGATGAACAATTTGATTGCTCAAGTCTTCGACGGTTCACTCGAAATCCACTAAGTGCAATTTAGTGGATAATAGGGTGCAGATCTATAAGTTGTTGTTGAAGTGAGCTAGAGGCTATATACACATTGAACTGTTGTATCATGCCTTATATTTTTCGTATTTTTTGTGGTTAATAGAGATGAACTTTTTCTGCATACAATATGTGTCTCTTGTGAGGACCTTCCATGTTTTTTAATTAAATGATTTGCTGTTTATTATCACTGTATCAGAGTAGCATAGCATAGTTTGGTTATAGATTTTCATTTCCATTTCGTTTTTTAACCTCATTTACATGTTGTAGGAGACTTCTGTTCAACGCGGATTAGCATATATCATCGCTGCAATAGCATTATTTGATGAATACAGCAATGATCTCTTGTACATGCGACAAGGATCATGCTTTCCAAGGTAAGTGGTAATGCTTCTCAAATATGGAATTGGATAACAATGATAAATGTTATATCATTGATAATCATCCTAAATAGTTTTATATTTGCATAAAATCAAAATGTATTTGTTCAGCTTTATAGAATTGTTTATGTATAGATATCTTGCCATTCCCTTTTTCAGTTAATAACAGTGGTCAATGTGGACAGCCAGACCTAAATACCGCAAGGAATGTACTTCTGTTGTTATTCCTCCTAGACCAGTTGGTCCGATTCAGAAGAAACCTTCATTACGTAGACTCTCATTTCAGGATACGTGGAATGACTTGAAATCAGTGCAGGCAAGTTTTCATTAACTTCGTGTATCTGTTGTTCGGGTCAAATTCTTTGGGATATGTATATCTCAAAGTTTAACCTGATTTGAAATGTATTTTCAGGTCTGGGATAATCTTTTTCAGGCCTGTGAGCTGTGTGGTCAACGTTTGATACAAACAGGTGCAATTAGTGTTTACAATCTGCGGCAGTGGAAACACTCCGACAGCAGGATACTGAACATTGGGCTTCCTGCTTATGTTCTGCTCCAGTGTTTTCTCCGCTCCATAAAGGATGGTGCAACGGGCTTCCTTATGTGTAAGATAACTTGTTCTTTCAGTTTCTAACAAGATACTTAGAAATTGGATTCTGATCTAGCTGATGTATGTTTGAACATTGTGAATTTCTACTCTGACATATTGAGAATATACTGTACAAATCTGATGACTTTTCTGGTTTTGATTTGAACATTCATTAGTGAATGGCAGGGAGTTAACAGAGGCTAATAGGCCCAAGGGCAGGGTTTTTGAGTGGTTCTTTGAACCAATGACAATCATGAAAGAACAGCTAAGAGCTTTACACCTTCAGGAAAGTGAAGAGCTATACTTGTACCAATTGGTACTCAATGTAGGTGATTCTAAATGCACAAAAACGTGGGACAATGGTGGGATTCCACCTGCAGATGAGATCAGAAGAGCTGAATTACAAGCCTTAGCTAGAAGGTACTTTCAGTGTCATGTATCATTTGAGTTTTCCAATCATTATTTCACTTGTTGCAATGAATTTTTACTTAGTGGTATACCCCTTTAAAGTTTACGCTTTAGGCAATGTGCAACATTATCCTAGAAATGTGTTTTCCTTGTGATTGAAGGCTTCAATGGCTATTAATTTACTTTTTCAAAAGTGAATGGAAAAAAAACATTATGAATATAATAAATAATCTAAACAAAATAGGGTCTTGGTTGATAGGGATTTGTAGTGATTTATTTTAGCCTATGGTTTGTTTTCATATGAAATATGAATCTTCTCTTTTTATTTGTATAGTGACCCTATCATTGTTGTTATGGCTTTTGTTTGACGTAGCTTTAGGTTCTTATTCTCATGGTGTAGATGGGATTGTATCCTATTCTCATGGAGAGTTGGGATCGTATCCCTACATCTTAGTTCTATTATTGGATTTAGTTGCTAGTTTTTAGGATCTTATGAATGATTCTCTCCATGTAAGGCTATATAAGCCCATTATTGTTTAATAAAATGTAGTCAGAGATTTGGATTTTCACACCTTTGGTGTAGAACTTTGCTCATGTATTTGGCTCCCATATCATTGGTCAGCTTATTTTTTTTATGTGATGGAGGCAACATTATCAGAAACTCCCCCCATCCCCCATTCTTGAAAATGCTTCATATATTACCTCAAAGAACAAATGAGTACATTAGGAAGTGAAGACTAGGGAGAATTATCCACAAGCATTCTCAATGCCTACCTACACTATTTGCCATCATATATTCATAAGCAATGGGAAATTGCATTTTTCCAGCAATTTTAATCAAGGGAAGTTTTTGTGATCTTTGCTACCTTTTATAATAAGCAAGGGAAGTCCCATAATGGATTAGCATGTCAGTGCTTGTAACAAATTTGACACCATGCATCTTTACTACTTGGATTTCCTAATTTCTGACTTGTTCCCTGCTTGCTATTCTCTTTGCTATCGCGTTAACTAAGCATATCTCTTGCCAATAGTTACAAGTATGCATTAATGAAATCTATGCATTAATGATTATCATAACACAAACAGTAATCATCTTGATTTAATGATACATACGCCAACCAACGATGATGCACCTCCTAGTAAGAGCAAGATTAACAATTACTTGTGTAATTGTTATCATGCCAATCCGCACCGGAAGATTTGCCTAATAACTATAAGTGAACCACCCCTAGTCATGGTTGGAAAGCATCTCCATTTGAACTGGTGCTTTTCCAGTCTTAGCGGGGTGTCCCTAAAGGATGTATGTTGCCATCTAATCAATAAATCTGCACAAAATCCAAGACAATCAACACACAAAAGACCCATTGTTGGGCTGTCTATAAATTGTCAAGAGCGAGGGTAAGTTTTAATATCAATTTGAAGTGGTTGAGATCAGATCCTAGAGATAGTTGTAACAACAAATTAAGTGAAGAAAATTTAAAATAAGTGCACCATAAACCAATGTTTGAAAAATCGAAATCGGACTCGGAATCGGTCGAGGGTCAACTCGGAATCGGAATCAGAATCGGTAATGAATCAGTCATAAATTGGCCAATTTGAATTTAATGAATCGGTTTACTCAAAAATACATAAAATATTTAAATTTTAAAGAAAAACAACATTTTCAAGATTTTAGGACTGTTGTTATGACCTAGACCTGTTGTTTGAAGGCCAAAGAGCACCTATACTTGTTGTTTAGGGTTGCTTTCATCCACAGCACTGCCCACAATTTATTTTTAGTGTTTAAGGTGATTATCATGACTTTTTACTGCTTCAAAGGTCATAACAGGCATATGTTTGATTCAAAATTGATGTACAAGGGTTTGAACAGCTTCAACCTAAGTTGCATGAAACGGGGGAAACGAAGACGAAACGGGGAAACTTCGAAACAAGGGAAACGTGACCCCCCAAAATTTTGGAAATGAGGAAATGCAATATATATATATATATTAAATTAATACATTAGCAAAGACATTTACAAAAATGAATGTGAAATATAAATCATCAATCATACATGTCAACGAATCATTGCCTATATTGGGATCCTATTCATCAATAGCACCCTATGCTTCCCTCCTCTAGGCTCTAGTCCTTGCCTCTAACTCGAATTTCAAAGTTGATCCTCCAAGGACATTAGTCAACGACTCAACACACTACAATTTTGATGAAACTTTGCTAAAATAACGTAGAAAAAGCTTCCCATGCTTGATAAGTGATTTTGCATGAGTGAAGAGTACATTTTTATTAAGGTCATGATAGAGGAATTCAACAATCAACACCACCAACATCAAGCTACATATCGGGATTGATGTGCTTGATTAAATGCCAATTCCATACCCTCATACATGATAGAATCTGGTGGAAACCTTGCAATCCTAAAATCCTGAAAACTATTAAGTCTGCTGAATTTTGAATGGGATCTAAAAATCGACTTTTGCATATGAAGTCCGATGAGGTTGGAACCACTCTCAGACATCCTGAAATATCACCAAGTACTACTGCACCATGGGGATATTGCATTGTTTTTTTGAGTCCACGGGCACCCACACAAAATTCCAGACAAACCGGCCGATTTTTTACATAATTCGGCCGAATAGACCGGTTCGGTACTGAACCGGCCGATTCAGTGTTCAGATCGGCCGGTTCAGTGTTCAGATCGGCCGGTTCAGTACCGAACCGATTTGATTTGGTTCCTTATCAAATCAGTAGATTGGCTGATTCCGAAACCAATTTTTAAAACATAGATCACAAGTAACAGGGTGCCATGGATCTCCTTGCTTGTAGTGGAGGCAGTGGTCTAAGATCTAGAGGATGAAAAAGGAAGGAGTTTTCCACAGCTACAAAACTGTCCGACCCTTTGGTTGTCTCTCAAATCTTGATATAAAGAGAAATCATCCCTCTGGATCAAGTCAGCCTTAATGCTGGAAAAGATCAAATAAAACACAATTAAGGAAAAAAGGCCATGCATGCATGCCAAGTGTTTATCCTTTTGTTGTTTGCATGTCTTTCCTCTGTTGTTTTTCATTGTTGAGAAAATCAACATTGGCAGGGAGTTTGGAATACAACTCCTCAGCAACACCGGGAAACAATTTGTAAAAGATCGGCAAACTGTGGCAAGCATTAAAAAATACAAAATAAATTCATTTTTTCAATTTTTTAAACATATAAACCAACGAAAACATCAAATAAATACATTGGCACATAAATATAGGAAAAGTACCTATGTTGCACAGGGACACCCCCCCCCAAAAAAAAAGCTCCATACCTGCCATCCCGTGTTTTGGGGACTTGGGGACCCCTAGGAAACATCCCCAATCTGTCGGGGACTTCATTGGGGTCTTGGGGACTTGATGGCCGTACCCAAAACATCCCCAGCAGATTTCAGGAATGTTCCAGGCAGATTTTGGGGACGTTCCGGGCAAATTTCAGAGATGTCCTAGGCAGATTTTGGAGATGTTCTAGGCATGTATCTTCATTTTTTACAATGGACATTGATGATTGGACAATATGATCATTTATCCCTTCCATATTTTTCGTATTATTCTGAATCCAAATCTAAATTTGTACAAGTTGCACCTCAAAATATTGGTTTTGATTGGGTTTCTGGTGATTTAACTATTGTCTTTTCTGCAATATCATTACAAGCAGCAAGGCTTCCATGTCAGCAAACCAAGAAATGCAGCAACTCAAAGGTTGGACCTTCTAGGTATTGCTCTTGTTCTCATTTTTAGGGTCATCTTAGCTTCTACATACTGTACATAGGTGTCCAGGAGTTATTCAAGTCCAGCTCTTCCCCCATCCCAATCTCAAGCACTAAGAAAACAGTTGGATAATAAATGCTTGGATTGGGTACTAAATGTTTGAATAAATTTCTATTCAGTATCCTTCTTAATTTGACATATGAATCTGATCTCTTTACAAAAGGCAAGAATGTATATCCCAAAGTGTTTTGTAGTGGTTTTCAACACAGCTATAAAAATCTGCAGAACCTATTGAGAAGGGAATGCCTTTTAAGTTTTTAACCTAATAATCATAAAGCTCTCTCTCTCCCTCTCTCTCTCTATATATATATTATTGTTGTTGTTGTCCCCCAACCTGTCGTACCCTGAAAAAATGGGGGTGATATATATATTGTTGTTGTCCCCAACCCGCCATACCCTGAAAAAATGCGGGTGTGCTCTAGCTGTCGCAGGGACACACCCCCATTCCCTTGTCCCCAAAACCATATCAATATATATTATGTAGTGGATACCAAATAAAAGATGATGCATCAAAGTCAATACTAAATCCTAAACCCTGATAGTTGTCCAATCAAAGACTCCAAAGTGGACAACCAATAAAAATTGATATCAAATATATAAATCTATCTCATCATCATTTGTCATCTACAATGACAAATCTAGCAGCTAGCTATCCTGGAGAATCAATACCCTCTCCCCCTTTATGGGAAAAGATCAAGGCTTGCTTTCCACAAAAAAATCATGCATCATCTCTCTGATGTCGAGTAGAGGGGGTAGTTGTATTAGCCTGTGTAGAAGGTGGTGCTACTATTGCTACATCAGACCTTGGCAGGTCATAGTTTAGCACCAAATCAAAGGGGTCATCTTACCAGAGTGATTAAAAGCCCTTTTCAGCTCTGTGACATTATTGATAATGTGAAGGATTTTATATATCTTGCGAAGGGAGAATCTTTAAGTCAAAGGCGAAGAGGGGGTGATCAATTGTTCAGAGTCCAGACAGATGATGTTCCTTTAAAAACTCAAGGAAATCAAATAATCCACATGGCTGATCACATATTCCAGTTCATATCTCACGCTCTTACTCCGTTTCCCTTCCCTTAACTCCACACTAAAGAGGGTAATGAGAACTGGTGAGTTATTGTTAGAGAACAAATCATCTCAGTTGTGTCTAATGGTAGCAGGTTTTGGAACGATGGGAAAGTTTTCACAGGATACCTTGTGATACAAGAAGATAAGATATCTGAAGTTGAAGCATGAGACCGGAATATATTTTCATTCTATTAAGAAAGCTAAGGCAGAGATGGTGGAAGAGTTGTGAATAGAAAAAAATTAAATAGATTCCTATCGCAGAATATCAGTCCCAGCTTTACGTGGTCTTGAGCTAGTTTCTGTTAACATCAAGGTTCACTCCGAAAGTGGTGGCCAAGTGTTGAAGACAAGTTGTCTTCAACAGCTGCCATGTTCACTTCCCAGGGAACTGCCTTTACATAGTTTGGCCATGGAGTGTACATAATGCAAATTTAAATAGTAGCCTTTTCAATTGAACAATAGATTAGAGCACATGCAAATTTGCAATATGGTTTAGAGTCCAAGTGTGGTCAAAGCTACAGCTGAGAGCCATTATCTGTCTAGTTTGGTTCCTGCAGGGAATTAGAAAACTGGCATAACTAAATATGGAAATGCTAGGAAAAAAAGGCATGCCCTTTGACAGTCAATTTCAGATGGCTTCTATCTAAAATCATTGCAAAAATTCATCCAAAGTTTGCTAGACTGGAAATGACTTTGGTCACATTGATCCTAATTTCAAAACTAGCTAACACAAGATTTTTTTTTCAAATTTTATTTATTATTGTGAGAAGATTGAGCTTTCATATGTTTTGATGCGCCTGATTTATTGTTTTATAAAACAGGTTGCAAGGTCATTGTGCAACTCTTTCAAGAATGCCAACCTTTAGGCGTCGATTTCATGATGTTGTGAAAGCGATTCAAGAAGCACCTGACATACCGGAAAGCAGCCAATCTGACCAATCTGGTCATATTGGCATACACGTCAAGACACAGCCTATGCAAACAGTACAGCTAAAACCTATAATTGAAATGTAACACAGCTGTTTGTGCCTCATAATTAACTGTACAGTCCAGAGCTATTCAAGACAATATTCCATATGAGTACCATTACTCTAAAATTCTCTTCTCATTGCCATCATCATAAAGAAGCAATCAAGTTTGAATGGTTCCTGCTTTTCCACGAAGGCTTTCCTGGGTTGCCCATGGTGAAATGACAGAATATCCTGGGTTGCCCATGGTGACATGACAGAATAGCAGAAGTCAATACTATCTGCATTTTTTACTTTATAATTTGATTTCCCAATATTTTGGAATTTCAATAAGAAATGTATCATCAGGTTTGTTTTCACTTTTCATATTCGAAATTTGGTTACTGTTCATTGGTTTTGTTATTTAGATCTAAAAAATAATTGAATTGATGTTAATGTTAATGTCAGTGACTATTTTGACTTGTCTTTAGTTGACAAAACTATGAGCGTACAATTGAGTTAAAAATATTTGAATTAATCTTAATGTTACTGACTATTTTGACTTATCTTTACTTGACAAAACTATGAGCGTAAAATTGAGTTAGATTTCTTAAACTATTTTTTCTATATATTGGTTTTTATTTGGATTTTTATTGATTTTTTTTGTGTTTGGTAGATTTGAATTTAAGATGCATCTTATTAAATTATTGGTCAATGTTATGTATAAATTAAATTAAGAAAAGTGGTGTTTTATAGAAAGAGTTGATTTTTACGATGTTTGACATAAAATTCCAAGATAAATCAATAAATTTGATTCCTTCCAGTTCTTGGTAGATCAGGATTTAAGATGGATCTATGCTCCCGTTGCTTGGTATATCCAATTTAAGATGGATCTATGCTGGTTTTAATTTTTTATGACTTTTGTAAAATCTAAATTTAAGATGGATAATAAGGTCTACTATTATTTTTTATTTTTTATTTTTGATAACGTCACCGTTATATCATCTTCCTCATACTGAATTGTAGATCATCTGGCTACTCTTGATACAAAAACCATTTTTTAAATAATTTATCTTTCACAAATATAAAACAGGAAAAAAATATTTATAAAAAAAAGAACATAGAAATATGTCATTATAAAATGACATCAAATCCAAAAATAATATTAAAATCAACTTTTTAAAAAATTACAAATATAAAAAAGGAAAAAAATATTTATAAAAAAAAGAACATAGAAATATGTCATTATAAAATGACATCAAATCCAAAAATAATATTAAAATCAACTTTTTAAAAAATTATATACTAGTAAAGGTATTATTTCATTTCAACTATAAAAACATATTTACCGCAATTAAGAAATTGAAATTGATTATGCAAATAAATTAAGAATGAGTAAAACACTTTTTTATTTTCATTGAAGAAGAGTTGACGGGCTTTTGGAGGCAAAGGTGCCGTGAGAACACTTGGTCGGGGATTCGATCCAAGATGGAGACGGCCATAACTGACCGCCCCAGCCACCCCCGTATAGCAAGACCCCTAAAGAATGAGCAAAACACTTATTACCATATTTATCCTCTATACTACTACTTCAATAAAGACGTTTAATATCTAAGCACTCTGACATGGAGCAGACTTGATTTTCTAACTTTAATATAATGTTTGCAAAAACCATATACATGTTGTAAATATGGCCTTGACTCTATAGCAAGACCCCTAAAGAATGAGCAAAACACTTATTACCATATTTATCCTCTCTACTACTACTTCAATAAAGACGTTTAATATCTAAGCACTCTGACATGGAGCAGACTTGATTTTCTAACTTTAATATAATGTTTGCAAAAACCATATACATATTGTAAATATGGCCTTGACTCTAATATAAGTTTATCAAGCATGGTTTTCTTTGATAAATGATTAGATAGGCAAGTTTTAGCATCGATCTGCATCCAACGATAAGATCAATGATTCGAAAAAAAAAATAAAGACATTAATTTATGTTAAGCTCAAAGAAATGCATGAGAACATAAATTTATTATTTTGTATTTTGGATGAATATCAAAGATTTATGGTTTTAATATAATTATTAGTATAACTATATTTTTAAAAGTGGTTGATATACTTTAGTATTAATTTCTACTTAAATATTGGTCTATTATTATTATTATTAAAATGAAAATAACCATATCCATCTTAAACTGGGATTTATCAAGCACCAAGAGGGATTCAATTTATTGTGTAATTTTTTTTACTTAATTCTTTTACACATTAAGAGAAAATTTACACCTCAAGATATTTGATCTGTGCTTGATATATTAAAGTTTAAGATGAAATCAATATAATTTAATATTTTTTGTTTAAGTCAACATCATTTGCATTTTTATTTCTTTATTAGGGGAACATGTTACATAAGGTTGTTATGTGTCAATATTGAGATTCGTTACTTTCGGTGTAATTATTTATTAAAGAAAATTATAAATAATACAAAATATAAATATAATTAAAAATAAAGAAGTAAATACTAAAGAATAATAATAATAACTCAATAATATTTATACTATTTATTATAATATAAAAATTAAAAAAAATATTTATTATTATTATAATAATAAAACGAGCTCATTTATTTATATAAATGAATTATTTATATTTATATTTTATAATAATAAAGTTGACCAAACTGTTGTTGATTTTGGTCGACTTTTGATTGAATATGTTTGACTTTGGTTGGCTATATTTAATTATGGTTGATTTGGTTGACTGTGGAGAATTATAGTTAATCATAGTTGACTATGGTTGATTATGGTTAATAATAATTAAGCACAGTTGACATCTAGTTGACCACGATTGACTATAATTGAGAATGTTTGACAATATTTGATTATAATTCAACATGTTTGACCATGTTTGATCATGTTTGACATGGTGGACATTAGTTTAACTTGTTTGATTATGTTTGTTTATGATTAACCATGTTTGTTTGTGGTTAACTATGGATACATATGTTTGACCGTGTTTGACTATTGATAACTATGTTAGACTATGGTCAACCATGTACGACTATGGTTGATTTTGATTGACCATGGTTCTCTATCATTGACTTTGGTTATCTATGTCTCACCATGGTTGAAGATGATTGACTAATGTTTGTGATATTTGACCATAGATATGTGTGATGTTTGACTATGGGTGACTTTGATTGAATATTGTTGACCATAGAACCATGGTTGAGTACAGTTAACCATGGTTACTGTTATTAACCATGGTTGATTAGGATTGATCATGTTCGATTATGTTTGTCAATGGTTGAGTTTGGTTGTGTATGGTTAACCTTGGTTGATCATGTGTTACTATGGTTGACTATGATTAACTTAAGTCAACCATAGTTGACTATGTTTGAATAATATTGAACATGGTTGAGCATGTTTGATTTTGGTTGACTTTTGCTTGAATGTGTTTAACATTGGTTTGTTATATTTGACTATGGTTGATTTGGTAGACTATGGTTAAATACGGTTAATCATGGATAACTATAGTTGACATTTAATTGACCATGATTGACTATAGTTGAGAATATTTGATTATTAATCAACATGTTTGACCATGGTTTGTCATGTTTGACATGGTGAACATCAATTAAACTTGGTTGACCATTTTTGTTTATGATTTACCATGTTTGTTTGTGGTTGACTATAGATAAATACGTTTGACCATGTTTGACTATGGATAACCATGTTAGATTATGGTCAACCATGTTTGACCGTGGTTTGGCCATGTTTGACCATGGTTGACCATGTTTGAACACATTTAACCATGGTTGTCCATGTTTGACTATGGTTAAGCATGTTTGACTATGGTTCTCTATGGTTGACTTTGGTTGACTATGTTTCACCATGGTTGAATATGGTTGACTAAAGTATGCGATGTTTGACCATGGATTACTTGTGATGTTTGACTATGGGTGACTTTGGTTGACTCTAATAATATTGTTGACCATGGAACCATGGTTGAGCACAATTAACAACAGTTTACTATTATTAACCATGGTTACTATGGTTGATCATGTTCGATTATGTTTATCCATGGTTGCGTTGTTGGGTATTGTTAACCATGGTTGATCATGTGTTACTAGGGTTTATTATGATTAACTTAGGTCAACCATGGTGGATTATGGTTAACTATGTTTGAATAATATTGGTCATGGTTGAGCATGTTTGATTTTGGTCGATTTTTTTTTATATGTTTGACTTTGGGTGGTTATATTTGACTATGCTTGATTTGGTTTACCTGCAATATCTCGATTTTGACCCCATCACATTAAAATGTAAATAATGTAATATCATTATAAAATCGTGGTGAGGAGCTCAAGGCCAAGGCCCCACCATCGATTTAGTGTTAAAATTGATGCATATGGTTTGCGTGCTAGCCAGGCACAATGGAAATTGTAAATATCATGTAAATATGCATTTTAATAAAATACCCACAACTAAGTATGCAATGCAATGCAACAAGAGTATGGGGGTATGATTTTTACAAGGAATTGGGAGGGAAATATTCAAACCCATGGAGCCAATCAAGTCAATCAAAGTGTCAATGAAAGAACCCATGAACCATCAACTACCCATGTTGACTTTTATACCCAATCATTTATTTCTCCCAAGAGTTGGTTGAAATAGTTATTATTTGGGGAATGGAGAGGTATGGCTGTCCAAATTCGGGTATGGGCAAGCCACAATTTGTGGAAATTCGTGTTTGGATTCTCGGACAAGAAAATAGCCATGAATTTGCTCCCAAAGCCATTATCCATCAATCAGTTTGGCTCTCTCACAAGTTGGAAGCTACCTGGGAGTTTTCCCTCCACGTTTTTTCTGGTTTTTCGTTCATTTTTAGTTGGGAGAAGGGTATTTTTGTGATATAGAACATTGGGGAAGAAGAGGAATCCATTTTGGGGGTCCTGGGAGGTCATTTTTGCCCTCTGAATGCCCACATACCTGTTGGGGAACTCATTTTTGCTCCTTGGGGTCGATTTCCCTTCCCACAATTCGTTTTTGGGTGTGCCACGATTTGGGAAATCCATGGACACCATGTGTTGTGTATCCCATAGTTGAAAACGTTTACCCATGCCAAAAATTGTGCTTGTTGTGTGTGGGAAGAGTATGTTGGGGTATGGGTTATGGGTATCCATTGCTTTGGCTTGAGCTTGAGTGCAAGCATCCAAAAATAGAAGGGTTCACATTTAGTTTGATAAACCCAGCTATGGACTGACTTGGCTTAGATGTGATGTTCATTTGGCTGTGCATGAGCTTGAGTGTTCCCATTTCTTGTGGAAATCATGCCCAACTCGGGGGGTGGCAGTTGTGTTGAGAGATTGATGAACACAATTGGCCTATGGCTGCGTGGAATGTTGGAGCTGCATAGCTAGTTGCTTGGAACAACTTCACCAGCAAGATAAGTATTCTCTATGTGTTTACTTCTGCAATGTTTTAATTATTTGATGACTGCTATTGATATGTTGAATGCATGTGAAATGTGTGTGGATAGTTTAATTCCACTGTGCATGTTTATTCTGAATGGCATCTGCACACATGTGTTTTCTTGCTATGAATTTGTATCTAATGAATGGAGTTGAGTCTTAGTAAAAGCCCAAAATTGTAGTCATGTTCCCTTCCTTGCATTGGATCCACAGGAGGGGTGTGACATTACCAGGGTTGTTAAACACAATTAACTATGGTTGATCATGGTTAATAATGGATAACTATAGTGGACATTTTGTTGACCAGGATTGACTATAGTTGAGAATGTTTGATTATGATTCAACATGTTTGACCATGGTTGATTGGGTTTCACATGATGGACATTAGTTAAACTTGGTTGACCATGGTTGATCGTGCTTGACATGGTGGACATTAATTAAACTTGGTTGACCATGGTTAACTATGTTTATTTATGATTAACCATGTTTGTTTGTGGTTAACTATGGATAAATATATTTGTCCACGGATAACCATATTAGACTATGGTCAACCATGTTTGACTATGGATGACCATGGTTTGGCCATGTTTGACCATGGTTCTCTACGGTTGGCTATGTTTCACCTTGAATATGGTTGACTAAAGTTTGTGATGTTTGACCATGGATTATTTGTGATGTTTGACAATGGGTGACTTTGGTTGAATATGGTTGGCTCTAGTAATATTGTTGACCACAAAACCATGGTTAAGCACAATTAATCATGGTTTATTATTATTGACCATGGTTGACTATGGTTGATCATGTTCAATTTTGTTTGCTCATGGTTGAGTATGGTTGGATATGGTTAATCATGTGTTACTATGGTTGATTATGACTAACTTAGGTCAATCATGGTGGACTATGGTTGACTATGTTTGGATAATATTGAGCATGGTTGAGCATGTTTGATTTTGGTCAACTTTTGCTTGAATATGTTTAACTTTGGTTGGCTATATTTGACTATGGTTGATTTGGTTAACCATGGTTAATTGTAATTAAACATTGTTGATTATGGTTGATAATGGATAACTATAGGACATTTAGCTGACCATGATTGAGTATAGTTGAGAATGTTTGATCATGATTCAACATGTTTGACCATGGTTGGTTGTGTTTGACATGGTGGACATTAGTTGAACTTGGTTGATCATGGTTGAACATGTTTATCTATGATTAACCATGTTTGTTTGTGGTTGACTATGGATAAATATGTGTGACCATGTTTGACTATGGATAACCATGTTAGATTATGGTCAACCATGTTTGAGTATGGTTGTCTTTGGTTTACTATAATTTGGCTATCGTTGTCCATGTTTGACCATGGTTGTCCATGTTTGACTATGGTTGAGAATTTTTTACCACGGTTCTCTATGGTTGAATTTGGTTTACTATGTTTCACCATAGTTGAATATGGTTGACTAAAGTTTGTGATGTTTGACCATGGTTAATTTGTGATATTTGATTATGTGTGACTTTGGTTGAATATGGTTGACTCTAATATTCTTGACCACGGAACCATGACACTCTTTTCTACTACCTTTCCACAACACAAGTAAGGCATTTCCCTTCAATGCTCCATAGTTCACTCAAGAAATCCAACCCTTACAGTGCTTACTAGTGTGTGCAGAAAGAGTCCAATCTATTGTATGTTGTTGAAGAACCTCTTGAGCATTAATTCATGGCTTCTCAAGCATTCACTCAAAAGTAACAAAACTCGATGGGTAAGGATCCTTATATTTCTCAACCTCAATGCTCACCTACAACCATCTCTTTTCTCTCAAATTTGAAATTTTGCTTCACATTTTGCATTTCTGATTATTGTACAGAAATGGAAATGAGAATGGAAATGGTAATGGTATCACACACACACACACACACACACACACACACACATATATACTCCTAGTGTTAAAATATGTTGTGAAATCTCCATGAAAAAAATGAATGATAGACTCCAAAGGAGATGAGAAGATGGGGAAAAGACAATTGACATAACTTCTGATCATAAAATAAAGGACTCTTACAACAATCATAAAAGGATATTCATCCCATGCTTACATAACTACATCAGAAGAATTTCACCACCAACTTCACACATGCATTAAATGATTGGATTTAAGAGACAAAATGAAGTAATTAGTTCATTTAAGGCACATAGCAGCAAATGGATGATTTCTAAGGTTGATGTTTGGCGAAATAGGATTCAATTTCCCATAGGCCCGTTGGAATCGATTTAATACTAAAGGGGGGTGAATCGGTATTATCACAGTTATTAGCAGATTTTACCTTCTTTGACAGATTAGCATTTACTTAATCTTTATCTTCTGTTATGCATTAGTGAATAAACATTCACACATATATGCACCACATCATCAACACATAACACACAAAATTTTTACATGGAAACTCAAATAGGAGAAAACCACAGAATGCTTCTTTATAGTGAGAAAGAATACATTCAAGGAAGCACCAACTTCCTATATTTACCAGCACCAACTGGAAGGAGGCACCAACCCCTTGGTTTTACAGGAACCGACTTGAATGAAGCTTCCACTCCCTCTTGGAGTCTATTTTTAGCCATGACATGTCATATATGTCATATGTCAGCCTTTAGGTCTGATTTGTGTCATAGGTGTCATAGCATCTTCATCGTTGTTGTCATAGAGCTAGGGACTCTAGCCCAAGTGTCTCACTAGCTCCAAATTGCCTCTTCCTCTTCCATGGGAGTTACTCTTCCTCTATATTTCGACCTCATTGATTCATTCCAAGTATTATTGACCTTATAACTCATCCCAATAACATTAGGCTTCCCATGGATTTGAAATTGCAAGAAGAGGATGCCATGTGGCACATAAATTCTAGCTTGTGTGGGTCCCATTTCCTCCATGTGTCTTCATGATCAAATGCCACTTTGATTTTCACTTGTATATATTTATTTATCTCCTTTATTAAATATTTATGCTATCTTAATGTTCCAACATCATTTATGATCCCCATTATTCCAAATCCCAAAGCTTCCACCCCAAACCTAGGAAACTAGTAATTTTTCTCCTTGGCAATTATTTGACCTTTAGCATCAATTTCACAAACTCTAATGAATAGGGCCAATTTGCTTAGGCCATTGTGACCCAATGCCAAGTTTGGGACATGACACACCAACTGGAAGGAGGCACCGACCCCCTATCTCTTTGTTTTATAGGCACTAAATTGAAGGAAGATGCGACTCCCTATCTCCTTGTTGTTTTACAGCCACTAACCTGAAGGATGCTCCAACTCCCTGTCTCCTTGCCCCATCCGACCACCCTGGTGTCCAATATATTTTACTGCCTTGCTGATATTCAACTTTGTGCACTTCTTCAGTTCTTTTGATGATGATTCTACTGTGCGATACCTTCGTATGCAGACTATACTCTATTACTGCACTGCATACATCACTTGACTTATCATTCCTATCAAATCACACTTTTGTTGATGACTTGCTTCTTATATTGTGTGCTCTGCTCATACTATAGTCTGTGCTTCTGGTTTAACGTTCTTCTCTACTTGACCGTAATGATCAACTGATACCGGGCTTTCAATTGATAGTTTGTTGTTAAGAAATGAAGCACTACTAACAGAAGTAACTGCACACTTTTTGATGTGTCTGTTCTGATTAAGTGTTGCAGTTTCTTAGATAATATGCGACGTCTTGTGCATCAAATAGTTGGTCCGTTCAGTTTAATGCACTTGTCTCAGATCATCTGCATCGAGATGCACTTATTGAGTTTTGTTGTTGTTATGTTGTTGCGTATCAGATGGAGTCTTCAACTTCTCACACTTTCACTTCTGTTCATATGCATCAGCTAGACATCAACACACTATCTGATAAACTTCGGTTCTGTCTCTGTACTTCTATCTCTTCAACCTATGTGACTATCGGCATGCTGATTGTGATGATGTCCTTTGAGATATCGAACACTTGCGCATACTTCATTATTTCTTCCTTTCAGTACTTGCGCAACTTGTCACAGATCTACAACATCTCTCTATGCAACATCAAAACTTCGTTCTGCTGCATGTGCGCATTCGACTCTTTTCTAGTTCATTCTGTTCTATCCATTTTCCCCTTGATGCCTCGAAAAACAAACTAAAAATTTCACACAAAAACTT
Source organism: Larix kaempferi (assembly GCA_027924585.1). Lineage (NCBI taxonomy): Eukaryota > Viridiplantae > Streptophyta > Pinopsida > Pinales > Pinaceae > Larix > Larix kaempferi. The sequence continues at coordinate 1,276,618 of BSBM01000545.1, forward strand.
ATGTTCTTTCTATCAAGCGTACTTTAAATCTTCAACTTGCATCTCTATTTATACATGTCCTACACGGATTGTATGTTCGCAAGTTGGTTGTGGTATCCCTTCTTCCATACTTCAGGGATTGTGCATATGCCATGTGTCATCATCTGCACTATTGATGTGTCATCTCTGATATATCAAGCACCCTCAAGGTCCACAACTTAGTGGGACTTTACACCTTGGTGGTGTACTATTTCACTTTTGATGTACCATTGCCTTACAGTATGTGCGCAATCTTCCACTTCATCTTGACCTGTCCATGACCTTTTCGGTACCATCCTTTGTGGGTAATGCGCCATTGTGATATCAATACTCTGCGTAATCTGCACATTCTCCATCTTCTGCCTAGTGGGATTATGATCCTTGCTTCATCCTTGCATTTGGTTATGCGTCCTTGATGTACTGATACTTTATGGAATCTGAGCATTCGAATTTTACTAGGTGGGACTTTGAATTCTGCCTTTTCATCACTTGTGGGACTTGAGCATTTGCTGTTAGTCGGATGTGGAATTTTCTCATATATGATCTTCAACCGTCGTACCATTCTAGGAGTTTGTGCGCGTTCCACTTGCTGAAAGCATATTATAATTGGCTTTACTTGCGCGCTTTCAGGATTGTCCAACCATTTGTTGTTCTTTTCTTCCTGCACACTCCCAACCATCAACCAAGCAATGCTTAGGCTTGCTTGCTTACTTGTCCCATTTATTTAACCAACTTCTTGGTAGTTTGATCATTTGTGCCATTGTCAAACCAACTCCTTCAATTTGATGGCATGAGAGAGTATGACTTAGTGGACTTGGTTTCTGCGCAAGAGCCACATGATGTAGGATCCATTACTTGTGTTTCTTCTTGAACTAGATCTTCATTGACTATCTTTTGGATCTGCATGATGTATCATCTTATGTACTTCTCCTTGATGCACTCTTAGATATACTCCAAATTTGTTTGAGTTTTGTATCCTTGATATACATCTTCAGACAAAATGCACTCTCAAATATACTCCAAAGTTGCATACATATCTGTCACCTTCACCATTTGCACATATACTTCTTGTGTTCATGCTTTCTTCATCATGCACACAGACTACCTCAAAGTGGCTTCTTCATACTTCTACTGGACTGCTGTATCCACTTTGACTTAGGATGATATCAATGACTCATACTGAATTAGTTGACATCCTCTTTGCCATTAGATGACAGTCAAACAATTGACATCAATGACAACCAATGTTAAAAAATATCCCCCTTTGGAATTGATGTCAACACCTTATGAAGCTGTACCTAATCTCTCAAGCTGTATGATTCATATATGTTTGGTCAGAGTGCTCCCCCCTGTGTATGTGCTCCCCTTGAGTTCTTTGGGATTTTAGCTACTACGCTCTCTTTCAGTACTTCTATCATCTTTGATCGAACTATGCTGCTTCCTGTCATATATGTGCATACCATGTCTTCAAGTGTTCTTTTTCATGCTCTTTCACGTTTGTTGCAGCTTCACGCTTCATGTTCTTTCACAACTGCTAGGACTTTAAGTTGTTTCTTTTGATATCTGCAATTCTTCCCCTTTCGTGGTGTCCTGCAGAATTCATTCATATTTCATGCCTTAGCTTCATGTGTTTCTGAGCTTCAGTTTCCTTTGATGTCTTCAGCTTCATGCATCTCTCCTCAACTTAAATGACTTCATGCATCTCTCCTAAGCTTCATGCATATCCCCCCCTTTGACATCAATGGAAAAGAGGTCCACTGTGCGATGTGAATTCTTCCCTTTATGTTTTGTGCCTGAACTTGTCCTGACTATGTTCCTAGGATAACTCCCCCTGTCTTCATACTTTTTTGTTTTTATGTTCTTGTATGATAGATTTAATCTTTTGTAGATTTTTTTTCATGGATGCAACTTTTTCTTTTAACTCTTCTTCCTTTCCCACAATAGCAATTTATGCCTTTTCATGGTGAACTGATTTTGTTGTTTTGCAACAATCATCAATTGCCTCATTGATTTAATATTGCAAAAGAGAGCAGGATTTTGTAATGTTGAAGGCATCCACTTGTAAGTGTCCAAGTCTTTCAATAATTTTTATGTGTTCTTCACACAACCTGTCCACTTCCCGCTGCAGCTTATTGCAGTCTCCCATTTTACTTGTCAATTTTAATGTTGGAAGAATGGTCAGACTAGTGAGAATTTTTCGCTCTAGGTCTTGTGCCATTTGTAGCTTATCATTTAATTCTTTCAACTATTAATCCTCAACCAGATTTGTCCACATTTGAACACTTTATTCATATAGTTTTGTGCATCTTTCTGCCATAGTTTTGAGACTTTCTATTACAGTTTTTATCCTTTTTGATTCCTTTTCCACTTCTGGAAATTTTCTTGATGGTTGACTCTTAATTTTGTTCTGTAATTCCTGAATGACTTCTCCAATCATCATTAGCTTTCTTTATGAGGATATGTATTCATTCTTGTGATTTTTTGGAAGTATGTTATATGTCATGTACCTAATTTTGGTTCATTTAAGTTCCCATGGGTAAAGGGAACAAAATAACCCCTAAGGAGATAAATTTATTTCATTTTTGTATGCTTAGAATAAAAAATATCCTAAGTCTAGTATAAACAATAATTTTATTAATTTTAATTATTTTTATAAATAATTATTCCTAAATTTTGAGCAAGTGGGCCAAGAGGAAACCCTTATGAGGATAAGGTTGCTAAAATGGAACCAAAGGCAATAAAATAACAGAATATGAAAAACAGGGAAGGTGTAAGAAGTTGTCAAAAATAGAAAATTGGAAACATCCAAAAAAGCAAATGGAGGGTGTAGTTTCCAAAAGCAGGTCAGTTAACACATGAAACATCCCAAAGGGTGCAGTTTCCAAATTAGAGGCCAGTTTACAAAGAATGCAACTATTTTACAAAGCAGGAAACATCTCAAGTCAAGGAGGGCGTAGTTTCTAAAAGGATGAAAAGTTTAAGAGAGGAAAAGCAGGAAAGCCTATCCACTCAAGGAGGAAAAATTTGGAAGGGATCTCAGAGGTCACCAAGCACATCAAATTGCTCAGCAGGTCATCAGGAAGTTTATAAAATAATCCAAGCAACTCCTTTTCACAACTTTTGATCATTATTGAATTGATGCGTGAGCACTTGAGGTTACCAAGGCAAGGAGATGCGCCCTAGCCAACTAGTGCTTGGGAGATGAACCCCAATGCAATTCATGTTTCAGTTTTCTCATGATCATATCCTGATCTATTGGAGTTTTATATACATTCCAGTAAAAGCCTACAATCGAAGAATATTATCCTACCATTGGATAATTCAATCATCCAGAGAGTCCATCAATTCCAATGCAATTGGAGTGAGTTATTGAGGATGATTCACCCAGAGGAAGAAGAACCAGTCTAGATAATGCGCCCTGATTAGATATAGAAGCTTGTTGTACCTTCCATGAGAAGACTTATGCTCTTCATTCATCATTATTGTAGAATCAAGTGAACCATTCCTCTCTTCTTCTACTCTTCACAGTCTTACACTCTCATTATTGTAAGAATCCTCTGTATTGGAGGCTTTCTGACAAGTCTGAGTTTAAAATACTTATATTTGGTGCCCAATGTTATTAAATTATATTTGCAGTTGTTTTTATACTCATGTCTGAACCATATTATACTTCAGGAAATAAATGTGGAATCTTGAGAGGTTGTTAGATTAAGTTCTTTTAAGACTAGCTCCCTGAGCACTTAATTTTAACTAGTTTTCCAGTTTTTGATATTAAAAGTCATTCTATGAGTCCAATTTCAGTTCTGATGGTTGTATGAAATTATTAAGACATCAGTGAACACCCCCCGTCCCTTTCCCTAATATTTTGAAGGCCTCTTAGCCTGTTTGGGTGAACTTGGAAATTTACTAGTTGAGCAGTCCAACATAGCGCCCTTGCTTCTTTTGCTTCCAAATTCCACCAGAACCTCCCAAATTCTCATAAGTACTTGTCCAACAGTTAATTGGGAGTTTAATTTCTGATATCCACTACTGGTTACATTCAGGTGTAAGCAATTGACCCTAGTATGCATATGCTGGAGTGCCCAGGAAGCCTCAAACTAGACCTCAGCGGCAGCTGTTGTTGAAATGTAAATGGCCCCAGTACTTTGTGCATAGGAATCATAAGTTGGCCCTGTTTCTAATATGTTTGATGCTGCACATTCACCCATACATTTGAAAGAACCTAAATATCCCAAATTCATAACCCAAGAGGAATTTGCTTGTGCCCTAAACTAGCCCTTTCCACTAGTTCTATTAACTAGTCTTCGTCGGTGAAAAAGTTGTACTATAAGTTTTAAAATTTGAGATAATATCATCTGATCTTAGGTCAAGGATATTAAATTGTATACTTATTCTACTTCCTTTTGTATACCACAGGCATCCTGTTGTTCCTTTTCAAGTTCGTGTTTTAGCAAACTACCTTGTGTCACAGCTTCCTTTGCTTCCTTTTGTAATTGCACCGTCCTCTGTGCAGTTAACTCGTTTTTAGTCTTTAGTTGCACACAGTATTCTTGTAGGGAATTCTTCTCCTTTTGAAATGTATTCAATTTATCCACGTCTTCTTTATATCTTCTTCTGATTTCTTGTCTAGTAGACATATGTAGATCATGTAATTCATTTGAGGTTAGCTGTGATAAAATTAATTTTGCATGACTCAACTATTTTATGGTCTCCCCAACTTTTCTTTACTAGTTGACTTAATGTTTCAGATTGTTCATCAATATTCGTTAGTGTTTCCATTTGTTGTGTAGAAATATTTTCAATCTCATCCTTTGTGCTGATATTTTTTATTACTTCTTCGATCACATTTCTAATTTTTGTGCTTATTCGCTCAAGATCTTATGTTGTTAGTGGTTGGCCCGAATTAGGTTCAGATATTTTTGCTTTCTTCTTTGAGTAGCCTTCACGTTGAACCATTTCATTTCTCTTCTTGGTTTGCACATCATGTTGTGTCACATTGGTAGGAATTTCTGAGTTATTTGTCTTTTCAACTGTTTTGCTTAACTGTTTCCGTTGTTCAACTTCTTCTTCTTCAATGAATGGAACCCTCCACTCTGTGTTCCATTCTTGAACAATTTTTGCAACATATTATTTAGTACAGATGAATCGGGTGGGCCACTATCGTTTTCTAGGGTCCCTTTTTTCCTGTATATAGGTGTGATGTATTCTGATCTTGAAGTGCATGATTCGTTTATAAGTTTCAATAATATGAGGAGAAATCCGTGGAGAATTTTTCAGGATGAACCTGATTTCGTCGCTGTATAAGTAGAAATTGATATTATTGTCTTTTTTCCTTTCCTTATATTTAGAGACCCGCATATTTGCAAACCTTGCATCTTGAAAGGTTTTTCTATTTCTATCGAAGAATTGACTTCCCTCAGGCTCCTTCCAATTATTGAGAGCAATACAAATTAATAACTAGGTATAGTGAAAGGGATTACCTTTTTCTTGAGATTCCAGACAATCTTCAAGAAATTCGTTTAACAGGAAGGTTGACCAATTCATCTGGATGCCTTCGACACATTTTTTTGTTGCTACTAAGACCTGATCCTGATGACTCTTCCAAAAGAACTTGCATACTAGTAGTTGTGCGGTAAACCTTACAGCTTCATCCTTTATCTATGCAACTGAGAATCCTCTGTTTACTCGTTGGGTTCCATATTTTTCAGTTATCTTCTTACCCAAATATTTTTCTTGGCCTCTGCTCATTAGATGACTTATGTCCTCTCCAAGTGAGGGTAATCCCATAATTTATTCTATAACCTCAACATTGATTGGAATAGGTTTTCTTAGCCATAAGAAACGATCATGTACCTGTGAGCTTGGCGCACACCTTTACTTGTGAAGATCTTCCAAAATGAGGTATCTCAAGCAGATTTAGTACCCCGGTTTTTGAAAGTTCGTATGCCCATTCCTTGAGTATCATTGTCAGGAACAATATATGCTAGTATTTACGACATTAAATTATCAACCGGGATCCGTAGACTTAGAGGTGCAAACACTATATGTGCAAGGTTGAAGACTAAACTAGCCCATTCTAGCTTGACTTAATGCCGACAAACACACACTAAGAATGAAAAAAAAATGATATAACTCAACACTTATGGAAAAAACCTACTATGACGAGGCAATATCTTATGAGATAGACTTAAATCTGTCCGTTGGTAATTAGAGCTACCAAAAATTAGAGTGCAAGATAATCTAGTACAAATTTTAGTGCAACCTAGTATAGGAATCAAAACTAATGCAAAAAAATAAAAATAGAAACTAATGCAATAAATCAAACTAAGCTACCTAAAGCAAATCAAACAAAGACTAACTCTAGAGTAAATCTACAACTAGATTTTCTATGCTTGTGTTCATTCCTCTCATGTATTCACCAACTCACCATAGCAAAATACATAATATAACAAATATGCCAAATATATTACAAAATACAATAGGATGATGAAATATACTACAAAGTGTTATGATGAAATATAAAACAAAATATGACAAAGTATAAAATTAAAAATACAAGATTTATTAACAAATTATAAAATACAAATTTATTTAATATTTATAAAGTACAATTTTTATTTACAAAAGACAATTTGTTATATACATCTTCCCATTCATGTTTATAAAGTGAAATGATTTTCAAATTATAGAATATGCTTGGTTAATATGAGGAGCAGATGATAAACAACAATAAAAGAAATCAAGTTACAGAAAGACAAAACTAAATATAACATATACAATGTGAAACAATTCCGAATGTTATGAAATGTACTTTATTAAACAGATTGCAAATGACAATGTAAGATTAAGTTATAGCGTTGCAAAAACAAAGTCATCATGATAACATTTTTTTAAAAGTAATATGGGAATCAATGTCATTCACAACTACACAGTTCAAAATGAAATTGGAACGAAACAGAGTTAGGAATGATGAGTTTGAGAAGCGAAAAAGATAATGAACGTAATTAACCTTGAACAAAAATCAATAGGTATTTTGTGAATAATAGTTCTGAGATTGATTTGAATGACGGATAAACAAAGTTGATGGATGTGAATTGTAACTGTACAGATACAACTTAGAATAGTAATTTATACATAAAATAATTGACATGGATGATCGTATTTTTTGAGCTGAATTTACATATGAACAAGGAACGTATTCTGAGTGTTGAATAAACTAAATTTACAAAACAAAATTTACAAGACTAATCTAAACTGCAATTTTGAACTAAAGATTTGAAATGCAAAACTTTACAAATTAACAAGTGCAAAAAACAAATACAGAAATGTAAATTTAAATGCATAACTCAAAGTCTTTCTACACATACATGAATAATTAAACAACAAAACAAATCTATCTAATGAAAACAAATAAGATGCAACTCCATTACCATGACCTATGATGCATTGCAACCTGAGTAGGGGGCCCTCCTAACCCAGGAATGCGTTCTCAGTCTGCACTATATCAATCAGATCAGGCAGAAGAAGAAAATCGCTGCTGTGACTGCATCAATATATTTATATATTAACAAATGAAAAATACAAAGTCTTTTGCATAGATAACTCCCTTCTCCTCCCCTCTGTATCTTACTTCAGACCTTCTTTTATGCATTCCAATATCTTGAGGAGAAGATAGAACCAAATCCTCAAAACTTTGGATCTTTCAACAAATTATTAATCTTACAAAACTTGCCGCAACCCTAATTTTGGAAAAATTAACGTTTTTCTCCATATCTATTAAGAAATTCCAAAAAAATGCTCACGTGCAGGGGTAAATGACCATATTTGGGAAGTGAGTTTCTAACCATTTCGCCAGATTCCTCATGGATTGCTCATAAATTAATCCCGAATTTTGCTTCTTGGAATGATGACAGGAGTGCAGGATCAAGTGCTAATTTCAGAAATCAAATAAATTTCCAGAACAATGGAGTTGTTGCTTGCTTGCTGGATGGATTTGTGCTGGATTGAAACTGTTGGTGAATGGTTCATTCAATCCGTGGAAGTATGCGTTCCAAAAACCAAACCTATTATGACCAGTTATATATGATGATCAATGCACATATGTTAAAACAAATGCATTTTTTATATTAAAAACAATACAAGATGAAGGTATTATATATTAAAACCAACATAATGTGAATTATATGATGGTATATAAATGCATATTTAAAATCCAAACAAAGATGGAGTGATAATGAAATATTTAAGCCATGATTAAATGAACATCATATTCCATTGGATTTATGTTTTTAATTCATATGAGTTTGGCATTTAAATAATTTAAAATTCATCAATTTATAAATGAAAACAAATTTACCAATTTAAATAATAACAATTTATATTTTAAATGAAAACAAATTTACCAAAAGGGATTTACCATGGATAGTTTTAAAGGTAAAAATAATAATCACTGTAATATATTATCTTTTTAACTATTAATTTGTTTTAGATTTAAAATATTTTAAATAATGAACTAAAGCTTATTATCAAGTCATGACTCTGGTTATGTATATGCAGGTATTACAGGACCATCAAGAGTTAGAAGATGAAGGTAAATCAAGCTAGTGAGTCAATTCATTATCAAGCTTAGGGAGGAACTTAGTACGGAAAGAAGTGCATTTACATAATAATACATCAAAAGTAAATAGATTAAGCATCTTTTATGCTTATGAGTTTTGATTAATGAAATAAGATAAAAGATAACTCTTTTGAAGATAGATGTGCTAAATTATGGGTGAATAGGCTATATTAACCAAAATAAAGTCATGAAAAAGGATAATTTTTGGAGCCCATCAACCATCACACTCGGAATCTTGGGATCTGAGCTTTCTTTCTTTTCCATATACTTATCCATAACTAACCCTGAAATTTTTTCTTCATTAGTAATGTTAGTAATGTTAGTCTAGAGACGTTCTAAGGTTGTTTTTAGAACTGTGCGTGGTCATCAATAAAATTTACTGTGTTCTTTTGCTTGATCAGAATCACCTTCACTAGAATATAATGCATATAACCAATCTTGGAATAATGTGGGCAGTATTTCAATATGCCAATGACAAGAATTTGAATGGGGTGGTGTTTATGAAATTGCACAAGAAAAAGGTACTTCAATGATAGTAAATCTTTATCTTATATGTAAGAATAACGTACTGAGCCGAAGGAGGAATTTAGTAGTTAACACAACAATGTTTACAGAGTTAAAACCTAAACAATGTAAGGATATTATTACCAGATAACATAACATGAATATTTCACACCATAACCATCTTAGGAACAATAATTTAAACTTGCATCACTCACATTTAAATCATAATCAACTTCATAAATCATGAACAATATGACAGAGATGAATTTACAAGAGAAAGAATACTAACTAGACATATCAAAATTTTGAATCCACAAGACACCAAGATCGGGAAAAATGAAGTTATTCTTTATATCTTGATCATACTACAAATATAAGAAGTTATACTTCTTACAAAAAGATCCGACCATTGGCCTTAGCCTTTCCTACTATATATAGCCTTCTCAGGATTTACAAAATATGTTGTTACAGAAATTTTGTTATAGCCCAATGACTTATACATTTCTGTTTATACTTTCCAACAAAATCTGTTACCAAAAACAGTCTCACGGACTATTGCTGACTCTGAGATTGGGGTCCACTCTACTGAGGGGGAAGAATGCCTTGCTGCGTGAAAGAGGCCTCTGCTGCTGGTTGTGCTGATGAAGTTGCAACTGTTGCTTGATCCTTGGTGGAATGCTCTAACTGCCGGAGCTGGAGAAATCTAGTGATGCCCTTCCAATATTTACCCATAGGGTAATGGAATCTAGCTCGGTATAACGCTCAAAAGAATCCTTTGGGAGGCTTCTGAAAACATTCTGGAGACGGTTAAGCATCTTGAAATTGGTATGTAACTTGTCCACAATTGCTTTTCCACTGAGCTCCTGCAAAGTATCTGTCATGCGAATCTCGACGTTCCTTGCATCTGTCATCATGGAAATATAATTCTTTTTTCGATAGAGATATCCATGTCCATCCCAGAAAGATGGGAGAGGGAAAATAATGACTTGAATCGCTCTTTGAATGAGTGCACGTCCTACTTTAGTTGAGCTGCCATGTCAACAACATTTTGGGCCAACGCTCCCTTAGTGATCACCTTATTTGCTTCCATGATTATTTTGGTTCAGTCTTGGACATAATATGTTTGAAGCTCCTCAAATGTTTTCTCATTTAAGAAGTTAATTGCTGCTCTGGCTAAATCGATCTTCTTACTTACACTATTCTCTATAGATTGTGCATCATGTGTGACAGTTTTAGCAATCTCTAATTCTTCTTGAGTTATGCTGAAATGGTTCCACTGAGAGGTTATCAGAACCACCACCTGCTCCCATATTAGAACTTTGGCACCTCTGATCAAAGTCTTGCTGATGAGTTTCCTGGATATCTCCTGGATTTCACCACGGAGCTCATCATTAGCTTGATGCATCTCTGAGATGACCTAGTATCTTTTAACTAGTTTTTCATTTATATTGAAAATTTCATCACACTTGGTCCTCAGTTGGTCCTATACTTGGTTCAGTTGAGTGTCCTTAATTCTCATTTCAGCTACTGCCTGAGCCAGCTTGTCAGCAGGATCTGAAAATGATGAGGCTTGGAGTGAGGCGGCCCTCTGCTGGGGGATATCCTGATTCAACTTTCTTGCCTCTTCCAACTCACTTTCCAAGGAGACAATCTTCTCTTTGAGTGCTTGACCATCGGTCATCAATTTTTCCAATTCTGACTCTATTGCAACCACTTCTGCAGTTTGTAAATGCTCAGTTGTGGGAATGCTGAGATTTTTCTTCAAGGATGCAATCTCCTTATCATTCTCCTTAAGCATGGCGTGCAACGAAGCCATGTCACTCGGATTTTGCACCATTTTAACTATTTGTTGCTTTAAGTCAGTTATCTTCATCTGGTTAGCTTTATTAGAGGATTTTTCATTTTTTAGCTGCTTCACTAGTTTTTGAACCACGACTTGTAGCCTGTTTGTGCTCATGGTTTATTTTCTTACATCTTGGTATACTCCTTCACCCGTCTTCCAGTGAAGTTCCATGATATCCTTGGACGGGAACGCATCTAGATTTATTGTTACCTGAGTAGTTTTAAAGTTAGAGGGTACTTTCTCCCCCCCTAACACTAGTGGTTCTAAGATCGCCATATTCAGGGCTCCCTTCCTCAAATACAATGCCAATACCATTCTAGACTGCTTTCCTCTATCCAGCTCCTTCTTTGGGAACAATGACTTCTCCAGGTCAACATTGTCATCTTTAATCTGTGATTAAATCCCAAACAAACCTGCTTTGACGGGCAATGTGGTAACCAAAGATCCTTCTGTGGATTGAGCTTCCTGACTCTCAGGGCCACGTCGCTGAAGGGAATCTTTCCAAAATGACGGGTGTCACGGAGATGGGTGCCAGCACGATTTTTGAGGTCGCACTGGACGCTCCTTCTGTTTCCAATTTCTTTATCTTTGACCCTACACTTGTTGATCCTTCCTTTTCTACTGCAGACATAGGCTTTGATAGGCCTCTCTTCCCCAATGTATCCACCTTGAGGGGCGTTGGAATAACCGGTGCTCCAACAGCTTTGTTGGGATCCAATGTAGCTTGACACTGCTCCCAATTGTCTAAGTTGGCCATATTATCCAACAAGGGGTGCGACTCGTTGAGGTAAGATGCAGAATGAGCCGCCTGTCTTTTTTGAGATATGATCCCCCTGGGATCATATTTGTGTACCTTGCTCAAAGGGAAACCGTATGAAGCTAGTATCTCCTCGAATTCTTTCTAAGCAGCTCTGCTCCTTACCTTGAAAGGACCAAACTCATTGGGGACCTTGAAGGTTCTGACACTGTTTCTTTTCATGAAGTGCACATCTTCACAGTTGAATCTTTGTCGGATGTACTCTAGTGCAAAAAACTGAGGAGTAAAGAACAAGGGGAGCCTGTATGGAGCTAACTCTGCCCCATACACTCTGATTTCAGTATGAGTGTCGAAGCAAAACCAATCGCCCACAGCCTCATTTGGATTGAGATGGAGCAATTGTTTGCATTCTGGAAAAATTCTAGGAGGAGGATCATTAAACAATAGTGTATAAACCTTGGATACGACGGTGTCCATGAATAAAGATAAATCCTTCTGTGGGGGAACCAGGACAACAAACATATCAAGATCGTCTTTGCTGAAGAAACTTTTGTTATGAAAGAATATCATGTACAAGAGTATAGAGCAGAATTGAAACATCTTCTTGGATGGAAAGTTCTTTAGTTGGAGGTGAATGGATTGAGCAAGAAAAGCTGACAAATCCAACCTGATAGGGGTCTCCTGTTGAGAAAGGTTCAAGATAAACAACAATCCCAAAATGACGTCATTGATCACTATGCCATGATCATACCCAAGGAAATGATATATCATCGATAATACAGGTTTAGCAGGACCTGCAAACATCGCCAAGCTAAACATTGACTGAGTACTAGAAGATTACTCTCTGGTGGCAAAATAATTTGGATGAAGGCATACCTATTTTCTGGGGGAAGCTCCCGATTTTTTTTTATCAGAACCTCTTCGTCAAAATGAATCCTTGAGGCGTCTTCCCTGGTGTCTGTCAACTCCATGATGATCTATTTGTTGATTGGGCATACCACGCTTCCGAGCCGGGAAATAATGGCCTTTCTTTCTGGCACATAACTTTCTGCACACCACTGTATTAACTCAGGAAACAATCTGGTCGGAGGGAGAATCATCTTAGCTAGCCTAGAATTCCATAAATTGAATAAATCATTCCCACTCTTTGCCTACTCCTCAGCCTCACGATTATCTGATGAAGGTTCGGGAAGGAAGACACAGAGTCATGAATGTCAAAGAATTCGTCACTTAGATGGTCCTCCAGACTGAGGACCGCGTACACAGTGGTGACTTTAGGAGTAGATGCATAGGCCATGGTAATGCTGGGGTAGAGTGGGGGATCTTGGTTCTAAATTGCTTAGGGAACTGGGAGAACTGGTGCAGAGAGTGATTACTGGAGAGCTCGACATACTAGGAGAAAAATGCGTGATAGCTTCCCTGGGGGAGTATTTATAGGGAGAGATTCAAAGTTGGTGGATTTGATGCAGGGTACATGTGGCCTAATTAGACTGGATTACAAGCTGCGGGGTAGCTAGCCATTTAAATGTTGGGAGACGTTAACTCCTAAACGATGGCGGTAATGACCGTTTTAAGGGCAGCTTAAGGAAAAATGAGGGGGGGAGTACCGCCATGAGAAGTAGTGAACCATAAACCATTTGTGGCTTCAGGATCCTGATAAGGCGGTTTAAATAAACTTCTTTTCGGGCCCCGATTCACCAAGAAGTCACCACGTGGAAAGGGGTTTTCAATTTAGAGATGCTCCTGGGATGTTAATCTCCAAGCATCTTAGAATCCCTAAAGTTTATCCAGTCATTGATCTCATGCCATGACGTCCTTGAGATGAGCGCCCCGTCGGTGCAGCTTTATGGGTGGGCCCCTTTTCTCTAACGACCAGCTGCCTGGCGTCCCGTGGTTGGGAAAATCACTGTGGCATCGTTTTAGAGGTTTTAGGGTTCCGAAAATATTGTTTAGGGGAACTACTTTTCATCCTTTGAACGATCTTGGGGCTGCCACGTATATATGGTGGTTTTCTTTCAGGGGCACCTTGGGAGTGTTAAACTCCGAACACTTTCACCGCTCTGAAGGTTGAGTGTATGTTGATACTTCACCTTTGCTTCTTTGAGATGCATGCCTCGCCAATTCATCTTTATGGGGTGGACCCACCTTCTCTAACGACCCAACTATTCGGCGATGCGTGCCTATAAACCACTGTAGAGGACTTAGGCTATTTCAGGACTCCTAAAAAGCGGTTTAGCCAGTCTGCTTTCGAGTCCCTGAACTTCTCAGGGTATGCCACGTGTTTGTGGCGGTTTTCATTTAGGGACACTTTGAGCTTGATAAACGTCGAGCGCTTTTAGCGCACTGACTGAACTGTTTTCCATTGATCTTGTAATCAGTTGGTCACATTTTACCTTAGTTGCCCCTAACTCTCGCCCAGTCGACGTTTCGTCAAGCGGTGAACTATTCTTTCTTTATGTCCATGTCGTTGCATGTCCACATTCTCCCTCAGAGGTGTTCATCCTGTTATTGTGTATTCGGGCTGCCTTTGGCCGATCCTGCCGACGATATTAGTACTAACAAGTAACATCATGATCTGTAAATGTAAACTTATGCAGTAATCCATGCAGGTTCCATTCAACAAGAACACATTCAAATCTTAGTTGATCCTGCAATTGAGTGTCTTATACTTCCGGTAGCGTTACATTCGGTGCATGAAATTTTACGGGATAGAATATATTCCCTTTCGGGTTATTCAGTCTTCTCAGAGTCCTTCGGATTTTTCACAAATGGGTTCTTGGTCCTGCATTTGCTTCTAGGTGCCATGATCTTCAACTGTTACTTCATTAGTGTCTGCAAAACAATATCCCTTGTTCTTAGTAGATGCAAATGGTTTGGATTGAGTGTCTTCATGTTTTATAATCATATTCATTAATTATTCTTGTTCTTTGCGGATTTGTCAGGATTTGATTTTATTATGAAACCTGGACAGTGTTAGTTTGAATTGATATTTTTGTCCAAATCCATTTAACCACTTCCTATCATTAATACCGTTGTTGTTTGATTAATTAATGACGTTTGTGCCACTGGCCCACTAACTCATTTATGTTCCTCCCCATTGTCACATTTTACAATATAGCGTGCATGTCTTACCATGAGAGGTTCGACTGTCGATGAGTCAGTTTTGTGCTGAGTTGGAGACATATGTGTCTCTCGGGTCCTTTATTTTATTGAAAGGATTGTTTGGCACAGTATCAACATTCTCATTCTTATTCCTCCAGACAATTTTACAGTAATGAATTTTTATTTGACCTTCATCGATGTTGCCTTCAATTTTTGATTCAAAATCTTTGTCAGTCTTCTTTATCCATCGTTTCACAGTCTTTCCTGACTTTTCACAGTACAGTTCCTTGTGACCAATTTTGTTGCACTTATAACATACCACATTGTTGCATTATTTTCCAATATGTCCAGTCATTCTACATTTCCAACATTGAGTAGGTTTGCGCATATTCATCCCTTTTGTTTGTGCAGTATATATAGTCATCCTCCTTAATTGTGCAGATTCTACCACAATAATATTTTCATAGTTATCTTCAAAACCTATGCCAGTTTTATTGTGAGGGGATCTTTTCTTGTTGAGAATCTCATTTAGTACCTCAGTTCTTTTAGCAAAGCTTTTTGTTATGATGAATTTGTCTTGTAACCTTTTTAGTTCTTCCTCCCTTTCCTATAATGATATTCGTTGTTCATCAGGAAATTTTTCAAATTCTGAATTCATTTTTTTGAGAGAGATAACCTCTAGTTGACTTGCTTGAAGATGATATTGATTATCATATTGTTTATGTAGCTGATCTTTCAATGAAAAGACTTATTTATAATTTTATTCCTTTCCTTCTGGAACCCTTCCCAATTCTTCTCTTAGGAGGGAGATCTCATTTTCAAGCTTCTAATGATCTGCAACTAACTTCTTCATTTTGGTTTCCAAGGTTTTGTTTCTTAATCTTACATTTTGGCTAGTCTCATTAACTTCCTACAGTTGGTCGGCGAGAGTTGTTACCAATTCCTTGGATTCTGTTTCTTTCTTCTCCAAGAGGTTTAATGTCTTGGTTGCTATCTTCTTGACTTCTTCTATCATGTTTCTTTGTGTCCGGATAATATCCCTTTCTTCTGCAAGAGAGATATTTTCTAAACAACCATCTTCCTGTAACCATGGTGCTTCACTTAGAGAACCTTCATTTCCCATAACTGCGTTCTTATCTATCTTCCAGATGTTATTCTGTTACTGAAGACACCCACTCTTATACCAATTGTTGGATTCGATTTAATACTGAGAGGGGGGTGAATCAGTATTAGCGCAACTATTAGCATATTTTACTTTATTTAACATATTAACCTTTACTTAATCTTTATCTTTTGTTATGTATCAGTAAATAAACATTCACACATATATGCACCACATCATCAACACATAACACACATAATTTTTATGTGGAAACCCAAATGGGAGAAAACCATAGAATGCTTCTTTATAGTGAGAAAGAATATATTCAAGGAATCACCAACTTCCTGTATTTACCAACACCAACTGGAAGGAGGCACCAACCCCATGGTTTTACAAGCACCGACCTGAAGGAAGCTTCCACTCCCTGTGTTTTCTCTAGCACCAACTGGAAGGAGGCATCGACCCCTTGTCACTTTGTTTTACAGGAACCAACATGAAGGAAGCTGCGACTCTCTATCTCCTTGTTGTTTTACAGGCGCCGACTTGAAGGAATATCCAACCCCCTGTCTCCTTGCCGCGTCCGATCACCCCGATGTCCAATATATTTTACCGCCTTGATGATATTCAACTCCGTGCACTTCTTTAAGTCTTATGATGATGATTCTATTGTGCCCTACCTTCATATGCATACTATACTCTATTACTGCGCTGCATACATCACTTAACTTCTCATTCCTCTCAAATCACACTTATGTTGATGAATTGATTCGTATATTCTGTGCTCTATTGATACTGAAGTCTGCGCTTCTGGTTTAACATTATCCTCTACGTGACCGCAATGATCAACTGATACTATGCCTTCAATTGATAGTTCGTTGTTCAGAAATGAAGCACTAGTAACAAAAGTAACTGCACACTTTCTGATGTGTTTGTTCTGATTAAGTGGTGCAGTTTCTCAGATAATTTGTGGCATCCTATGCATCAAATAGTTAGTCCATGTTGGCGTCCATTTTTGTCACCATTTTGATCAGTACACATGCTCTAATTGGCATTATTTTCACTATTTTGATATAATAAGTCATTCTCTTTTCCAAACAAACCATCAATCGGACCCAGGTATGAACGTATTTGCATATCACGTAAATCTTGATTGAATATCATCGTTTTTATGGTTTATTGATAATCATCTCACATTTCTAGACGTGCTTGGCATTTATTTTTTGTTCTACAGGTTGTGGTCGTCATTCGGACCTTCATTCAGCCATGCGTTCATGTCGAGGATGTCTAGTCGCATTCGAACCGTCGTTCAGCCCTCCATTCGTACCCGCAGAATTGTTGGTTGAGATATTTCGGGGCATTAAAGACAAAAACGATGATGTGGGTTCTGTTAAGGACGTGGCCCTCATGGTTTGTGAGCCTCAATTCTAGAATATTCGCGCTCTTGTCCGCTTGGCTTGACACCGCATCACCTGCCTACGTTGAAAGGAACCAACGCACAACTACTCGCGTCAAGGAAGATCAACGCTCGTGGACTCAGGAAGACGGCTTGTGCAATGTCGTAAACCACCCTGTAGCTGTTCTACATCCATTAAGACCTCTATTTTGAGAGAGGTCAACTACGTCGACCTTCTCTCTTGTTGTAAAACTTATATAAAGACGTTTCCTGTGAAGAAACACATCAATTGTAAGACATAGACAATAGCAGTAATTTTTATATAGACGCTGTGTAGTTTTTATCAGTCAATGGAAGTTCCAGATTCTAGTTGTTGATATTTTGTTGGTGGTGAATAATTTGAGTTAAGCTTCAATCCCTGATTGCTGGGAAGGGCCCCTCAAAAACCAGAGGTTTTACTGTATATATTTTGCATTTCTTTTCTGCAAGTAAATAGTTTCCATTTCCAGTATTTAATTTGGTTTCCTGTAGACGTTGTTTTATTTCCTGTAATTCATATCTTGTTGCTAGTTTAATTTGCTAGTTTAATTTACATTCTTAGAAGTTAAAATGACTGGTCATGCCTAAGCCTTCTTAGTTTACTTTCAGTCTTTTCATTTGCAATTAGATAGAGTTAGTTAGTTACTGTTTCAGAGTTTAATTCATAGTTAGAATTAATTCTGTTAGTTTTTTCCTGTAGTTGTAGGTTAGTTTTATTTACATCTCATCCTTGTTTATTATGCCATAGAAATAGTTTGTTTCCTTAGATAATGATTAGTATAGGTTGCTTCTTGCCATTCCAACTTTAAACAGTCTATTTACTTCTTTCCTTGCGCTGTAGGTTCATATGCAGCAACCAACTGACTTTAAGATCATTCAATCCGCTTCTTTCCTTATTTTAAATCGTTTTCTTCCATTCAGACTGTCATTCGGACCGTCTTTTAGACCGCCATCCGAATCGTCATACAAACTTTAATATTTTCTGCATTGTTTTTATGCTTGTTTAGAATCCAGTTTCTTAGGTTTTTGAATTGTAATATTTCTTGCAATTGATTAGCATTCATATATGTAATTAGGACCTTGTTCTACACTACATAGAGTTTTAATTAAGTTCCATATCCTTTCTTAGTTCTCATTCCATTTTCTTAACTTTTCTTAGTTGCTTTTCAGATTATATTTCTCTTATGCCCAGTTCATTAATATTTTATTTTTCTAGAATTTATCAGTTTCATTCTTAGTTTAAATGTTTGTTAAGATTGATTTTGGATTAGACTTAGTAATTCCACTCTCCAAAGTACATTAGTTTTGATAGTTTCTTAGTTCAAGCATAGGATTAGTTTTCCCATTTACATAGTTAATGAAGATGTTCATAGAATAGGATTTGGTTCAGAAATAAGACATCTTTATCAAGTTTTCTACTTGCTTCTAAATCAAATTCAGTTTCAAGTAAATATATTTATTAAGTTTTCTACTTGCTTCTACATAAAATATATTTATCAAGTTTTCTACTTGCTTCTCAATCAAATTCAGTTTCAAGTAAATATCTTTATTAAGTTTTCTACTTACTTCTAGATTACATTTGTGCCATGTCATTTGTTTATGGATAGAAAATAGATTACAATGTTTAAAATTAGTTGTAACTGGACACTCTTTAGTTTGCATTTATTTGTAGAATTAAAACTAGATTTGCTTCCATTTTGTTTCCTTGTCACATTTGAAAGTCATTTTGATACCTTCTCTCCCGGTCCTATTACATTTGATACATTTCCTCAGAATCCTGAAGGAGAATGGAATTAGGTAGTTTAGTTTGATCTTGAGTTGAATATATGAATAGTTTTTGAATTCATTAAGTAGTTTGTAGTTTTGCTTTAAGATCATATAGTTTCTTGTTTCCATAGTTAATTATTAATTGAAGCATTTCATACATAGGTTCCTAAACTCATTTACAGTTGTTTCTAATTCTTAGATTAGAGTTTGAATTATTAATCAGTAGCTTTCAATTTAATCAAAGTAGTTATGTTTTTTTATTAATTCTTGCTTCTTAGAATAATATTTGTTGTTTTTATCTTTTCAATTATTGTCCATAGAGTAGAGTAGTATAAATGGATACTATTCTGATCTATTGGTTTAGTTAGGTTTAATCAGTTCAGTAGTTGTATTCTAGAAGTTTGACTCAGTTTTTCATTTTGAAAGATCTATCGATCTTTTCTTTATTAAACATTTCTAAGGTCTACCGAGACAAAACCTTAGGTTCCATTCTACCTCAGCATATACTGTGCCACAACTCTAAGATTACCAACCTTGGTCGATAATTAAATATTTGGTGATTCCTTAAGATAGTAAATACACCCAACATTTTGGCGTCATTGCCGGGGACTTGTAGATAGGTAGAACTCAGTTGCATTTAGGTAGAATTCTTTTTTAAAACTTAATGATAGATTTGAATTCCCCTCTTTGAAATTTAGAAATAGGTTGGTGGAGGTGAGAGGTAAGGCGAGAGGTAAGAACCTGCACATATGTTATAACAGGCATCCCCAAAACCCAACAATAGTAGTGATGTAGTTAGAATTTATTTCAGTTATAGTTTTGTTTTCATGAATAGGTCTAGAGACTCAAAAGGTAGATTTATGAAAACTAGCCCTCCTACTAAAATCCCTACTAAAATTCCTACTAACCTATACGGGGGGCGTGCCACCCCAACTACTAACTCAGCAGAAAGGTATCAGAAGACACTTAAATGGGATAGTCCTACTTGGAAAGCAAAGGAAATTATTTTTGGAAATCAATTAGGGGAAACCACAGGGACATCAAAAAATTCTGTTCATAAAGAAATTCCACTAGAAGAACCTCAAGCTCATATTGAGACTAAACTTAGACAAGAGGAAATTCAAAAGGATAAAACATCAGAACCTCTCAACCCTTCATTAGTTCAAAAACCCAAAGACACTACCTTTTCAATAGTAGGTGGTCCAAACTTAGTAGAATTTATTGATCCTACACAATTAGATACTCTTTTTGAAAATTCCGTGAACATAGTTATTTCACAGATTGAAACAACAACGGTAGGACCTTCAAAATTGGACTCCCACGTAGCTGGTAATTCTCCTCCTAAAAACAAAAATACTCTTCCAGAAATAGAACGTTGGGATATCCCATATTCCCCAAGAAAGGAACCACCTAAGTATTCTCTCTTTGGCAATCAAGTCTTCATGGAGGATGAAATGAAGATCATGTTCGACAAAATGAAGAAGAGGGAGAGGTTAGAACTGAAGGTACTTTTGGATTCCCTATCCTAGACACTGCACAAGATGTAACTATGAAAAGCATCCCTCCTTCCTCACTACCAACCTTTTATGGGAAGAGTAGTGAGGATCCAGATACATTCTTATTCGAATTTGACATTTTGTGTAGGAGTTATAACTACCTACAAGATGGCCAAAAGCTAAAACTCTTTCCTGCCACATTAAAAGATTATGCTCTTCGATGGTTTATGGGATTAGGAGAATCTAGTATTAGAACTTGGGAAGACATGAAGAATGCATTTCTATGGAAGTATCAGGATTATTGTAAACCTAAGGACTCTTGCAATGATATTTTTAAAATACAACAACTTGAAGATGAGAGCCTAGAAAACTATCTCGAAAGATTTAACTATGTGTTACATAAATCTAAATATAGTGATCTTCGGGAAGATGCAGTAAGAACGCTCTTCCTTAAGGGAATCTCAGAAGAATTCTTAGAAAACCTTAATCTCATGGCAGCAGGAGACATCTCTCATAAGTCTTTTTCACAGATTTGTGAGCTATGTACGAATTACTCTAGGAGCAGAGGGAAAAGTGTAAGACATTTTCGAGAATCTTATACTAGGAACCTAAAAGGAAATACATTCAGTCCTGATGGGGTTACAAGGGTAGAGTTGGGAAACCTATTGGAAAATTTCAAAACAGATATCTTAGGAGATATGGGTTCTCAACTAGATGCACTACAAGCCAAAAAGAGACAGGATGAAGAGCGTGCAACAATGAGTGTTTTCTATCCTAGGTGTAGAACTAAACATCCACAACGAGAATTTCCATTAAATAATGTTTTAGTTTGTCTTGGGTTAGTCTGTCCAAGATGATCTCAACATACTTCTCATTCTGGATTTTTAACCTTGCTATGTCTTGGGTTAGTCTGTCCACAGTCTGATGGAGTGGACTAGGTGCTTCTACAAAAGGCTCAGGGTCTTTTTATGGGCTCAATCCTTTTTGAAATGGTTCGGGATTAGTAGATGTAATGTGTTCCTCAGGGTCCTTATCTTCAATATGTGCAAGGGTAGGCTCTGAGATGGGATCTTCAAGCAAATGGGTAGATATATTGGCTAATGTAAGGAGAGGTGATTCAAAGATAGGATCATTTGTCTGGTCATCAGGACTGTCTAGATGCATTGGTTGAATGACGAACTGATCGATAGACTGGTCACGATTTTCCTTTCTTGACTTTGTGGGTATGGGTGAAAAGAATGGGGGTTCCGTAGTTGTGTCCTCGTGGACAAGCTTAGGAGATGATGAATGAACAAGGTGTATTTATCCTGAGGCACCCTCACTAAATTGTATAGACTTGGTATCCCTTTTTGCTTGGGAAAAGGTTTGAACGAGCTCATATGCACGGTTTTGAAATCGGTGACGCTTGCGAGAGGTAGAGGCTTTAACAATGGGCTTCTTGACTAGGTGGGGGTTTAGTGTTTCAAACACAAAGCTATCCCACATTTTACCTGCTTCCTTCAACTGATGGGTGATCAAGATTTTTATGAGACAGTGATGGTATAAACTGCTAGCGGGGTTAACTACATTTTTCCTAACCTGGCTAGACATCTTTTCTAGGCTCTTTAGAAAATAGAATGGAAATTTTAGGGCCTGATTATTAACGAAATGTGCCAATAATCGGAAGTGGAAGGCTTTGAAAATGGTGTACTTACCTTCACAGGTGATCAACCGAATGATAACAGTCAAGGGCTCGAGATATTCAGAATCAACCCACTCCTTGTGGAATCCTTTTTTTCCTGCAACGTGCTGGTATTCGGCTTTGAGAGCGAATTCGTGATCTGTCCATGGAAGGAAAAGGTGTTTGTACCAATGGGCACCCTCCCTGGGAAGTTTTGTGGCCAACGCAATGGACTCTTCTGTTACAGGAAAGGTGAGATGGCCAACCTAAGCCATTTTTCCATTGAACCATTTGGAAAATAGAAGTGAAATCTCGTCATCGTCACCGTCAAGAAGGTGAGGGAAGGGACCCCATCCAGCTTGAAGAAACACTTCACGGCATGCCTTGAATTTAGGAATGTAGAGCAAGTCTTGGTAGTTACTAGGCTCGTAACGGATCGACATTGTTTAAGCAGAGGTCGAGGAATGAAAATGGAACAAGGGATGCAAGAGATACAGGGGGTGCAAGAAATTGCAGGAGATGCGGCTTGATGGACTCAGGAAAAACGAGGGCAAGCAGAATTCACGCAAGTGTTGGTTTAAATGGTGATCCATTCGAACGATTAAACGATCGTGAGTAGGGGTTTAGCACGCTCGAGCAATCATGTCATCACGCCAAAAAAATATTTGAATCGTGTGCCATCATGAAAATATGTGCATTGATGAATTCGTATGGTGATGATATATTCAACCATGTCCAAAGTAAACTTTGGAAAGGTTGAATGTAATGTTCATCATGAGATAATTAAGCGTAAGTAGCATAAAATAACATGATGACTTTTAATTAATTCAATGACAGATCATACGCATATAACTTAATGAGAGATTAAAACCATATGATAGCCATAAGATGATTTTGGAAATCATAATAATGCATGATTAACCGATTCATTTGATGAAGCCGAAATGAGCAAAGGAGTGAGGTCGAATGCAGAGATTATATTTGATTCATCCTTGGTATGGTTAGTCAATTAGATTTTACTAACATAATTCAAAAATTAGATCCCTAATAGTCTTAATCATGTTGTTATAAACTATGATTTCATTCGGCACTTCATTCAGATCGTCGTTCGTTTGCCTCATTCGTCACTTCTTTCGGATCGTCATTCGACCCTTCATTCGATCCTCCATATGGACCTTCTTTACAAAAATGTACTTTGCTGGATCTGAGTGTTGTTGATTATGCAGAGAATTTTTCTGTGGCTGTCAACACACAATAGGATGATGTAAGCCTGCTTTTCTGAAGCTTTAGTCGCACTCCTCTTTATTTATCATAGATCAAAACAATCTTCTGCTACTTGCATTCTCCTGCAAACACCTATAATTTTGTCAGAGATAAATGAAATTTTTATAAATATTCATAAAGTAAAAACAGTTCTTAATCTCCCCCAAACCAAAAATATGGTGTGTTCTCAAGCCATCAAGGAAAAATTGATTAATATTCAAATATTTTCAATTAATAGTTTATCCAATAGCTCTTAAAATGTTGTGATAATTTTTCGTAAGAAAATGAAATACTAACTAATAGATGGAGATGATTCAGATATGTACATTCATAAAAAAAATAACAGTGCTTGGGAAGACCATATGAATAGTGATAGTACATTTGATACGCAAAAAATGCCATAGGAAAACCAGTCATCCATGACTCATTTTAAAGATCTCTTGTCATCCGAAGAATATAGATAAAGTTCACCCTAGAGTTTGTGATATTTCTATAGTTATGGGTCACATTTCTAGGATAGTCATACCCTAGGTATTGTTTGAATTAGATGACAGGGTCCAAGTCCAACTTATAACCATTCTCTAATGAAGGAATAAATAATTGGCCTAAACATATATTCATATACTTAGGTTTTTTAGATGAGTCATGTGCATAGCAATGCATTAACCGAACATCTTTTACCCGATATTGCCCCGTTGCCAACAGGCCTGTTCAGTACCCTGATGGGTTTATCTTGGTACTATGCAAGCATATCCTCGCTGCCAGCAAGA
This sequence comes from Larix kaempferi, assembly GCA_027924585.1. Lineage (NCBI taxonomy): Eukaryota > Viridiplantae > Streptophyta > Pinopsida > Pinales > Pinaceae > Larix > Larix kaempferi. Next base: position 1,300,949 of record BSBM01000545.1, read on the forward strand.
CTGTTCAGTACCCCGATGGGTTTACTTGCATTTACCGAGCTTCTTTGTTTAAGATTTTACTTAGCATGGACCCATTGCCAGCAAACCTGTTCAGTAGCCTGGTGGGTTTGCTTCGTATAATGATATTTTTTTTTGTAAGGAATCCGGTTGGAACTAGAGTGTGCTAAGCCTTCTAAACACATAATTCAAATTTTAGAGCGAACCTTATGAGTAACTTAATTTATAATAGCTTGAATTATAGATCATGTCAAAATATAATAACCTAAAGATGTTCTTTGACCTCTTTTTCTATCTTCTTCATAAAAGATCAGTAATGTTCCCCACAAGTATAAAATATCACTTACTCTTGGGATGCCTTTTTAAAAGTGCTTAAGAGACAAGTTTTGATAATGCGTCTAGGATGAACTAGTAGTCCATAGGTGTAAGATAGAATGTTTTGAAAATCATGATGATTAAAGTAGGTCTTAAGAAACTGTTCTAATGATAAATCAGAAATGTGCATGTCTGAATCAAATACCATATGCATAATCATAGAAGAAAGTGGTTAAAAATGATATAAATGACACTTTAACTTTTCACTATAAATTTTCAATTTTCAACAATAATCGAAAGAGAAGGAGTTAAGATGCATTATGAGTTTTTTTTTTTTAGAGCACTTCCCTTTTCAGATAATATTGCATAAGCTGATTATAGAGATAAGGTTCTTGTAATCAAACTGCAAAACCACTTGTTAGATGATTCAAATTTATTCAAAACAAAAACATATGTACAAAGAAAAATCATATGAAATTTTATTAAATTAGGGAAGGGAAAAAAAAGTCTTCCTGTCTTAGTTGAAAAAATTCCATAAGCTGATCATAAGAGTGAATTTCCTGTATAGATGCAATCAACTGTTAGAAATGACTCTTATTTGTTAAAAAAATAAAAATATATTTACATATATACAAATGAAGATAACCCAAAATAATTTCAAGAACCAGGAGGAGGAGGAATGATTTCCTCTCCTACCATCTCCATCTCCTCCTGCTGTAAGGCATTCTACACAAAATATTGTTTAGATATTGGTTGATGATAAAGTCTAAGTCTATGTTCATTTACAACAAAGGAAATTTGCGAATCATCAATTGTCTTAATCTTGACAGATCCATTATCAAAAGCTGTAACAATTTCATATGGACCCATCCAATGAGTAGTTAATTTACCTTTAAAGTGTTTGTACCTTGAATCAAAAAGTAATGCCCAGTCTCCAGTTTTGAATTGTTTTTGTTTAATGTATTTATCACGCAACTTTTTGCGTTGGTTTTGTATTAAAATTGTGCGTTGAACACCATCTTGTCTAATCTTGTCTAATTCATTTATCTGCAGGATTCGTTGTCTCTGTGATTCTTCCAGATCCATCCCTAATTGTGCAGCCATACGAAAGGTTTTGACTTGAAATTCAATGGTAGAAGAACTTGTTTACCATAAACAAGTTCATAAGGTGTGTGGCCGGTGGTATTCCTCCAAGTTATTCTATAATCCCATAAGGCTTCTGGAAGCCTATCTGCATAGTCTTTGTGGTGTAACTGGATAGTCTTAGTCAGGATGGCTTCTAATACTTTGTTGGTAGAATCTACCTAACCATTGGATTGTGGGTGATATGGTGAAGATTTACAATGTCTAATACCATATTTGTTAGTAAGTTCTTTCATCAACTTGGAGGTGAACTGAGATCCTTGATCAGTTACAATTTCCCTAGGTACACCGAATCAGGTAAATATTTCTTCATTTATAAATTCTACCACAGATTTCTCTGTGGCTCGGAATAAGGCTTTAGCTTCTACCCACTTGGTGACATAGTCTGTGCAGACTAAGATGTACTTCTTCTTGAGAGACATAGGGGAAATTGGCCCAACAAAATCTAGAGCCCATTTCTCAAAAGGATCAATCATAACTTGGGGTTGTAAGGGTAGCTCATCGGATGGCGTAGGTTTACCCATTATTTGGCAACTGTCACATCCCTTGACATATTTGGTAGCATCCTTAAAAATGCTTGGCCAATAATACCCAGAGTGCAACACTTTGTATGTTGTTCTCTTGTCAGAAAAGTTCCCACCACAAGGTCCACCATGACATGCATGGAGGATTTCTGCCATCTCACCCTCTCGTACACATCATCTAATGATTAGATCAGGACTAGTACGGAAAAGATCATTGTCCACCCAAGAATAATTAGAACTTTTAACTATGATCCTACGTTTCTCTGGTGGGGAGAGATGGTTTGGTAGCTTTCCAGTTTCTAAATAATTGTCTATGTCTGCAAACCAAGGGGTTCGAACAGACACAACGAACAAATGTTCATATGGGAAGCTATCATCGACAGGACTGGCACTATTGTTAATTTGAATTCGAGAGAGAAAATATGCTACCATATTCTCTCGACCAAGACGATCAACAACAATAATATTAAATTATTGCAACAAAAGAAGCCATCGAATCACTCTGCCATTGGTAATTGGTTTATTCATTAAAAATCTAATGGCGGAGTGGTCGATGTGTATGAAAACTTCATATCCTATGATATAATGACGAAACTTGTTGATGGCATAGACTACTGCTAGAAACTCTTTTTCAGTAACAGTGTATTTCGATTCTGCAGGAGTCAAATTTTTACTAGAAAAGTAGATGACATGTGATGTTTGTCCCTCTTTTTGACCTAAGACTGCCCCTATAGCTATGTCGAAATCATTAGTGGATATATAGAAGGGAAGGGACCAATTAGGGCCCCTGAGTATCAGTGCCACTGATAGATTTGCCTTCAAAGTTTCAAAGGCGTGTTGACAAGGTTCAGTCCATTGGAATTCTGTGTCTTTCATGAGTAGCTTGAACATAGGTGCGGCTACCCTAGTGAATTTTTCAATAAAACGTCTATAATAGCCTGCATGGCCAAGAAAACTTCTTACTTCCTTTGTAGTTTTTGGAGGAGGAAGATTAACAATTATTTCTATCTTGGCAGGATCCACCTTGATACCTTGAAGAGAGACATGATGTCCCAAAACTATGCCCTCGGTTAGTAGCATCTTACATTTTTCATGACTAAGGGATAAGTTCGTTTCTTGGCACCGAATAAGAACTGTTTCAAGGTTTTCAAAGGCTTCTTGGAAGGTATTACCATAAACTGTAAAATTATCCATATAAACTTCTACAGAGTCGTGTATAAGGTCAACAACGATTCCTAGAATTGCCTGCTGGAAAGTAGCAGGTGCATTACATAGGCCAAATGGTAACACTCGATAGGCATATGTCCCCCAAGAAAAAGTAAAGGTTGTCTTGTCTTGATCCTTAGGTGCTATTAGTATTTGATTATATCCACTATACCCATCAAGGAATGAAAAATATTGTTTCCCTGATAAGTTGTCTAACACCTGATTGATGAAAGGCAACGGGAAGTAGTCCTTAAGAGTGGCCTTGTTCAATTCTCGAAAGTCAACATAGATACGCCATTTCCCTGTGATTTTCTTTGGAACTACCACCAGAGGAGACACCCATTTACTATTGGTAATTGGGTAAATGAAACCAACATTAAGGAGTTTTTGTAGTTCATCTTTTACTATATCCTTTAGGGTTGGATTCATCCTTCTCTGGGGCTACCTAACAAGAGGTACGTTTGAGTCTTTGTAAATGTGGTGGATACAGGTATTTGGGTGTATACCTTTCATATCGGTATATTCCCATGCAAATGCTCCAATTTGACTCTTGAGAAATTTTAGTAATTGTTTTGCTGACTCTCATCTAAACCTGCATTTATATGTAGAAATTTGTCGGAACTAACCTCACAAGGTATGCTATAGGATCCTAGGTGTTCTTCGATTGCGAAGACACAAGGTGTACTCATAAATGTTGAGAGGCTCATGTTTTATTGGAATTCATCTCCAAATATTTGGTCAAGTTGGGAGAAAGACCGAGGAAAGTCTATACATGGTGTGGAAGAGATAAATTGATTCAACACATTCTCTGTGTTTTGTTCTTGAAGTGCCCAGGAGAAATCACTAACAAGGGAAAGTTCTTCCAAGTTATCATCCCCAAAAGGACAATCTAACCAAAACAGGTTTCCAGTTATTGGCTGAGCTGGTGGGTATAAAGCTAGTTTTCTTGTAGATAACCCATCAGAGATAATCATCTCTCCATCCCTACATCCTATAAATGCATTGGCAATAGCCAACCAAGGTCTTCCCAAAATAATGGGGTGACCTTTGGAAGGGTCTTTTGATTCTATGGCCATAAAGTCCGCGGGATACTCCCATGAAGCTACTGATACAGTGATGTCATCTAAGATACCAGCAGGCTGCACCATCATTCAATCTGCTAATTCTAGGATTGTTGGGGTAGGGTGGAGGAAATGTCCTAAATTGAGAGTTTCTAAAACTGTGGTAGTCATCAGGTTGATATCAGCTCCTAGATCAATAAGTGTGTTTCCTAGGGCGGTGTTATTAATGATAACAGTCACCACAGGGTTTCCTGGGTTTGAATACTTTGGGATTCTAGGTTGGTTTGCTATGCAATCTGATATTTCTCCTATTACATGAATCATCAGAGGCTCTTTTTGTTTTCTGCCTAGTCTTTTAATACAGAGTTCCTTTATTACTTTACTATAGATTGGGATATCCTTAATGGCTTGTAACAAAGGGATCTTAATGCAAATATTTTTCAATTCGTTAATGATATCATACTCTGGATAAGTTACAGGTTTTTCTATTACTAGACGCTCTGGATATGGAAGTGATTTTTACCCTGTAATTACTTCTTTATGTGGATGATTGTGTGTTGAAGATTTAGGAATAACCACATCTTCAAGAATGGCATCATTCAAAACTTCGGTAGGTTTGTTTTCTTCTTCGTTCTGTTCTTGGATAACAACTGATGACTTGGGCTGATTTTGCAAAACTCTTCCAGACCGCAGTTAAATCTCGTGTATTGGTGCGGTCGAAATGGAATATGATGGAAGAGGTAACAACCCAATGCTGTTAAGAGCTTGGGTTGGTTTGTTGTTAGGGTTCGGTATCAGTTGTGCAGGTAATATTGTGGGTCTTGGAGGATTCATGTTCTGGAAGTGGTGAGGTTGATTTGGGATAGGGGATAGTGAAGGAGGTGTAAATCTAGGAAAAAGTTGTTGAATATTAGGTGGGTAAGGATATTTAGGCATAGGAAGAGGTGGTTGGGCATAAGCTTGTCCTCTCCACCCATGTGGCCATTGTTGCTATTGGGTATTCTGAGGAGGGTACTGCGGAGGCCAATTCTGCCAACCTGAAGTATTCCATTGTTGAGGAGGTTGATAAGGATAGTAATGGGGTGCAATTTGTGATGGATCTTGATATGATGGTTGATCTCTAGGTTTCTAAGGCCTCCTAGATGATTCACCAAAGTTTCCACTCTTATACACAGCTTGCAACCCGGGCAATGATGGACAATTATCATTCGTAAGTTCTTCTGTACAAAGGTGACAAACTAAAACATTATTCAATGGACATTCTCATTGAGGATGTTTAGTTCTACACCTAGGATAGAAAACACTCATTGCTGCACGCTCTTCATCTTGCCTCTTTTGAGCTTGTAGTGCATCTAGTTGAGAACCCGTGGCTCCTAAGATATCTATTTTGAAATTTTCCAATAGGTTTCCCAACTCTACCCTTGTAACTCCACCAGGACTGGATGTGTTCCCTTTCAGGTTCCTAGCATAAGATTCTCGAAAGTGTCTTCCACTTTTCCCTCTGCTCCTAGAGTAATTCCTACATAGTTCACAAATATCTGCAAAAGACTTATGAGAGATGTCTCCTGCTGCCATGAGATTAAGGTTTTCTAAGAATTCTTCTGAGATTCCCTTGAGGAAGAGTGTCCTTAATGCATATTCCCGAAGATCACTATATTTAGATTTATGTAGCACATAGTTAAATCTCTCGAGATAGTCTTCTAGGCTCTCGTCTTCAAGTTGTTGAATTTTAAAAATATCATTGCGAGAGTCCTTAGGTTTACAGTATTCCTAATATTTTCATAGAAATGCATTCTTCATGTCTTCCCAAGTTCTAATACTAGATTCTCCTAATCCCATGAACCATCAGAGAGAGGAATATTTTAATGTGACAGGAAAAAGTTTTAGCTTTTGGCCATCTTGTAGGTAATTGTAACTCCTACACAAAATGTCAAACTTGAATAAGAATGTATCTGGATCCTCACTACTCTTCCCATAGAAGGTTGGTAGTGAGGAGGGAGGGATATTTTTCATAGTTACATCTTGTGCAGTGTCTAAGATAGGGAATCCAAAAGTACCTTCGATTCTAACCTCTCCATATCCTTCATCTTGTCGGACATGATATTCATTTTCATCCTCCATGAAGATTCGATTGCCAAAGAGAGAATACCTAGGTGGATCCTTTCTTGGTGAATAAGGGATGTCCCAATGTTCTGTTTCAGGAAGAGTATTCTTCTTTTTAGGAGTAGAATTACTAGCTACGTGGGTATCCAGTTTTGAAGGTCCTACTATTGTTGTTTCAATCTGTGAGATGACTATATTCACATAATTCTCAAAAAGAGCATCTACTTGTGCAGGATCAACAAAATCTACTAAATTTGGACCACCCACTATTGAAAAAGTAGCGTCTTTGGGTTTTTGGACTAATGGAGGGTTGGAAGGTTCTAAAGTTTTATCCTTTGGAGTTTCCTCTTGTCTACGTTCAATCTCAATATGAGCTTGAGGTTCCTGTGGAATTTCTTTATGAACAGACTTTTCTGATGTCCCTATGGTTTCCCCTAATTGATTTCCAGAAAGGATTTCCTTTTCTTTCCAAGTAGGACTATCCCCTTTAGGTGTCTTCCGATACCTTTCTGCTGAGTTAGTAGTTGGGGTGGAACGCCCCTCGTATAGGCTAGTAAGAATTTTAGTAGGGATTTTAGTTTTAATAAATCTACCTTGCGAGTCTCTAGACCTATTCATGAAAAACAAACTATAACTGAAATAAATGCTAATTGCATCACTACTAGTGTTGGGTTTTGGGGATGCCTGTTATAAAAGATGCGCAGGTTCCTTACCTCTCGTCTTACCACTCACCCGCCACCAGCCTATTTCTAAATTTCAAAAGAAGAGAATTCAAATCTATCCCTAAGTTTTTAAGAGAAGGTCCTATTTATCTAAAACTGAATTCTACCTATCTATCTACAAGTCCTCGACAATGGCGCCAAAATGTTGAGGTGTGTTTACTGTCTTAAAGAATCACCAAAATATTTAATTATCGACTGGGGTTGGTAATATTATAGTTGAGGCACAGTATATGCTGAAGTAGAATGGAACCTAAGTTTTGGCTTGTCAGACCTTCGAAATGTTTAATAAAGCAAAGATTGAAAGATCTTTCAAAATGAAAAATCGAGTCAAACTTCAGAAGAACAATGAAGAAACTAATTAAACCTAAATAAATCAATAGATCAGAATAGTATCAAGCTATACTACTCTACTCTATGATTAAACAATGGAAAAAAAATTAATTACCGATTAAAAAGCAAACTACTTATTATGAAGATGGAAATTACTTGACTTAAGACAAAAACTATAAACTACTTAATAAATTCAATAACTACTTATGCATTTAGTTAATACTTCAAAACTACACTCAAGCATCTAATTCCATTCTCCTTGAGGTTGTATGTCAAATGTGATAGGAACTAGAGTGAATGAATTGTAATGAATTTCAAATGTAATAGCAAAACAAAATGGAAGTAAATCTAACCTAATTTCGACAAAGAGATGTAAACTACAAAGAGACCAATTACAATTAACCTTAAACATTATGATCTATTTTCTATGCATAAGCAAAATGATATAAAACTAATGAAATTTAGAAGCAAGTAGAAAACTTAATAAGGATATTTATTTCTGAATTCAATTTGGAAGCAAGTAGAAAACTTGATAAAGATATTTATTTCTGATCCAAATTCTATTTCATGAACATCTTCATTATCTGGATGAATGGAAAACTGATCCTATACTTAACAAAGAAACTATCGAAATTTAGATAACTTGGAGAATAAAATTATTAACTCTAATTCGAAATAAATCTTAAGAACATGGAATGAACTACACTAAGAATAAGACTGATAACTTCTAAAATAGTAACATATTAGTAAATCAGATATGAAAGACATAACTCGAAAAACAGTTAAAACAAAGTTAAGGAGAATGAAATGGAAACTAAGAATAATGACAAACTTAATTAAAACTTTTATGGAATATAAAGCAAAGTCCTAATTATAGTTAAAAATGCTAATTAAAATCAAGAAAGATTATAATTCAAAAACTTAGGAAATGGAATTCAAAATAAGCATGAAAACAATGCAGAAAGTATGAAAGTCCGAATGACGATCCAAATGACTGTCCGAATGATAGTCAAGATAGAAGAAAACGAATTAAACTAAGGAAAGAAGCAGTTTTGATGATCTTAACGTCAACTGGCGAATGCAGATGAACCTACAGTGTAAAGAAGTCAATGAGAAGACTATTGAGAAGCTAAGATAGTAGGAAGCATTTTATTCTAATTATTATTTGAAAGATGAACTACTTCTATAACATAGTTAAACAAAACTAAGAATAAAACTTAACCTATAGCTACAGAAAAAGGGAACTAATGGAACTAATTCTAATTATAACTAAACTTGAGACAACAACCAACTAAACAACAACTATCTAAACTCTATCTAATTGCAGAAGACTAAAAACAAACTATCTAATTGCAAAAGACTAAAAACAAACTAAAAATACTATGCTTGGTTGACCATTATCAATTCTAGAAAAGTAAATTAAGTTAGCAGCAAGATACAGATTACAGAAAAATAAAGAGATGACATATACAAGAAAACATAATTAATTACATACACTGGAAAATGAATTAACTATTTGCAGAAAAGAAAATCTAGAAAAACATAAATAAAACCTCCGGTTGATGAGGGGCCCTTCCAAACAATCAGAGATGGAAACTATATCAACTTAGTTACCAACAACAGAACATCAACAGTAAAACACAGGAGCTTCCATTAATTGAGAAAGTTACACAGTGTTTGTAGCTTAAAAGACTAACCGTTGGCTAAACTATAGAGACTCGGAGACTAACTCGTCTCAGTCACGAAGAGGTCTATATATACCATTTTACAATGGGGAGAGCAAGTCAACCCTTTAGTGGTCGACTGCTCTAATAATAGGCAGTCTTAATGCCCAAAACGGCCCCGCTTAACAACTCTTGACAGCTCATGGCCACTGAATGTCCTCATAAAACTCTACGACAATGCAGAGGTCGCCTTCCTGCTTTCACGACATCAATACTACCTGACGCGAACAATTGCGTGTTCGTTTTCTTCAGCTGTGGGCAGAAGCATGTGCTGGCAGGTCGAGCATGGAAGGATGTAGCTGCTGGAGCGTTGACGTGGGCATGAGCGCATGCTGGCGAGCTAAACGGATGGGAGAGACGGAACTTTTGGAATGTTGATGTGAGTAGGAGGTGTGCTGTCAAACTCGGCAGGAAGGGATGCGAATCTTCTAGAACTGGGGCTCACCAACCATAACCACCACGTTGTTAACCGAATCCATGTTTCTGTTTCTGTCTTTAATGGCCAGGAATATGCCAACCAACGATTCCACGGGCTGAACGATGGGTTGAACGCTGCTAGCGTCTTTGGTGTGAAAGCGAGTCCGAATGAAGGTCCATTTGAAGACCGCAGCCTATAGAGAAAAAACTAACTACCAAGCATGCCTAGAAATACGAGATGATTGTTAATAAATCATAAAAAATGTTGATAATTATTCACGATTCGTATGATGTTCAAATAAATGCATACCTGAGTCTGTTTGACAGTCTGAATGGCAAGAAGAGTGATTTATTATACAAAAATAGTGCAATTAACGCCACTCAAAATATATTTGATGATAAAAAAATAGTGACAAATGGACACCAACTGCAAGATGCCTTAGTTTATGGTTTTAGTTGCAGTAGAGATAGCATAGGAGCATTTTGTTTTCTGCTGTAGGTTTTGTTCACAAGTTAAAGATTGTTTCCAAGTCATTGAATTCTTGTTTTGTACTTAGGTCTGCTTGAACTCCAAGTTTAGTTTTCTTTTTGGTAGTTGATGTTTCATGAACTAGTTTGAAGTATTGATAGGACATAATTTGATGTTGATAGGCATTTGCATGAGTTAGATAAGCATTTTATATTTTAATTCTGATGTAGTCATTAGAGGTCAGATAACTTAGAATTTGTGTTTTTTCAGTAAGAACTAGATTGTTAAAGTAGTATTTCATTCCAAGTATTGTAGCTCGTTTTCAAATGTCATTTGCTTATGGATAAGTAATAGGTTACAATGTTCAAGTTTTCTTGTAATTGGTCTATCTTCCGTTTTCATATTTTTGAAGAATTTAAGTTAGACTTATTTCCATTGTGCATCTCCTTAGCTTTTGTAAGTCACTTAGATACAATTCTTCAAGAAGATTGGAATTAGGTAGGTTTGTTTATGAATCATTCGTTGTTATTAATAGTCTAGTATCTTATCTTACTTTTTTGAATTCGTAGTTGATAGTTGAATTACATTTCATAGATTGTTTAGACGGTTTGCTTTCTCAAGATAGTATAGTTTCTTGTCTTTACATAGTTAGCTTGTAAATTGATCAAGTCTTGTTTCCTCGACTAGTGTTTTCTTTATATCTTGCAATTTCAATTCTTATGCATAGAGTAGTATAGTATATATTGATACTATTCTGGTCTGTTTTTTAGGTTAGGTCTAATCAGCTTAATAGTTTATATTTTTAAGTTTGACTTGGTTTTTCATTTTGAAATGTATTTCTTTATCAACTTGGTTTTTCATTTTGAAAGATATTTAAATATTTTCATTATTAAACATTTCTAAGGTCTGTCGAGCCAATATCTTGGTTTCCCTTCTACCTCAGCATATATTTTGTGACAACTCTAAGATTACCAACCCCGGTCGATAATTAATATTTGGAGATTTAATAAGACATAAATAACACCGAACATTTTGGCGTCGCTGCTGGAGAGTTGTGGATAGGTAGAATTTTGCTTCTAAAACTTAGATATAGGTAGAATTTTCTTTCTGAAAATTAGTGATAGGCTGGTGGCGGGTGAGTAGTAAGACGAGAGGTAAGAACCTACGCATCTATTATAATAGGCATCCCCAAAACCCAGCAGCAGTAGTAATGCAATTAGGTTTTGCTTCAATTTTAGTCTTTCTTTCATGAATAGATATAGAGACTCAAAAGGTAGATACATTAAAACTAGCCTTCAAAACACTACTAGAATCCCTACTAACCTTTACGGGGGGTGTGCCACCCCAACTACTAACTCAACAGAAAGGTATCGAAAAACACATAAAGGAGATAGTCCTACTTGGAAAGCTAAAGAAATCCTTTCTGGAGATAATTCATGGGGAACCATAGGGACGTCGGAGAAGTCATTCCAAAAAGAAACACTACTAGGAGAACCTCAATCTCACATTGAAACTAAACTTAGGCAAGAAGAAGCTCAAAAAGATAAACCATCAGAACCTCTCAACCCTGCATTAGTTTGAAAACCCCAAGACACAACCTTCTCATTAGTAGGGGGTCCGAATTTTGTAGATTTTGTTGATCCTGCATAGGTAGATGCTCTTTTTTATCGAAACATCAACATAGTTGTTTCACAGATCGAAACATCAACTGTAGGGCCTACAATCCCTATAAAACTGGACTCTCACATAGCTGATAACTCTTCTCATTCAAGGAATACTCTCCCCGAAACAGAACGTTGGGAAATCCCATATTCACCAAGAAAGGAACCACCTAGGTTTTCTCTCTTTGGTAATCAAGTCTACATGGAGAATGAGGACAATGATGAAGTGAGACACAATGAAGAAGAGGGAGAAATTAGAACTGAGGGTACTTTTGGATTTCCTATTTTAGATACTGCACAAGATGTGACCATGAAAAACATCCCTCCCTCCTCACTACCTACCTTCTATGGAAAGAGTAGTGAGTATCCAGATACAGTTTTATTTGAATTTGACATTTTGTGTAGAAGCTATAATTACCTACAAGATGGCCAAAAGTTAAAACTTTTCCTTGCCACACTGAAAGATTCTGCTCTTAAATGGTTTATGGGGTTAGGAGAATCCAGCATTAGAACTTGGGAAGATATGAAAATTGCATTTCTACGGAAATATCAAGATTATTGTAAACCTAAGGACTCTCGAAATGACATTTTTAAAATACAACAACTTGAAGACGAGAACCTAGAAGACTATCTCGAAAGATTCAACTATGTATTACATAAATCAAAATATAGTGATCTTCGAGAAGATGTAGTAAGGACTCTCTTCCTTAAGGGAATTTCAGAAGACTTTTTAGAGAATCTTAACCTCATGGCAGTTGGAGATATCTCTCATAATACTTTCACACAAATCTGTGAGATGTGTAGGAGTTAGTCTAGAAGTAGAGGGAAAAGTGGGAGGCACTTTCGGGAACCTTGCGATAGAAACCTAAAAGGAAACACCTCTAGTCCTGGTGGAGTTACAAGGGTAGAATTGGGAAACCTATTGGAGAACTTCAAAACATATATTTTAGGAGCCATGGGTTCTCAATTAGATGCATTACAAGCTAAGAAGAGACAAGAGGAAGAGAGTGTAGCAATGAGTATTTTATGTCCTAGGTCCAGAACTAAACATCCCCAATGGGAATTCCCATTGAATAATGTTTCAGTATGTCACCTTTGTACAAAAGATCACCCACTTGAACGTTGTCCATCGTTGCCTGGGTTACAAGCCATATATAAGAGCGGGAATTTTGGTGAAACATCTAGGAGGCCTTGGTAACCTAGATACCAACCATCATATCAGGATCCATCATTACAATTTCCGCCCTATTATCATCCTTACCAGCCACCTCAACAATGGAACACTCTGAATTGGAAAAATTGGCCACCTCAGTATCCTCCTTAGAATGCTCAACATCAGCAATGGTTACATGGATGGAGAGGACATGCTTATGCTCAGTCACCACCTCCTCCTATGCCAAATTATCCTTACCCACCTAACATCCATCAAATTTTGCATGTATTTGTGCCTCCTTCACTACCCCCTATTACACATCAACCCCACCATTTCCAGAATATGAATCCTACAAGACCCACACTACTTCCTGCACAACCGATACCAAACCCTAACAATAAACCAACTCAAGCTCTTAATAGCATTGGGTTGCAACCTCTTCCATCTTATGTCATTTCGATCGCACCAGTGCATGAAATTCAATTGTGGTCTGGAAGAGTTCAGCAAGATCAACTCAAATCATCATTTGTTATTCGTGAAGAGAATGAAGAAGAAGACATACCTAGTGAAACCTTGAATGATGCCATTCTTGAAAATGTGGTTATTCCAAATGTTTCAACACATAAACATCCTAAGAAAGAAGTAACTCCAGGAGGAAAGGTACCCCCATATCCGGAGCATCTAGCAATAGAGAAACCTGTAATTCATCCAGAGTATGATATTATTAACGAACTAAAAAATATTTGTATTAAAATCCCTTTATTACAAGCCATTAAACACATACTAATTTATAGTAAAGTGATAAAGGAACTCAGTATTAAAAGAACAGGTAAGAAACAAAAAGAAATTCCGACAATTCATGTCATATGTGAAATATATATGATTACATAGCAAACCAACCTAGAATTCCAAAATATAAAAATCCAGGAAATCTTGTGGTAATTGTTATTATCAATAACACTGCTATAGGAAACAAACTTATCGATCTAGGGGCTGCTATTAACCTAATGAGCGCCACAATTTTGGAAGCCCTCTAGTTAGGACAGTTTCTTTGTCTTACGCCAACAATGCTGGAATTAGCAGACCGCACTATGGTACAGCCTGTTGGAGTCCTAGATGATATTATTGTATTAGTGGCTTCATGGGAATATCTTGTGGAATTTATGGTCATACAATCAAAGGATCCTTCTAAAGGACACCCTATTATTTTGGGCAGACCATGGCTGGCCAATGCTAATGCATTTATAGGGTGTAGGGATGGAGAGATGATCATCTCCGATGGGTTATCTACAAGGAAACTTGCCTTATACCCACTAGCACAACCAGTAACCGAAAAATTATTTTGGTTAGACTGTCCTTTCAGAGATGAAAATTTGGAGGAACCTTCACTTGTTAGTGACTACTCTTGGGAACTTCAAGAACAAACTACCAAAAATGTGTTGAATCAATTTGTCTCTTACACAACATGTATAGACTTTCCCCAGTCCTTTTCCCAACTTGATCAAATATTTGGAGATGAATTCCAAGAGAACATGAGCCTCTCCACGTTCACAAATACACCTTGTGTCTTTGCAATCAAAGAACATATAGGATCCTATACCGTACCTTGTGAGGTCAGTCCTGAAAATTTTCTACATATAAATGCAGGTTTAGATGAGAATCAACAAGAACAATTACTAAAAATTCTTAAAACTCAAACTGGAGCATTTGCATGGGAATACACCGATATGAAGGGTATACACCCGGATACTTGTATTCACCATATTTACACAGATGCAAACATACCACCTATAAGGAAGCCCCAGAGAAGGATGAATCCAACCCTAAAGGATATAGTCAAAGAAGAATTACAAAAACTCCTCAAAGCTGGTTTCATCTACCCAATTTCTAATAGCAAATGGGTGTCTCCTCTGGTAGTAGTTCCAAATAAATTTACAGGGAAATGGCGTATCTATGTTGAATTTCAAGAATTAAATAAGGACACTCTTAAGGATTATTTCCCTTTACCATTCATTGACCATGTGTTAGATACTTTATCAGGGAAACAATACTTTTCCTTCCTCGATGGGTATAGTGGATACAACCAAATCTTGATAGCACCCGAGGATCAAGACAAGGACCACCTTTACTTGTTCTTAGGGAACATATGCCTATAGAGTTTTTCCATTTGTCCTATGTAATGCACTTGCCACTTTCCAGTATGCAGTCTTAGGAATTTTTGCTGACCTTATACATGACTGTGTAGAAGTATACATGGACGATTTCACAGTATATGGTAATACCTTTCAAGAAGCCCTTGATAACCTTGAAACAGTTCTTATCCGGTGCCAAGAAACAAACTTAGCCCTTAGTCATGAGAAGTGAAAGATGCTACTAACCGAGGGTATAGTTTTGGGACATCATGTCTCTTTTCAAGGAATCAAGGTAGATCCTGCCAAGATAGAAGTAATTGTAAATCTCCCTTCTCCAAAAACTCAAAAGGAAGTGAGGATCTTTCTTGGCCATGCAGGCTACTACAGACGTTTTATTGAAAACTTTACTAAGATAGCTGCACCTATGTTCAAATTACTCATGAAATATACAGATTTTCAGTGGACTGAACCTTGCCAACATGCTTTTGATACCTTAAAGGAAAAGTTATCAGTGGCACCAATACTTAGGGGTCCTAATTGGGCCCTTCCTTTTCATATATCCACTGATGCTTTTGACATGGCCATAGGAGGGGTCTTAGGTCAAAAAGAAGGCCAAGCATCATATTCCATTTACTTTGCTAGTAATAATTTGACTCCTACAGAATAAAAATACACTATTACTGAAAAAGAGTTTCTGGCAGTTGTCTATGCTATTAATAAATTTCATCACTACATCACAGGCTATGAAGTTTTTGTACACACAGACCACTCTACCATTATATTTATAATGAAAAAACCAATCACCAATGGCAGGGTGACTCAGTGGATTCAACTCTTTTACTACAAGAGTTCAACATCACTGTTGTTGATCGTCCTGGTCTAGAAAATGTGATAGCAAAAATTTTCTCTCTCGTATTCAACTTGACGATAGTGCTAGTCCCGTTGATGATATCTTTCCTGATGAACATATGTTCGATGTGTCTATTCAAACCCATTGGTTTGCAGACATAGCCAATTATTTGGAAACTGGAAAGTTCCTAAACCATCTTTCCCCACCTGAGAAACATCGAATCATAATCCAGAGTTCTAATTACTCTTGGGTTGACAATGACCTTTTTCGTACTGGCCATGATCTTATCATTAGACGATGTGTACGAGAGGATGAGATGGCAGAGATCCTCCATGAATGTCATGGTGGACAATGTGGTGGGCACTTTTCTAACAAAAGAACAACATACAAAGTGTTGAACTGTGGTTATTACTGGCCAAGCATTTTCAAAGATGCTGCCAAGTATGTCAAGGGATGTGATAGTTCTCAAAGAATGGGTATACCTACACCATCCGATGAGATGCCCTTACAGCCTCAGGTTATGATTGAGCCTTTTGAAAAATGGGCTCTAGATTTTGTAGGGCCAATTTCCCCTATATCTCGCAAAAAGAGGTATATCCTAGTTTATATAGACTACATCACTAAATGGGTGGAAGCTAAAGCTTTATTCTGAGCCACAGAATAATATGTGGTAGATTTTATATATGAAGAGATATTTACCCAATTTGGTGTACCTAGGGAAATTGTAACTGATCAAGGATCTCAGTTTACCTCTAAGTTATTGAAGGAACTTACTGAAAAATATGGCATCAGACATTGTAAATATTCATCATATCACCCGCAAGCCAATGGCCAGGTAGAATCTACAAATAAGGTACTAGAGGCCATCCTAACCAAGACTATCCAGCTACATCATAAAGACTCGGAAGATAGGCTTCCAGAGGCCTTGTGGGCTTATCGAATAACACAAAGGAATACTATGGGCCACACACGGTATGAACTTGTTTATGTTAAACAAGTTCTTCTACCCATTGAGTTTCAAGTAAGAACCTTTCGTATGGCTGCACAATTAAGGATGGATCTAGAAGAAGCACAGAAACAACGAATTTTACAAATCAATGAATTAGATGAAATAAGACAAGATGCAATTCAACGAACAATTCTAGTACAAAACCAACGCAAAAAGTGGCATGACAAATATATCAAACAAAAACAGTTCAAAACTAGAGACTGGGAACTACTATTTGATTCAAGGTATCAAACTTTTAAAGGGAAGTTAACTACCCATTGGATGGGTCCATATGAAATAGTTACAGTTTTTGACAATGGATCTGTTGAGATCAAGACAATTGATGATTCACAAATTTCTTTTGTTGTAAATGGACATAGATTGAGACTCTATCATCAACCAATCTCCAAACAAGATTTTGTGCAGAATGTCTCACAGTAGAAGGAGATGGAGCTGGTTGAAAGGGAAGTCTCTCCTTCTCCTAGTTCTTGATTTATTTTTGGGTTATCTTCATTTGTACATATGTAAATATATTTATGTTTCTTTAAATAAATAAGAGTCATTTCTGACAGCCGGTTTGTATTTACACAGGAAATTCATTCTTATGATCAACTCATGAGACTTCGTCAATTAAAAAGAGGAAGACCCTTCTCCTTTCCCTAGTTTTTGATAAATTTTCATATGATTTTTCTTTGTACATATGTTTTTGCTTGAATAAATTTGAATCATCAATTGACAAATGGTTTGTAGGTTTATTACAGGAACTTTTCAGCTCATAAAGAACATTATCTAAAAATGGAAGTGCTCTAAACATTCATAACACCTCTCAATCCCTTCCCTCCTGATTATTTTAAGAATTGAAAATTTATATTGAAAGAATTAAAATGTTCCGTGTATCATCTTTTGCCACTTATCTGTTATGATTCTTGTATCTCTTCTAATAATCCTTCCAGATATTTTATATCAGTGATCCTATCTTTATAAGGAGGTTGATAACTAAAAAAAATTCTTCATCTGAAGCCCAGAGGCTCTCGGTACATTTTGACCTTGTTGCTAAGTTAGTAAGTAGAGCAATCTTTTTTGAACATCAACAGGAGGGGAACCTTGGGGATGTTACTTTTGAGAAACACCGTTGTAATCTTTTGAAGAAGGAAACTTGGACTAGAGAGATCTTCTTACTATTATCTTCTGGCTCCATCCACTGCACATTAATGCAATCAACCATATGTATCTTTGCTTCGACAGACTTATTTGGTCTATATAAGAACAGTTGTTTTCCAACCCATATATCATCCTATCCTGTAGCATGGTTTTCAGAGTTGCTCCCCCATCCACTCACTTTTAGGCAATTCATTTCCGATTATCTATAGAGGGTGGAAACAATGGGACAAGAGCCTCTGATGCAAAAAGGGTTCAAGAGGCTAACCCGCTGAAGTACTAAACAAGCTTGCTGGCAGCAGGTACCGGCCTATGGTATGACCGGGTAAACTCGACGGGGTACTGAACAGGGCCGACTGATAGAGGGGAATTTTCCTGGGGAAGACATCTTGTTTATTAAAAAATGTGTAAAGAAAAATATTTAATGGTTCTTCTATATGTTGTTGAAAGTCCAATCAAAGAAAAATATGTATGGTTGAGTTAAGGAAATGAACTTCATCAATTGGCCAAGAGAGAATGGCTTCAATATTGTCTTAAGACCAGTTACCTAACCTTCATGAGATTAAATATTTCTTATCTTTCCAGGTGGGGCCATATACTTAAGATTTCCAGGGACCTGGATGTGAAATTCGATAGGATTTCCCTATGTACTGTGATTCTTGGACTCTAGGGAAGTTTGACTGAGTTCCCATGAGCAGCTTTGACAAGAAAATTTGATTAAGTTTATATTCTCTTAATTATAAACAAGGATCACTGTAATTTTATCTGAAAGTATTTGACGAAGAGAGGCATATTTATTTTTATTCTGAAGTATAAAGGATGACTGGTTTCCATTAGCATTTTCACACTATCAATATTGTCACCACTTATATGGTCTTCATGTATGGGTCCTTTATGAAATTGCTTATTGATGGAAATACATGTATGGATCATTCTTTTTATAGTTAGTTAATATTTCCCTTTTCATACAATAATAATAGCATTCTAGAGTTATTTGTTAACTGTTAATTGGAAGTATTTGAATACCAATCAGTTTTTATTTGATGGCTTGAGGACACGCCATATTTTTGGCTTGGGGGAGGATTCATAATTGTTTCTATTTTATGTTTACTTATAAAACAATTGAAAGTTCATTTATCTCTTATAAAATGATCTGTTGTTTCAGGAGTAATGCAAGTAACAGAAGAAAAGATTGTTCTGATCCATGTTGAACAAAGAAAGAGCGATTGAAGTAGTTCATCAGTTAGGATGTTTTCAGAAAAGACCAGGTTTACATTGTCCTTTTGAAAGAATCAGTCATAACAGTAGTAGTTTCAGAAAATTCTCTGCATAATCAGAAGTCAGTCAGATCCAACAAGCACATCTTGTACAGATAAAAGGTCTATTTGAAGGGTCGAATGACGTGTCGCATGAAGGGCTGGATGAAGCGTCAAATGAAGCGAATGAAATATGATGTCGAATGAAGATTTGAATGAAACCATAGCTTTATAACAGCATGGCTAAGTATGCCAAGGTATTCAATTTTTGAATTTTGATCATAAACAAATAATTCAATTGATTAACCATATCAAGAACTATCAAGTCTTATCCCTATGCTTATGAAGACACTACAATCTCATTCTTTGACTCATTTCGACTCCACAAAACGAATTGATTAACCTTGCATCAATGCGATTTCCAGGATTTTTATCTGATTGTCATATAATTTCATTTCTCATTAAATTGTTCATCAAGCAAGACGTCATTTTATTAATCAAAGATCATCATGATTTTTAATGCCCCTTATGTTATAATTCCATGATGAAAAATTTCTTTCAACTTGTCCAAAGTTTACTTTGGACATGGTTGAAAATTTCACAACCATACAAGTTCATTAACACATGCACCTTTATTAGGGCACACGATTCAAAATTTTGAATGATGGCATGATCATTCTAACATGCCAAATTTCGACCTCATAATCATTCAAGCGTTCAAATGGACCACATTTTAAACTAACGCCTGCTTGATCTTCACCCTCAATCTGCTCGCTCTCATCCTTTCTGAGTCCATCTAGTCGCATTACCTGCATCCCGTACATCCCTTGCATCCACCTACCTATAATGTCCCTTTTTAAAAAATTTATTAAAATGCCCAATTTTTCACTTTTTCCCTAATTTCGACCTTTGACTAGTTTTGATGCCTAGGTCTCCAATTTGCCCCAAATGCTCCCAAATATTCTGAGAAGGTATATGAATGATAATAGGAATTGATTATGATGTTCAGGGATGATATATGGCCACCAAAATACCTCTGTAAACTCCTTTAAGATTCTGGAAAAAGTATGTAATTTTACTAGCAATTGGAGGTTCAAATCCCCCCAGGGTAATGACTGAAATTGGATTTCCAAATGCCTCCAAACCCACTAGAATTTATGAAAATAGGTAAGGGATTTCCCGGGGATGTTATTAAGGTCTCATATGCACCATTAATCAGTTATTAAGTCTTTTCTAACCTCCCCACAAACAACTGCAAACATCACTAACTTGACCCTTGGGGAAATGGCACCAAATCTTCTCCAAATGTAAATAAACTGAGTAAAATGACTTCAAATGCTTAAGTGCTGAACATTAAAATTTTAAAAATCATCAATGGAATTCCATTCATCATAAATGTATCAGAGAAACATTCTTGTATTCGAAATCGTCAGCATTACAATGGCATACATCAATAGAGTGGGGAAATGGTCATTGTTTGCTCATTAATAATCATTTTTACATACAACCACTTGGTATTTCGACCTGATACTTTCTGAAGATGAATAAAAGAGTATATTAATATTATTACAATAAGAAATACATCATGAGAAGCTCTCCCGAGGAATACAAGAGCTCACCCAAAGCACAATCCCTCAAGGAGCATGAATATGCCTTCAAAAATGGAAATGGTTGAGGGGAAGTGATGCATTAGATGAAACCAAGAGCTTCCCTATAGCTGATAATTGCAAATAAAAACTCCATTAAATTTCCATGAAAGACCTGAATGGCCTCTCCAAACACCAACTTGGATGGGAATCTTTCACCCTCAAAATTGGCCAAGGCAAGAAACTAGTCATCCACTAGTTCTCTCTTCACAAATGCAATTTTTCTCAAATGATAAAAAATATCTTCTATTGGTTTATCCATGTATTTTATAAAAATCCTTAGCCTTCTATTTTTCCCAATCCATCCATAGACTCAATCCAATTCGAATTAGGTTAAGGGCTCAAGATTTTCCATGTGTCCTACCTTTCTTAGCCTTCCACCTTCCACCAATTCGAGTGGGGGTCTCTTTGGCTTATCCAAATCCCATGAGCACCCTCTGGGAGATTATTTTTGGGGCTTACATGTCATAATGGTAATATGTCAGATGTCAGATCTGCAATTTGTCATAGATATCATAGCTGCTCCATCATTGTTGTCATAGGGGCTAGGGAATCTAGCCCAAGTGTCCACAAGCTTCCAATTTGACTCTTCCTCTTCCATGGAGGTTACCAATCCATCCCAATTCGACCTAAGATGCTCAATTACATGTGTATGACTTACCAAATCACCCAAGAATGTTCACCTTCTCATGAATTCGAATAGGCAAGAGAGAGATTCCATGTGTCCTTGAAAAATCAAGCTAGTGTGGGTCCCACATACTCCATATGTCTTCAAAACCACTTGCCACCTAGAATTTCTCTTGAATTTATTTATTCAACCTATTTATTAAATACTTGAACCCTTCTAATTTCTAAACATCATTTATTAGATTCCTTATTACAATTCCACATGTGCCCATCCAACCTAGGAAACTAGTAGGATTGATGGGATTGTCTTACTATGCAATTATTTGAATGGGGACATTACAGTCCTCTCCACCCAAGATTTTTTGTCCTCAAGCAATTTCAGATTTGGATGCCGAAAAATCTTCTCCTCTTCCCATGTGGCATCTTCATTTGGTAAGTCCTTCCATTGTACTAATTATTCTTTGATAATTCTACTCCTCAACCTCCTTTCCCGTGTCTTCAAAATATTTTCCAGAACAAGTGTGAGCTGCCCTTCATCATCCAAAGGAATAAGTATTTCTGAAGTGATAATTTTCTGACCAAGACCCTTCTTGAGACAAGAAACATGAAATACATTATGGATTTTACTCCCTTATGGAAGTTCTAATTCATACGCTACTTCTCCAACCTTCCACACTACCTTGTATGGCCCATAGTACCTTGGTTTTAGCTTTTCTGCTCCATTCTTTTTTAGAGATGTTTGTTTATATGGCTGCAACCTCAAATATACTAAATCATTAACTTGAAAGGTCTTTTCTTCTCTATGTCTATCAGTTTATTGTTTTTGTTGATTTTGAGCAACCTGCAAATTGTCTTTCAAAAGCTTTGAAATTTCTTTACTCTCTTCCACCCAATCTTTATCCTTTGGGGCTCTACTATCACCAAAGATAATTTCAGCAAATGTAAGTGCATCATAACCATATAATGCTTTGAAAGGAGACATCCCTATTGACATATGATAAGTGGTGTTGTAGCAAAACTCACCCAAGTGTAGCCATTTTTCCCATTCTTTTATTGCTCTCCCACATAGTTTCTTAGGTACCCTTCCAACCATTGATTCACCCTCTCTGTTTGTCCATCAGTTTGTGGATGATATCTAGTACTTGGGGTCAATTGAGTGCCCACCAATCTAAAAATTTCTTTCCAAAAAGCACCCATGAAGCTACTATCTCTATCACTAACAATGCTCTTGGGGAGCCCATGCAATCTGAAGATTTCTTTGAAAAACATATCAGCCACTTGTGCAACACTAAAAAATGATGTAACAGAAAAGAAATGAGAAAAAATTTTCAACCTATCCACTACCACATATATGCAATCCTTACCCAAATATTTGGGCAAATCGGTAATGAAGTCCATTGAGATACTGTCCCATTTTTGCTCCGAAATAGGAAATGGTTGCAATAGGACAGCTGGGCATGTAAGTTCTGATTTTTTTTGCTGACATACTTTACATTCATTCACATATTTCTGAACATCTTCCTTTAGCCCCTTCCAAAACAATCTTTGCCTCAATTTCCTATAAGTTTTGAAGATCCCCGGATGGCCAGTTAGTGAGGAATCATGTGCTTCTTGCAAAATTTTGTACTTGAGTTTTGAATCTTGAACCAAATAAATTCTGCCCTTATAATATATCAGCCCATTCAAAATCCTATAGTTATTATCCCCTTTGATTCCATACAACACATCACAAGCAAATTTGTCTTTGGCATATTCAACTAGTAGCATGGTTTTCCAATCCTTGGCAATGCCCATGAGAGAAAAAGAAGGTCTTCTAGATAAAGCATCTGCTACTATATTATTCTTTCTTTTGACATATTCAATATCAAAATCATAAGCTTGAATCTTGCTTACCCACTTTTGTTTCCTTTCATTTATATCTTTTTGGGTGAGAAAGTGTCTTAGACTATTGTGGTTAGTTTTCACCACAAACTTGCTGCCCACCAAGTATTGTCGGAATTTGGCCAATGCATGCATAATGGCCAAAATTTCTTTCTCATAGATGGAGTAAATTTTTTCATGAGGCTGCAATGTTCTTCTCTCAAATGCTATGGGGTGTTGGCCTTGCTTTAGGACAGCCCCTATTCATCCACCTAAAGCATCACATTCCACAACAAAAGGCTTAGTAAAATCAGGAAGTGCAAGTATGGGACAACTAATCATTACCTATTTCATTTTTTGGAAGTCATTTTCAGCCTCTTCATCCCACTTGAAAGCATCCTTCTTAGTCAAATGAGTGAGTGGAGAATTCAACTTGGAGAATTTTTTCCCAAATTTTTTGTAATAGGTGCATATGCTAATGAAGCCTCTCAATTCGGTAATATTTTTTGGTGATGGCCATTCTAAGATAGCCTTGATTTTTTCCATGTGTACCTTCATTCCTTCTTGCCCAATAATGTTCCCAAGATACAGTAGTTCTTTCATCCCAAATTCACATTTTGATAACTTAGCAAATAAGGACTCTTCTTGCAAAAGTTTTAACACAATCTCTAATTGCTGCAAATGCTCTTCCC
Organism: Larix kaempferi; assembly: GCA_027924585.1. NCBI lineage: Eukaryota > Viridiplantae > Streptophyta > Pinopsida > Pinales > Pinaceae > Larix > Larix kaempferi. Next base: position 1,324,983 of record BSBM01000545.1, read on the forward strand.
ATGTTTTACTGTAAATGAGAATGTCATCAAATAAAACCAAAACAAACCTTCTTAGTTGCTTGCAAAAGATCCTATTCATGCATGCTTGAAATGTGTCTAGAGCATTACTTAACCCAAAAGGCATGACAAGAAATTTAAAGTGGCCATAATGACATTGAAAAGCAGTCTTTTGCACATCTTCATCTTTCATTCGAATTTGATGACATCCTGATCTAAGGTCAATTTTGGAGAAGTATTTGGCCCCATGTAGCTCATCCATGAGCTCAGCAATCCTAGGAATAGGATACCTATTCTTGATAGTCTTTTTGTTCAAGTCTCTAAAGTCTATACACATTCTCAATGTTCCATCTTTTTTCTTCACTAGCACTACTGAAGAAGCATAAGGGCTAGAGCTTGGTCTAATGAGTCCCAAATCTAGGAGTTATTGGACGTATTTTTCAATCTCATCTCTGAACTTTTTAGGATTTCTATAAGGTGGTTTCTGAATGGGTGAAGTACCCTCCTCCAAAACAATGTTGTGCTCAACCCCCCTATCTGGTGGTCTACCATGTGAAAGATCTCTAAAAACTTTTTCATATTTTTGAAAGAGTCTCTCTATCTCCTTTGGGTGTTCAACAATGTCATGTCCCAAATTTGGCATTGGGTCACAATGGACTAATCACATTGGCCCTATTCATTAGAGTTTGTCAAATTGATGCTAAAGGTAAAATAATTGCCAAGGAGAAAAATTACTAGTTTCCTAGGTTTGGGGTGGAAGCTTTGGGATTTGGAATAATGGGGATAATAAATGATGTTTGAACATTAGAATGGCATAAATATTTAATAAAGGAGCTAAATAAATATATACAAGTGAAAATCAAAGTGGCATTTGATCATGAAGACACATGGAGGAAGTGGGACCCACATATGGCTAGATTTCCCCACTACACTTGGCATCATTCTCTCACCAATTCGAATTCAAGGTGAATAGTAACATACTTGGGGGAGTCCAAAAGGTATTATTCATTGCATGACTCATCCAAGGTAGAAATATAGAGGAAGAGTAACTCCCATGGAAGAGGAAGAGGCAATTTGGAGCTAGTGAGACACTTGGGCTAGATTCCCTAGCTCTATGACAACAATGATGAAGATGCTATGACACAAATCAGACCTGAAGGCTGACATATGACATATATGACATGTCATGGATAAAAATAGACTCCAAGAGGGAGCTCAAGGGTGTTAGGGCAGCTAAGATGCTTCCACATGTGATTTGGTGGAAGGGGGAGACTAGGAATTGTTGTACAAGTGGTGTTCTTTGGAATCTCTTCCCAACTTGAGTTGGCATGAGTCTCTTGGAAGAAATTCGACCCATGGAGGACATTAGAAGTTTATAAATTTCAATAAAAAAGAATGAAACCAGATTTTGATCATTTGTAGAATTTGCAATTGCATTTGTGAAGAGGGAGAGCTAGTGGATGACTAGTTTCTTGCCTTAGCCAATTTCGAGGGTGAAATATTCCCATCCAAGTTGGTAATTGGAAAGGCCATTAAGACCTTTAATTTGGAGCTTTAATGGAGTCTTTATTTGTATGTGTAAGCTACAGGGCAGCTCATGGTTTCTTCTATTGCAGCTCACTCCTTCAACCATTTCCAGTTTTGATGTCATATTGTTGATCCTTGAGGGAGGGAATTTTTGGTGAGCTATTGTACTCTTTGGGGAAGCTTTTAATTCCCAATTTATTTTTTAATATGAATTAAATACTCTGTTCTTCATATCCAAAAAGTTTCAGGTCGAAATTCCAAGTAGAAATGTATAAATCTCATTTTTAATGGAAGAACAATGCCATTTCCCCACTACCTTGTTGTGAGCCAATGTATTGATGATGATTTCGAATGAATGGATTATTATATGATATATTTGTGATCAATATACTTCCATGGATGTCTTATACAAGTTTCATGTACTGTACTTGAGCATTTGAAGCATTTTTACTCAGTTTAGTTGTATTGGGAGGTGAAATAGTGCCATTTCCCCAAGGGTCGAATTGGGGATTTTTGTAGTTGAATGGGAGAGGGTGAGAACAGTTGTAATAATCCATTAATGGTGCATATGAGACTTTAATAAAATACTTAACACATTACATACCTCTTTTCATAAATTTGAGTGGGTTTGGAGGCATTTGGGAAACCATTTTCAGTACTTACCCCAGGGGGATTTGAACCCCAAATTACTAGTAAAATTGCATAATTGGTCCATAATCTTAAGAGAGTTTGCAGAGGTCTTTTGGTGGACATATTTCATCCATAAAAATCATATTCAATTTATAATATAATTCATACACCTTCCTTGAAGATTTGAAGGCATTTGGAGTCAATTTGAGGCCTAGAGACCAATACTAATCAAAGGAAAATCACTAGTAAAGTTACCTACATTGATCAGAATTGAAAGAGGATTTGCAGAAGTATTTTAAAGGTCCAAAGGCATCCCTGAAACACATATTTATGTTCTAATATCATTCATATACCTTCTTAGAAGATTTGGGATCATTTGGGGCAAATTTGGGACGTAGAGATCAAAACTAGTCAAAGGTCGAACTAGGGAAAAAAAGTGGAAAATTGCAATTTTAATAAAATTCCTAGCAAGGGACATTATAGTGGTATCAGAGCATGGTCCTTGCACCTGTGGATTAGGCACATACATTCAAGAATAATAGGCATCCATGTCTTACTATTATGATGAATAATATGAGTACAATTCTTATGAGGAATATGCAGATGCTTATGAGCAATATGAAGTAGAATGTGAATGGTACGAGGAAGAGATGCCATCATGCAACACTTCTTACAATTTCAAGAGAAATGAAGATTATTCTTATGACTTTAAATTTGATGAATATGAGTGTGTCACACCAACCAAGGATAATTCTATGAGTGAACTCCAAATATGGAGAACAAAATATAAAACCTTGCCCCGACAATATATAAAATATCAAGAATATCTTGCTTTTAGCAAAAATACACAAAATGCCATGTGGTTTGAGTACTTTGCTGAACATGTTTTTGAAAATAGGCCCAAACATGAAGATGTGGAGTTAGTAAAGAAAGGTTTATGTGCTTCCACATGTGATTTGGTGGAAGGGGGAGACTAGGAATTGTTGTACAAGTGGTGTTCTTTGGAATCTCTTCCCAACTTGAGTTGGCATGAGTCTCTTGGAAGAAATTCGACCCATGGAGGACATTAGAAGTTTATAAATTTCAATAAAAAAGAATGAAACCAGATTTTGATCATTTGTAGAATTTGCAATTGCATTTGTGAAGAGGGAGAGCTAGTGGATGACTAGTTTCTTGCCTTAGCCAATTTCGAGGGTGAAATATTCCCATCCAAGTTGGTAATTGGAAAGGCCATTAAGACCTTTCATTTGGAGCTTTAATGGAGTCTTTATTTGTATGTGTAAGCTACAGGGCAGCTCATGGTTTCTTCTATTGCAGCTCACTCCTTCAACCATTTCCAGTTTTGATGTCATATTCTTGATCCTTGAGGGAGGGCGTTTTTGGTGAGCTATTGTACTCTTTGGGGAAGCTTTTAATGCCCCATTTATTTTTTAATATGAATTAAATACTCTATTCTTCATCTCCAAAAAATTTCAGGTCGAAATTCCAAGTAGAAATGTATAAATCTCATTTTTAATGGAAGAACAATGTCATTTCCCCACTACCTTGTTGTGAGCCAATGTATTGATGATGATTTCGAATGAATGGATTATTATCTAATATATTTGTGATCAATATACTGCCATGTATGTCTTCTACAAGTTTCATGTACTGTACTTGAGCATTTGAAGCATTTTTACTCAATTTAGTTGTATTGGGAGGTGAAATAGTGCCATTTCCCCAAGGGTCGAATTGGGGATTTTACAGTTGAATGGGAGAGGGTGAGAACATTTGTAATAATACATTAATGTTGCATATGAGACTTTAATAAAATACATAACACATTACATAAATCTTTTCATAAATTTGAGTGGGTTTGGAGGCATTTGGGAAGCCATTTTCAGTACTTACCCCAGGGGGATTTGAACTCCAAATTACTAGTAAAATTGCATAATTGGTCCAGAATCTTAAGAGAGTTTGCAGAGGTCTTTTGGTGGAAATATTTCATCCATAAAAATAATATTCAAGTTATAATATAATTCATACACATTCCTTGAAGATTTGAAGGCATTTGGAGTCAATTTGAGACCTAGAGACCAATACTAGTCAAAGGAAAATCACTAGTAAAGTTACCTACATTGATCAGAATTGAAAGAGGATTTGCAGAAGTATTTTAAAGGTCAAAAGGCATCCTTGAAACACATATTTATGTTCTAATATCATTCATATACCTTCTCAGAAGATTTTGGATCATTTGGGGCAAATTTGGGACCTAGAGATCAAAACTAGTCAAAGGTCGAACTAGGGAAAAAAAGTGGAAAATTGCAATTTTAATAAAATTCCTAGCAAGGGACATTACAAAAAACCTTTTTATTTGGATTGGGATATGTAATATGACATTCAGTAGCCCATTCTATGTCCCCATTCCACAATATAGATTTCATACTATTGCAAGTCACTACTTGATTTGGATAAGTGTGCTTCCCTCTCACAACCCTTAGTACTCCTTTTGAATCTTGGAATTTCATTTTAGGAATTTGATCATTTACTGTATGCTCTCCTATTGAATACAACCATTGCACTCCCAAAAACACATTAGTATCAGCAACATCAACCACATAAAAACTATCAACAAAAGTATAGTTACCTACGGTGACTTGCAGCTTTGGAACCCATGTTTTGCACTGCATTGTGTTGTGACCGGGAATGAAAACTGTGAATCCATCGAATGGTTCAATAGGTATCGTTATTTTATCCACCATATCTACATCAATGAAGTTATGGGTGGCTCCTCCATTTTCCAAAACTGAATTTTCTTTGTCCTAGTACCACACCCTTGCATCGGATAGTATGATAGCGAGGAACTGCCATTCTTGCTTTGTCCAGTGAAGGCTGATTTTCTTCTTGTCTTTCCTCTTCTACTGTTGTCTCACATGCCTCCTATTGATTTGAAATACGTCTATCTGCATCCATGCCCCCATCATATTCAGAAAATACTTCTATGTATTGAGCCTTTACTTTAGTACATTTGTGCCCCGATGTCCATGGTTGAAAGCATGTGAAGCACAATTTCTTTTTTCGAAGTTCATCCCTTTTTAGTCCTTCTTTTTTATTCTTTTCAAATGAATATCTTTTCCAAGGTTTCTTATCATATGCATCCCTTTTCCAAGGTTTCTTTTCAAATTTGAATTTAGGCTTGGGAGGAAATCTCGTTCTAGGAAGCACATTTTGGAGATCCCTAGTCAAGCTCATTGCATCTTTTCATGTAGTTGGCTTGTGGGATTTGACCAAACCAATTAAGGGTTCATCCAAACCTTTAGTGAATAGAAATACCAACCTTCCCATAGATACATCATCCACCTTGACTGATAATTATTGAAAGTCTAACATATACTCAGTAGGGGTCCCAATTTGCTTTAATTGAGCTAGTTCCTTGAAAGGCAATTCTGCATCTTTGTGTTCAAATCTCTCTAGTACCCTGTAAAAAAATTCTCCATATGTTTTAACCTGATCATGACCCAAAGTTTCCAGGCCATGAAACCACCATTCATTGGCACCTACTTCAAAGTGCAAAATGGCCATTTTTAGTGCATCCACTTCCACCATAGGATTCAGCTGAAAATACACATCTAATTTTTCTACCCAAGTGTTAGCAGAATTTTGAGAGGAACCATCAAAAGTAGGAAGTGACATTTTACAAATAGCACAATTTAATTCTTTTTTGGGAATAGAGCCCTATTGTCCTCCTTCTTTTTTAGTTTCTGTGCAGCATCAAGGTATGTATTAAATGGTAGACTTCTCGTACAATCTTCACTCAAATCATTCCATTTGTTTGCTATTGTAGTAAGATCCACTTGAATGTTAGGTTATTCTTTGGGGATAAGAAATTTAGGTGCAGTAGACCATGTTGTGATCTGAAATTCATTTTCTCTATTATGGGGTCTTGTGCTTGAGAAAATATGCTCTCCCATAGGCTTCTTTTCCTCACCATGAGAACTGATGTTGCCTACTATTATCCCTTTGCTTCCAAGTTGGATAACCATCAATTCGAATCCTTTCATCATATGTTTAATTAGGTCTTTCATACCCATAGAAAGTTCTTCAAAATATGGTTTTAAGGCTGCAACAAATTCCTCCTTATGTCTTAAGTTTTCATCCTCCTCTATACCCATGGTTTTAACAAAAAACTCTTTTTCTCCTACTGTTTCTTCCTCAACAAGAACACCTTCAACTTCTGGTTCTAAGGGTGGTGGTTTATTTTTTTGAATTCTTGTTAAGACCATCAGGTGCCAATACCATGCTCTGATACCACTTGTAATGTCCCTTTTTTAAAATTTTATTAAAATGCCCAATTTTTCACTTTTTCCCCAATTTTGACCTTTGACTAGTTTTGATGCCTAGGTCTCCAATTTGCCCCAAATGCTCCCAAATATTCTGAGAAGGTATATGAATGATAATAGTACTTGATTATTATGTTCAGGGATGATATATGGCCAAGAAAATACCTCTGTAAACTCCTTTAAGATTCTAGACAAAGTATGTAATTTTACTAGCAATTGGAGGTTCAAATCCCCCCAGGGTAATGACTGAAATTGGCTTTCCAAATGCCTCCAAACCAACTCGAAGTTATGAAAATAGGTAGGTGATGTCCTAGAGATTTTATTAAGGTCTCATATGCACCATTAATCAGTTATTAATTCTGTTATAACCTCCCCACAAATAGATGCAAAAATCACTAATTCGACCCTTGGGGAAATGGCACCAAATCTTCTCCAAATGTAAATAAACTGAGTAAAATGACTTCAAATGCTTAATTTCTGAACATGAAACTTGTAACACTCATCAATGGCAGTCTATTCATCATACATGTATCAAAGAAACATTCTTTTATTCGAAATATTCAGCATTACAATGGCATACATCAATAGAGTGGGGAAATGGTCATTGTTTGCTCATTAATAATCATTTTTACATACAACCACTTGGTATTTCGAACTGATACTTTCTGAATATGAATAAAATAGTATATTAATATTATTAAAATCATAAATACATCATGAGAATCTCTCCCAAGGAGTACAAGATCTCACCCAAAGCGCAATCCCTTAAGGAGCATGAATATGCCTTCAAAACTGGAAATGGTTGAGGGGAAGTGATGCATTAGATGAAACCACGAGCTGCCCTGTAGATGATAACTGCAAATAAAAACTCCATTAAATATCCATGAAATACCTGAATGGCCTCTCCAAACACCAACTTGGATGGGAATCTTTCACCCTCGAAATTGGCCAAGGAAAGAAACTAGTCATCCACTAGTTCTCTCTTCACAAATGCAATTTTTCTCAAATGATCAAAAATATCTTCTCTTGGTTTATCCTTGTACTTTATAAAAATAATTAGCCTTATAAGGTTCCCAATCCATCCATAGACGAAATCCAATTCAAATTAGGGTAAGGGCTCAATATTTTCCATGTGTCCTACCTATCCTAGCCTTCCACCTTCCACCAATTCGAGTGGGGGTCTCTTTGGCTTCTCCAACTCCCATGAGCACCCTCTTGGAGCCTATTTTTGGGGCTTACATGTCATAATGGTCAGATGTCAAAGGTCAGATCTGAAATTTGTCATAGATTTCACAGATGCTCCATCATTGTTGTCATATGAGCTAGGGAATCTAACCCAAGTGTCCACAAGCTTCCAATTTGACTCTTCCTCTTCCATGGAGGTTACCAATCCATCCCAATTCGACCTAAGATGCTCAATTCCATGTGTATGACTTACCAAATCATCCAAGAATGTTCACCTTCTCATGAATTCGAATTGGCAAGAGAGAGATTCCATGTGTCCTTGAAAAATCAAGCTAGTGTGGGTCCCACATCCTCCATATGTCTTCAAAACCACTTTCCACCTAGAATTTCTCTTGAATTTATTTATTCAACCTATTCATTAAATACTTGAACCCTTATAATATCTAAACATCATTTATCAGCTTCCTTATTACAATTCCACATGTGCCCATCCAACCTAGGAAACTAGTAGGATTGATGGGATTGTCTTACTATGCAATTATTTGAATGGGGACATTACACTACCTCCGTTCAGCAATGCCTGCCCGCCATGAGCCTGGGAGCAACCAAGATTTGCTCCGGATCCCTAAGTTCCAAGAATTTTGTGAGCTCTTTCTTCAAGCAGGTTGGGGCCCATTCCTCCATCTTCTCCAGGGCCACGATGATGAAATCTCATTATTATTTGCCAAGGGATTCGACGGCAAGATGGCCAGGGTTGGCCACCTTATCTTTCCATTGTCTGAGGAATCCATAGAAGTCGCTACAAAGCTTCCATGCGAGGGTGATTGTTGGCACAAGCACCTCTTCCTCCCTCGGATGGCTCACGACTTTTCTCTCAGAGCCGACTATCAACACATTGCGGGCACGAAAGGGTTCCACCAGGAGTGGATCAGGCCAGAATACCTCGATCCCTTAGCTGTCATCACCTGCCTTATAACCTGTGAGGGTAAGTTTACTATATTTAAATATTTCCATCTCAAGTTATTAACACATTTTGTCAATAACCAAGCTCTCAATTTTCCATTTTATTTTCTGAAGAGCCTTGAGAAAATGTCAAACCAGGTGAGGAAAAACACAGCTAACCGTACTGGTAGTTTGTACCACCACTGCCTCATTAAAATATTGATTATTCATCAGCTAAGGGAAAAGGGGAAAACATGGGAAAGTTTTGTGTTTGAAGTGTTGAACCCCCTTTTGGACAAGAAGCCCATTGCCAAAGCTTCTGCTTCTCGAAAGCACCATCGATTTCAAACTTGTGCTGGTGAACCTACCCAGACTTCTGCCTGAGTAGAGAGAGACACTGAGCCTATCCATGAGGACGTGACCAAGAAGACCCCACTCTTTTCGCAGATACCCCACTAAACATAGAAGGACGAACCGCGTTCAGTCTGACATTCAGCCCGTCATTCAGCCAGTTCATTCAGACAACCCCGATGCCTAGCCAAGCGAACCTATCCTGGACTCGTCCCTTCTTGCATTAGTTGATGTCTTTGCTGGTTTGCTTGAAGTTTATGTCCTCGAACTTACTCTTGCACTCACTCAAGGAAACGCTCCTGAAAAACAAACCACCTCTGCTAATATTGAAACACTTCCAAGAGGGTCGAGTCCTCAAAAGAATTCTGAGTACCTTGCAGAACCGTCCACTCCAAGCCATCTGACAGTGGATAGGTTGACCTAGGACGTAGCATGATCAACAAGTCAGAATCAGAAATATATTAATATGATCACTGAGCTTCGTCAAGAGAATATGGTACTACGTCTTCAAGTGAATAATGTCAAAGACCTTAATAAATCCATAACATCTTTGCATGACTCTCTTCAGGAGAGACACAACACCTTGAAGGCCTAGTTCAAGAATTTTAGGCCCAAATCCACTTCTTCTTCTTCTAAGTCGAAGGCAGCTACTGTCACAGCTCAACCTCCTTCCTAATTTCTTTTCCTCTTTGCTCAGTGGGACCTGGCATATCTCTGGTTTGGGGGAGAGTTGATTTCCAATTTTTCCATCAATTTTGAGTCATTGAACGTGCTATGTTGATACTATTTTTGCCATTTTGGTGTATTAAGTCATATTTCTTGCCATTCAGACCTCCATTTGGACTTAGGTATGAACATATTTAAATCTTTCATGAATATCAATTGATTATCATCTTTTTATCATTAATTGATGTTAAATTAACACTTCTAGACTTGTTGGTCACATAGTTTTCATTTTCCAGGATGTGGTTTTCATACGGATGACCATCTGAACGGTCATTCGCATTCGGACACTCATTCACATTCAGACGTCCATTCAGACCTTCATTCGCACCCCAAAAATCGGTTGTTAGAATATTTTGGAGCATTGATGACGAAAACCAAGACGTGGGTTTTGTTGCCCACCTGGCACGTATGGATCGTGAGCTCCTGTTGGTGAAGGTTGGCGTCATCACTAACCCAAGCCTCCAACGCATTTGATGTTCACGTCCAAGGAACCACTATGCATAGATTGAGGGAATACGGCCTGTGTGTTTTATTGGGTCGTTTCTCCAGCATTAAACGCCCTCTATTTTTAAAGAGGTCGACCATTGAAAGGTTCGACCTGCTCTCCCTTGTAAATATTATATAAAGATGCCCAGGGTTGAGAAGATGGCAAAAAAAATATTTGTAAACTTTGCCTCCAATTTAATATAAAAGCTTTGTTTCAGCTATTAGTTTTTGTCTTCTGTTAATGGTTGGTGACTTAGTAGATTAGGAACAAACCCCTGTTGCTTGGGAAGGGCCCCTCAACAACTAGAGGTTCCATTTGTGCATATCCAATGATTTCCTTTCGTTTTTGCAGATAAGTACTTTCGTTTTTATGTGTATGTATTTCGTTTCCTGTAGATGACATTCAGCTATTCATAAAACGCACTTTTCTTTTATTTACATGTAATTTGTATATTCATAATTCATACAGCCGGCCATTTGCACCTTTGTTCAAACTGTCTTTCAGCCTTCCATTCGCACTTAGAAAGAATTTTAGTTCATTTTCCAGAATTCCTAGTATTTCGTTTATGCAGAAATAGTTAGCTAGGGTATAGGTTAATTTTCCAGCATTTTGTTGTGTTTTGTAGCTAGTTGGGATTCGAATCCATCCTCAACATTTCATATTTGGTTTCATATTCATACATAGATTAATTATTTCATTTTTAATTATGATGAAATCCACTTACATTCAGAATATATTTTACTATGTAAATAAGAAATAGTTCTGGTTTAAGTAGAAGCAGTGTAATTGTCTTTTGATTATGATTCAGGTAGTTTATGATCTACTTTCATCTGTTCTCATGCCTAGAACTTAGAATATCCTAAGCTTGCTTAATATGATATCATAGATTTTATTAAATTATCAGTTTATCTCATTTTTGAAATAGGTTCAGCATTTCATCTTCAATTCTCATTCAAGTTTATAATCAGTCTTTCATTTTCATTTACATAACATGTATTGTCTAGACTTTGCTAATTCCATTGTTAATTTAACCATTTCATTTTAGTAGGTATAATAGTCTAGAAATCAATTTCAAGTTCAAACTTAATAGTCTCATTTGGATTTCAAAGATGCAATAGTTTTCAGTGTTTTAAAGTTTGATTATGATAGCTCACATAACTGCGTTTAGTATAGGTTTACTTCTCAATTATAGATCAGCTACATTGCATTTTCATAATTGAGAAAGATGCCTTAGTTTATGGTTTTAGTTGTAGTAGAGATAGCATAGGAGAATTTTGTTTTCTGCTGTAGGTTTTTTTCACAAGTTAAAGATTGTTTCCAAGTCATTGAATTCTTGTTTTGTACTTAGGTCTACTTGAACTCCAAATTTAGTTTGCTTTTTGGTAATTGATGTTTCATGAACTAGTTTGAAGTATTGATAGGACATAATTTGATGTTGATAGGCATTTGCATGAGTTAGATAAGCATTTTATATTTTAATTCCGACATAGTCATTAGAGGTCAGATAACTTAGAATTTGTGTTTTTTTCAGTAAGAACTAGATTGTTAAAGTAGTATTTCATTCCAAGTATTGTAGCTCGTTTTCAAATGTCATTTGCTCATGGATAAGTAATAGGTTACAATGTTCAAGTTTTCTTGTAATTGGTCTATCTTCAGTTTTCATATTTTTGTAGAAGTTAAGTTAGACTTATTTCCATTTTGCATCTCCTTAGCTTTTGTAAGTCACTTAGATACAGTTCTTCAAGAAGATTGGAATTAGGTAGGTTCGTTTATGAATCATTCATTTTTATTAATAGTCTAGTATCTTATCTTACTTTTGTGAATTCGTAGTTGATAGTTGAATTACATTTCATAGATTGTTTAGCCGGTTTGCTTTCTCAAGATAGTATAGTTTCTTATCTTTACATAGTTAGCTTGTAAATTGATCAAGTCTTGTTTCCTGGACTAGTGTTTTCTTTATATCTTGCAATTTCAATTCTTGTCCATAGAGTAGAATAGTATAGATTGATACTATTCTGGTCTGTTTTTTAGGTTAGGTCTAATCAGTTTAATAGTTTATATTTTTAAGTTTGACTCGGTTTTTCATTTTGAAATCTATTTCTTTATCAACTTGGTTTTTCATTTTGAAAGATATTTAAATCTTTTCATTATTAAACATTTCTAAAGTCTGTCGAGCCAATATCTTAGTTCCCCTTCTACCTCAGCATATATTTTGTGACAACTCTAAGATTACCAACCTTGGTTGATAATTAATATTTGGAGATTTAATAAGACATAAATAACACCAAACACATGCCCATTGATTTATTACGCCTTAGAAAGAGTCAGAAAACCCAAAAATGGCTAAATATCGATGAATTCCAAGCCAAATGATCAAGTCGTAGTGAAATAAATGAGGAAAACAAGGAAAATGAGTTCTTCCGTGATCTAAAGGGATTGAATGGTCGGGATTGAGAAACATAGCCAAATCAAAGGCTGAGAAACGACCCGCAGTGCACCAGATGTGAGTTCCCGAGTTCCACATTCTGCATTGCAGGAGCCTAATCTTCCCAGAGGGCGTAAAAGTGGAGTTTCTGAGTTTCGCAATACACATTGTGGATTGCGGATTGCGGAAGTAAAATATGGCGAGGTCTATCCAGCAGTCCCGAGTTGCACAATCTGCATTGCGGATTGCGGGTTGCGTATTGCGGATTGCAATTTGCGGATTACAGATTGTGGTTTGCGGATTGCGGATTGCAGTTTATGGGTTGCGGATTGCGGATTACGAATTGCGGGTTGCGGATGGTGGATTTCAGATTGCGGATTGTGGATCAGGCATTGTGGGTCGAAAATTATGTAGCGAAAACAGGGCAAATTCCGATCGCGGGAAATGAAGAATTTCACAGATAAAATGGCATGATTGGGGGCCAATTGAGAGGTCGAAGAGAAACACGGTTTGTTTCCTATCTTAATTAGTTTGAAGCCTCCAAATACCAGGATGTGGCAAGTGGATCTAACAGCCTGAGATTGGCCATGATAGCACGCAAATATGTCACCATCGGCGTGCCTGGAAAATCATGAGTTTGTTGCATTTTACCTATTGGATGACCGGCCGCGCCTGGACGAAGACCTATAGAAGCTTTAGATGTTTTGTAATCCTATAAAGGCAGGTTCCGAAGAGGACCAACGGGTTGGATGTTTTGGATTTTGAGAGAAAAACGCTCTACGTATTATATTGAACTTAGCCTTTTAATTAATGAGAAGACTCGATTTTTGGAGTAGAGATTCTTGTGATGAGTTGTTTTGATGTATGTTATTTTCTGTGCATGTATCCTTCATTCGTATTTCCATTGATTGTTTGCTTCTATAGTATCTAGATCAAGACTACATGGTCGAAAATTCATATATTATGCTTCAGATACATATGACTAGGTATTCCACCATTTCCTCTTGAATTTGTCGGTTAGAATTCATTCTTAAATGCTCTATCTCTGTGATGGATTTTTTTTCCTTTACTGCCTTCATCTGCTGATATCCTTGAATTGAAAAAACCTCATCTACCTCGCCTCTGCCTCTGAAATTGTGATCTAAATCTGTCATCTGTGATGATAAATCCACTGAATTTTGACTCCATGCCCAATGGTGCTCCTGTCCTTAAACCCAACCAACTGAAAAACCCCTAAAAACCCTTATCTGAAGGTCTAGCCACCGCTTTACCCATAGCTAGCCCCTGCAAACGGTATCCTAAGCGGTGGAAAAATTGTGAAAGAGAGAGCCCTCTCTGTGGTTGGAAGGGCTAGTTTCCATCCACCAAAGCTTGGTTTGAAATAGTTACCTCATGATTCCTTCTTATGCAACCCAGGAGAATCTTGAGTGATAACACACCCCATGGATACCTACTATAACTGGAGGTCCACATGAGAATATGACTTGACACACAAGTCATGAGCCTTTTCCAACAAGAATTTACAACATCATCACTTTTATACATCAAATTATTCACCTCAACACATGATGAAAAACCTCTTACAACTAAAGGCTTAGTCATTCTTCAGTCCAACTCAAGAATCTACTCCAAGTTCCTGAGTCCAACTCAAGCTCCCTAACTCAACACATGAGGCCCAATCCTAGTTACACAAGATTGGCTTGGAGAATTATTCGTGATGTTGTACATCTAACAACATGTATACCCCACCCTCTTAAATGAATTGTATTTGTCTGCACAATGTGATGGGTATCACATGCATCCTATGGATCTAAGGCCTTATTTTTCAAATTTGTTGTATCTCGGGTATTTAACTATTATATAAAAGAGGTCCATTTATATTTTTGGTCCTCTATTGATAAGTTTAAGGTCATGCTTGCCAACACCATCTGGTGCATGATGTCACCTCTACATGTATTGCATGTGTTTCATATATCCTTGTTATATCCTAAAGACCTCATAATATTGTAAGATATTATGTTAAGGCTAGAAAAATCATCTACTATAACCCTTTTGACTTTATTATATTTTATAAACACTTCAATAAATAGTACATGATCACTGTATTTTAAGTTCTTGATCTAATGACATGTTACTAGGGTGAAATTTAAAGTGCTATGAGGTAAGTGATTTGGATGAGATATGGGGATTTTTACTCTCCTTTGGTTTCTATAAGGTTTTGAACTTATGAACTAAGATCATACCTAATGCATCTAGAATTTATTGAGTTAATTATAATATTTCCTTAATAAATGCATATATAATAGACTACAATCTTATAAGTGATCTATACCTGATTTGAGATTTGTTTGTGACTAGGTTGTGATACTTTTACTTGATGCGAGTTTTTTAAGTTTAATGTTTTTATAGTTAAATTTTACATTGTCTTTTTCTTATCTCTAATAGGAAATGAATTTGGGACCTATCTTTTCATATGGATAGTGTCCTAGTATTGAAGGTGTTGGTCACCCTATATGTCAGTTAATTAAAGCTAACACACAAAATGGTCAATATAAATTGTCAAACCCAGGAGGGTATTTTATTTCAAAGGCAATAAGCACAATCTATGCATAAACAGATCAAGCAGTTGATTTGCTGAATGTAAATGATGATCCTACCTATGTGTCCAGCCAATTCATTCCTTAAGAACACTAATCTAATTCACACATCTAAGAATCCAAATGAAACAACTTCCCTTCATAAATCAATCCAGCAAGTTAATGATCTAATGATGAAATGAAACTAGATTACTTTTGCAAGAAGTTAAATCTATAATTATCAAACTACAGCATTCAATCTTTACCAAAATGATCTATCTAGTGGCTAGTGTAATTCTACCATTAATTGTCTAATCTATGAATGCAATTGAAGATACAACAACAACCAGAATTAAAACAAAATCTTGAACTCTAACTGATAATTACTAGAAATCCTAGAAAGCATAAACAACTAGAAGATAATTGGAATTGAGCTTGGCTGTCATAGCTGATTAAAACACACATGCAATTAAGTAAATTATCCTACATAGTCGACTGCCACACCACTCTGTTACATCTATTCAAGATGCAATTACAAACTACCAAAAAGGAAAGCTAAACTCTGTTACAGCTACCAATAATGTCTGCAATCATTCCACACCACACAACAGAAGTAAAACTAAACTACTCTACCTACTTAAACTGGCTATCTCTGTGAGAAGGCGGGCCTTGGCCTTCTAACAGAGACACCGAGAATCACAAAAAATTAAGACACAGAAATGAATAACTCTGCTCTCATATTATTGATGGAAGCTTACACAAGTAATGATTGTCTAACCCGAGGCTACGAAAGCCTTATGGAATTTATACAAAGGAAATGCAGTTTCAGATCCACTAAAATCGTGCAGCAATGAAGATCTATGATCTTCATGCTTCCGAGTTACAGCTAACTGATACAACGTATTAAACAGGGCCGTAAATTGTGAAGGAGGCTATTGCTTTGATCATTAATGGGTCAACAGACTCAGCAGTTGGAATGCCACTTGTCTGTCGCAACTAGGCCCTGCTTCAGCGGAATCTGTTACAGTGGGGATCTGATACAGCTTGCGTGGAGGATGTACTGTCTCTTGGAGTTATGATGAGCTGGTGCCTTGAAGAGTCACAGCTGGCGCTACTGAGCTGATACACCTACACTTTAGATTTTGGCTAAATGAAATCACACAGATCAGTATAAACCAAGGACTAAAATCCACAATCTTTAACAATCTTAGGCATAAAAATAAATAAGGCAATAACAAATTATACCTGTCAATATAATTGATTGATCTGGGAAAGACATGGATATAGATCATGAAAGTAGGATGGAATCAGGGAAAAATGATGTAAGAAAGCTGGCCAAAAAGGGGCATTTCCTGAACCCAACATCTCCCCCCAACTATCCAATTGCATTTCCTCATGCAACAACTTCCCTTAATTCGAATTTGAGTCTGAGTGGAATCTGTGGAGATTCGTAAGACTGTAAGCAAGTTCTGGTGCCTCCCCTCGAGGAACAAACCCATAGTAGGATAGCCAATGCCCCCACCACAACTCTTCTTCTTCTAATGTTAGAGCATAGCTGGTTTTGTAAGAATTGCTTATAGGAAACCAAATGAGAGGGAATTTGAATCTCAAACCAAGCCACCAAGACCCACACCTTTGAATGCACCGCACATATCTAGGAATCCTTGTTAGAGCTTGCCTAAAATTTTCAAAGCCATATGGATCCATTTCCTTGAGAGATGAGGAAGAGTACAACCATCTGTATTCACTACGTTCCAGGGCATCCTGCTACATGTTGAGAATAATTGGGACACATGTGGTAAGGAGTCTATCTTGCAGTCTCTCAAAATATTGGGCAATTGTGGGAGCCCTGAGAGTTTTAGCATGATTTTCCATGAATGCTGATGGATTCTGAGGTTCCCCCCTAATCCAAAGAGTAGAATTCTCCTCATTCTTAAGGATGGTTTGGAAGGCATCTCCCCATATTACATGGTTAATGACAAAGGAGGCAAATTCCCTCAACTGAATATCCCCTAGAATAGGTAAAGGATTAGCTGGAAAGTCAATGTAGCCTGTCATGTAAATACAATTCACACAACAAATGCTGGTCCTCAAAGTCACTCTTCAGAAAAGTCTCCAAAAAATGAGTAGCTATTGCTAAATCACATGATCTTCCATCCTTGAGAGCTCTTAATTGGAATAAGGTTGTCTGGTCATGGAGAAAAACAGGGTAAGAGGGGGATGGAGCCCTGCAACTCAACAATTCTATGGAGAGAGTGTACATTTTATCTTTTTCCTATTGCAGGGACTTAAGTTTCTTTAACCCTTCCAATTTTTCTTGAAGTTTCTCCCACCGGAGTTTCTGGAAGAATAACTCTTCAGCTCACTTTTCTCTCAATCCCTTAATGACATTCCTATGTTCCTGGAGAGAGATCATACTTGTTTTGAACTGTTCAATCCACTTGAGCCATTTATCCAACTCGAGATTTAACCAGAGAACCTTCTTCTGTAGCCATTGAATCTTTCTGTCTTCTACCTCCTTCTCATCATCAAAATCCAGATAAATGACTTCCTTCTCTTGCCTTGGCACTGTGGCAGTTTCATCCTCTAGTGGGGTTGCAGTGGTCTGTGCATGTAATGCAATCTCAGCCATGGGTTTTAGGGATGCTGATTCTTGTGTAACAGCATTCTCTATTTCCATATTCTCCTCAACTTCCTCAATCTGTGTTACAGTATCAGTCACTATTCTTAGGACTATTGGTTCTTGTGTAGTAGCATCCTCCTTTTCCATTTCAATCTCAGCCATCTCAGTTTGTGTTGCCACTGTAGAAAATGATTTTGGAAACACTGGTTCTTGTGTAACAGTTTTTTTCTCCTGGCCCTTGATATTAGATGTTGCTATCTGACTTGCAGCTTCACTAAACATTTTCAAGGGTACTGGTTCTTGTGTAGCAGTCCCCTGTTTCTCAATTTCTTTGAGCTGCTGAGATTGTTTCTGGTTTATATCAAATTGTTCTGACTGTTGAGACTGATCCTGAAGAAGCTTAGTATCCCCTGATGGCTGGGACTGTACTGTCTCATCCCCTAAATTCAAATCAAAGATCTCTTCAATTCTTGGCTCATTTTCCTCTATCAACTCAATTCTTGGCATTCCTTCCTCCACCTCCTCTATCTGTACATGATTTTGTGATGAAAGTCCCAACACAAAAACTCTATGTCCTGCTGCAGAAAATATACCTCCACACTCTAGACAAACAGTCTCCCCATACTCCTCATTTTCAAATGCAAAAGATGGATTTTCCAACAAATTTGTAGCATTTGCGAAAGTGTTCAAATTTTTCTCAGCTTGTTTTCCAGCTACTCCCTTCCATCTTTCCAACTCATTTCGCAATATCTGCACCTCTTCTTTTAATAGTTCATTTTCAAGCAGGAGATTTTCAATTTGGGGTTCTTCTTTGGGAGATTCCTGCATAACAGTAGATGACTTAGGGTTCAAAATGGGAATCTCTAAATCTATTCCTGTCATAGGTATTTCCTCCACCCGAGATGGTTCCCTATTCTCTCTGACTGCTCCTGCTGTCTCTGCTAGGGGTGATTCAATATTACCCCCAGTTGCATCCATTGTCTCCACTTCTTCTGTTGTTTTTGCTATCACAGCTGCTTCTTTTTCTGCTGATGATTGAGTCCTTTTTCTCACCATTCCCACTGGATGTTCCTCCATGCCTACTACTATTGATGCCTTATCAGTTCTGATTTTCCTTTGTTCGGATATCCACATCATCCTTTTCAGGACCTTGCATGCAATTAGGGTTTGCATGCATTTTGCATGCAGCCCAGTCACCATGTGATGCCTCCAGCACCTTACCCACCTTATTCTAGCACCCGAGAGCCACTTACTTCAGAGTTTTATCCCTCCTAGTCAGGAAGGCGCCCACTTCTCACCTACTACCAGAGAAGGGCGCACTTCTTCACCTACCACTATAGTTCCACTTCAGTTACACTCAGTTAGCTCTGATTCTCCTTGATTTGAGGCTAGTTTCACTCCCGACTGACTGTTTCACTCCGTTGGACCTCCAAATTGACTAAATGACTTGTTCTGACTTCAGTTAAGCCTCCCATGCGCCCTCCACTGAGTCTCCTTCCCTATATTAGTGCTACACACTTCAGTTACACATGACACACTCAGTTAGACTCAACTTGACACCTGGATGACTGGTTCTTGTGCATTGATGACCACCATTGATTGATGATGAGGACTCCTAGTTGGAGTCAAGCTACTCCATTCAGTGATTCGAATGACCTCCTAAGGAAATTCGAATTGCTCAGTCATTGTTACTATATTTTATTGTAATCATTCACCCTTACTGGGATATTGAGCACTGATGCATGTTTTGCACAGTTTTACACCATATTTTATATTTTCATCTGTTGTGATTGATTTACTTGTTCATTAGATCTGCTGTGACTAATTTTACATGGTATTAGAGCCATGGCAGGGACAAGACTTCTTTTCTGCAGGTGTTCTACATGAAGATTGAGTGAATTGCTCACCAATATATTTCAACAGCGGCATGCAAAATCTGATGTGCATTCGCTCATGTGCATGCAAGGCTGAAAACATAGTGTTTGTTTGTGTGTGATTTGCAGGTTTCTTACTTCCTCCATGTGCATTCGCTAATGCAAAGATGGAGACTTCTTCTTCACAAAATATTCTTACTCCATTCAACTATGATGAATGGAAACCAAAGATGAT
This sequence comes from Larix kaempferi, assembly GCA_027924585.1. Classification (NCBI taxonomy): domain Eukaryota; kingdom Viridiplantae; phylum Streptophyta; class Pinopsida; order Pinales; family Pinaceae; genus Larix; species Larix kaempferi. The sequence continues at coordinate 1,344,880 of BSBM01000545.1, forward strand.
TGCATTCTTGAAGAGACAATGTCTTTTTGATATGTGCATTGGTAATACAAGAGATTTTGATTCCGATGAAGAGGAGAATGATTGGCTCAATGATTGTGACAGAACTTTTGGAGCAATGTGTCTTGCTATGTCTCCTTGTATGCGCTACCTCAGTAATACTGCTGAAAATCCAAGTGATCTATGGGTCCAACTTGACAGAGAATTTGGAAAGCAGGAAGAAGAGGATCATGCTAGCCTTTTGGAGAACAAGCCCAGTGAGATCTCCTTATGTGTTCTTTCCGATCATGTCTTGGCCTCAACAATTGTTCAAGATGAAGAAGAAACTGTAGATTCAACACTCATTCTCTCTAAGTCTTCTATTTCTAATTATGAGCAATATAAACAAGCTCATACTCTAGATTCCAAAGAGTTTCTTGAATCCTCTCTTTCACATGAGTTTGTCAGCATGCAGAATAATGATCTACTTGATGTTTTGGAGGTAAAATCTGATTTTGGAGGTGAAGCATTCGTCCTCCTTGATTGCATGCCTCCTATAAACTTTTGTTCTATCATTTGCACAATTTATCATAGTTTTACTGAAGATGAAGAGCACTACCATTCGCTTGAGTTTAATTCTCATGCAATTTTTGCTGATTTTGGTTTTGATCTCACCACTGTTGGTTCAAAGGAGATCTCAAGAAACCATTTGTCAAATATTGGAGCAGATTTAACTTCTACTAATAAGAAGTTCAAGTTTCAAGATCTATTTGATCCGATTGGAGCTATTCCTACCTCACTTGGTTCGAATCACAGGTTCCAGGATCATCCTCATATTTTCAGATTCGTTCTCACCATTTTCGGTATGAAGAGCAACTTCATAAAGTCTCCACATTCGCTTGCATCCACTGATGGAGAATTCAAGCACATGTTTTTAGAGCATAATCCATTTACTCCCAAGAGTAAGATACCTCCAGACATATCTATTTGAGTTTGGAGCAGTTAAATATTTTGGTGTGTTACAGTTCATTTTGAGGGGGGGTATTTTTCCCATAAGGTTTTCCCCATTTCCTCGGTTTATTTACTGTTATTAGTTTGGATTATTATTGTATTGGGGTGACCTTTGGTCTTAGTTACTAGGGCCCCACATTATTTTTTGCACATCATAGTCTAGCTTGAAGGGGGGTGTTCGGATATCCACATCATCCTTTTCAGGACCTTGCATGCAATTAGGGTTTGCATGCAAATTCTAGGGTTTGCATGCATTTTGCATGCAGCCCAGTCACCATGTGATGCCTCCAGCACCTTACCCACCTTATTCTAGCACCCGGGAGCCACTTACTTCAGAGTTTTATCCCTCCTAGTCAGGAAGGCGTCCACTTCTCACCTACTTCCAGAGAAGGGTGCACTTCTTCACCTACCACTACAGTTCCACTTCAGTTACACTCAGTTAGCTCCGATTCTCCTTGATTTGAGGCTAGTTTCACTCCCGACTGACTGCTTCACTCCGTTGGACCTCCAGATTGACTAGATGACTTGTTCTGACTTCAGTTAAGCCTCCCATGCGCCCTCCACTGAGTCTCCTTCCCTATATTAGTGCTACACACTTCAGTTACACATGACACACTCAGTTAGACTTAGCTTGACACCTGGATGACTGGTTCTTGTGCATTGATGACAACCACTGATTGATGATGAGGACTCCTAGTTGGAGTCAAGCTACTCCATTCAGTGATTCGAATGACCTCCTAAGGAAATTCGAATTGCTCAGTCATTGTTACTGTATTTTATTGTAATCATTCACCCTTACTGGGATATTGAGCACTGATGCATGTTTTGCACAGTTTTACACCATATTTTCTATTTTCATCTGTTGTGATTGATTTACTTGTTCATTAGATCTGTTGTGACTAATTTTACATCCTTTTCTTTGTTGCAGCAGGTGTCTAGCTCCTATTTCCTGATATTACTCCTCGTTTCTTTGACACAGGGGTCCCTACTTTAGTCGTTTCTTCTTCAATAATAGTACCCCTTATTTCTGAGGAGGATTCAACTTCCAAAACTTCCACAATCCCTTCTTTTACTGTCTAATGTCCTTCCCTTTGAATTTATGTTTCTGCAATTGCAACTTTAACTGTCGCAACTTTAACAGCTGCTTTAGTTTCAGCTTCTTTTAATTGAATGTCTTCTTCTACAGTTACAGACTCTACTCTTTCTTCCTCCTGCTCTAATGTTTCCATCACAATTTCCCCTACTATAGGGTTTTCTGTTACTGCTTCTTCACCTTTATTCACTTCGCCCTCGTCATTGGTCTGGTTTTCTATTGCTCCAGTCTCCCCCCCAACTGGATTTGAGGAACTCCGGTCCTCACTATCTTCACCAACACCCCCCACTTTTAATATAGGTTGTTTGATTGGCGCATCTCCAGCCAAAAATTGCTCACAGGTTAAATTACAAATTGCAATGGCTCTTAGGAGCAATAACTGAATTAAGCCGTGATTAGTAAGGGAGGAAACTGGATGCTGGGCGGTTCTTGCATATCCAACCATGGTTTGTAAGGCTTTAAGCAGATAGAATGGTAGATTTACTAAATTACCATGGCACAAATGAGACAGTAAGGGAAGTTCATAGAAGGAAACAACTTGGTACCTACCTCCATAAGAAATATATCTTTTCACAAAAATTGCTACTTGATTCCAGGGTGGTGGTAAGAAATATATCTTTTCACAAAAATTGCTACTTGAAAAAAACTCCCTCACCGCATTTGCATTATGTGCCTTCCGTCCAAATAACCTTTTCCCAATCATGGGTAAACCAGTAACCTCGGCTATGATTTCTTCTGTGGCATACACACGCAGTCTTCTCACCTCAGAGTGAGTATCATTCAGGTTGTGGGCAAATTGTAATGCGGTTTCTGTGTGAAACCCATTCAATCATTCAAAAAATGCCATCCATCCTGCTGTTATAAATATATTAAGAACCTCTGCATTGGCATGTATAGCGTCTGTATTTATTGGTTCATGTCTGACTGGATTTCCCATTTTAACCTCTCCTCAAGGTTCAGAATTCAACAATTTTCGGTTTATAAGTGGAGAGTTGCAGCTTACGAACATGCAAAGGGTCGTTGGGGTTCAAAAATCAGGTTTTAGGCCAGTCTGTGCTAGTATGAACATTTTATGGAAGTGATGAGGTTGGCAGATAGGAGTAACAGGTGCAAAATCGGGTAAGGTGATGGAGAAATAATCACAATTATGACCTTAACATAATCTTTAAAGTGTGATTAACGTAATCTTTAAAGTGTGATTCGCATGGGTTCATTATTCGAGGGTTGTGACAGGACATAATCGTTATTACTATATTAATTCTCTGCCAAATCATGTAAAAGAGAGGATCCGTACCTTGCGTTTATGAGTTTGAGCCATGGTTTAATCATTGCAGCAGGCCGTCTTCCTTGCGGGTATAAATGCACATGTGCCGAAGTACGTGGCCATTTCCACCTGGGCTGACAGCTACTCGAGGCATCCGAAATTTCCTTCATGGTGGATCATGATTGGACCTTGTGGAGCAAGCGCAAAAACTGGCACCTAGTCACATCATTATTGGCATCATTAATCAGAGAGCAGGCAAACTGGCAGAGTATCAGCCGCGAAATTTAGCAAAATAAGCAAAAATGGTGGAGTCGTAGCTGTACGGAAGGAGTGAAAATGAAGTGGAAAGAGTGGAATAGCGGCTACTGAGTTTAGCAGAATTAAACAAGGATAACGGAGTCACAGATGCTATGTTTAGCGAAATGGACAAAGGTAGCGGAGTCTCAGCTGCTAGATTTAGTGGAATGGACAAAGGTAGCGGAGTCTCAGTTGCTGGATTTAGCGGAATGGACAAAGGTAGCGGAGTCTCAGCTGTTGGATTTAGCGGAATGGACAAAAGTGGTGGAGTCGCAGCTACGAAATTTGGCAGAATGGGCAAATGTGGCAGAGTCGCAGCTACAAAATTTGGCAAAATGGGAAAATGTGGTAGAGTCGCAGCTACGAAATTTGGCAGAATGGGCAAATGTGGCGAAGTCGTAGCTGCGGAATTTGGTAGAATGGGAAAATGTGGCGGAGTCGCAGCTACGAAATTGGCAGAATGGGCAAATGTAGCGGAGTTGCAGCTGCGTCAGACTGTAGTATAAGCAATTTTTGTCTGTGGAAGACCACGAATTATCCATCTTCGTCAAAGAGATTTATTATATCAAGAACAAATATGGGGTGTCTGCAGTCATCTAGCCCAGTCATGGCTGATGCTCATCCAATAAGTCCCTGCACACAGTTCTTCAAAACAAGCCGATCAAGTGCAAGAAAAAAAAATAGATAAAATACAAAATGAAAGAAAAACAGATTATTTATGTACAAAAATATGTGTGGAAACTGCAACTTTTAAGAATTCACAGGGTTTAAAAATCCTTGTCCTGATGTTAACTGATACTATGGATCAGCTGCAACTTGTGAAATAAAAGCCTCCCTTGAGATTGGCCTATGATACAGTCGCAGCCGATGACCATTTGCGAATAATGGTACCTTGTTCTCGTCAATGGTGATCAACCGAACTGTTCCATTATAAAATACCCGATCTATCTTATAGGGTCCCAACCAACGGGTGCACAATTTTCCTTTAAAATCCCTCTTAAATTGTGAATCATACAACAGGGCCCAGTCTCCTTCCTGGAAGACCCTTTTTTTTATAAATCTGTCATGCCATCTAGAGCATTGTTGTTGAATTAAGGTTGTATTATGCACTGCAGCTGTGCGCTTCTCATCCAATTCATTGAGCTGATTCAGTTGATTCCTCTGTGCCTCTGATAAATCTAGGTTTGCTTCAACAGTTGTTTTTAAAGTTCTGATTTCAAATTCAATTGGAAAAACAACATTCTTGCCATACACTAGCTCATATGGGGAAAAACCAGTGGTGTTACGCCAAGTGGTACGATAGGCCCATAGTGCCTATGGAAGTCTTTCAGCCCAATCTTTACAATGGCTCTTCACTGTTTTTGTGAGAATAGCCTCAATGACCTTGTTCGTGCTCTCCACCTGCCCATTGGCCTATGGATGATATGGTGAGGTTATTCTGTGTTGAATGTGAAATTTCTGCAACAGTGCTTCCAGCTTATGAGATACAAACTGTGGTCCACCATCTGTAATGATCTCCTTAGGTACTCCAAATTGAGTAAAAATCTCTTCGTACAGGAAATCAATCACAGCCTGATCATTGTCCTTGACCAAGGCTATCGCTTCTACCCATTTGGTCATGTAGTCTGTGCAAACCAAGATATGAACTTTCTGCTTTGAGGGAGGGTTGATAGGCCCTACAAAATCTAGAGCCCACCTATCAAACAATTCAACCACAAGCTGTGGCTGTAAAGGCATCTCATATAGTCTATTAGGTTGGCCCATCCTTTGGCAGCTATCACATGCCTGAACATACTTCTTCGCATCTCTGAACAATGTAGGCTAGAAAAAGCCCATTCTCAAAACTTTATGACTTGTCCTCTTGTCAGCAAAATGTCCCCCACAGGGCTCATCATGGCAAGCTTTAAGAATGCTGAAGATTTCATCTTCTCTAACACATCTTCTGATTTCTAAATCAAGCCCTGCGTAGAAAAGATGGCCATCAATCCAACAGTACCTAACACTCTGTTGTATGATCTTCCTTCTTTCTCTCTTTGACAAATGTGTTGGAAGCTTACCTGCAGCCAAAAAATTAGCAATATCTGCATACCATGGGGAATGAGATGATACTACAAACAAATGTTCATCAAGGAAGGAATCTTCGACTAGTAAATTATCATCACTGTTAGTAAGTCGAGATAAGAAATCTGCAACAACATTTTCCTTTCCTGGTCTATCAATAATTGTAATATCAAATTCCTGTAACAGTAACAACCATCTAGTAACTCTAGCATTCGTGATTGGTTTATTCATTAAATACTTGATAGCAGAATGATCAGTGTGCACAAAAGTAGAATATCCAGTAATATAATGTCTAAACTTATTGATGGAATAAACAATGGCAAGAAATTCTTTTTCTGTGACAGTATAATTTAGTTTAGCAGGAGACAAATTTTTACTAATATAGTAAATGGCATAAGGAGCACTACATTCCTGCTGTCTCAAAACTGCTCCAATGGCAGTGTCTGAAGCATCTAAATAAATGTGAAAAGGCAGAGCCTAATTGGGTCCTTGTAAGATGGGTGTTGTAGACAACCTCTTCTTTAGCCCATTAAATGTTGTTTGGCATGCATCATTCCAGACAAACTGTGCATCCTTCATCAATAAAGTGAACAAAGGAGAAGCTATCTTGGAAAAATTTTCTATAAATCTTCTATAATAACCAGCATGACCCAAGAAGCTACGTACATCCTTCTGTGTCCCAGGAGTTGGTATGTTTTCAATTACCTTGATTTTGGATGGATCTACCTAGATACCATCAGAAGAGATGAAGTGCCCCAGCACTATGCCTTCACTCATCATCATGTGGCACTTTTCAGTGCTCAAAGAGAGATGGCTTTGTTCACAGCATTTCAGGACCTTTTCTAAGTTCTTCAATGCTTCTTCATAACTATCACCATATGGAGTAAAGTCATCCATAAATATTTCCATGCAATCATTCACCATTTCTGAAAAGATTCCAATCACTGCTCTCTGAAATGTAGCTGGTGCATTGCACAACCCAAAAGGAAGTACTCGGTATGCAAAAGTCCCCCAAGGACAGGTGAAAGTGGTTTTGTCTTGATCTTCTGGACCAATCTGAATCTGGTTATAGCCACTAAATCCATCCAGAAAAGAGAAATACTTCTTCCCAGACAAGGTATCAAGGACCTGATCAATGAAAGGTAAGGGGAAATGGTCCTTCTGCGTTGCCTTGTTCAATTCTCTGCAATCCACGTAGACCCTCCATTTCCCATTATTCTTTGGCACGATCACAAGTGGAAAACCCACTCACGGTCTGAAATGGATATATAAATCCAACTTCCAACAGTTTCTGGATTTCCTCTTTCACTATGTCTCTCAGGTTCAGGTTCATCCTTCATTGGGGTTGGCATACAGGCCTGGAGTCGCTCTTAATATAGATGTGATGAGTGCACAGATGAGAAGGAATTCCTTTCATGTTTGTGTACTCCCAAGCAAAATCTCCCCTACATTGTTTCAGCAGAGTGACTAGCTGTTCCAGCTCGCTAGGTGTCAAATTAGGATTGATATTCACGGTTTTTCCTGGCTCAATTTCCACTAGAACACTCTTCAAATTCTTAAGTACTGGAATTACATTATCATCACCGATCAGAGTTTCTTCTGTAAGATTTTCTTGTTCTGTTGCAGCTAAAGTATTGTCCAAGATCTGATAGACATTCTTATTGATTGACGTGGGCTCACTGATGAAACTATTAATGGCATCATCCTTTGTTTCATCTTTAAATGTCAAGGCTATCCCTATGGTTAATAGTGGCTGCACACCCTCTTCCTCCTCCAAATTTTCCCACAATGGAGTTTCAGCTTCTGTGCTTGGTCGAGCTGGCAGGTACAGGGTTAGATTTTTTATCTCAGTTCCGTCTAAAACAGTCATAGAACTTGACCGACAACTGATACAGGCATCAGCTGTGGCCAACCACGGTCTTCCTAGGATCAGTGGGTGTCCCCCCAACTGATATTTTGGCTGTAATACCAAACAATCCGTAGGGTATTCCCACGATTCAACTGAAATTACGAGGTCATCTAGGATTCCTTCCGATTTGATCGTTGATCTATCAGCAAGTTCCAAAATAGTAGGGGTTGGCCGAAGATTAGTGAGTCCCAATTTATTCACAGTCTCTATGGTCATAACGTTAATAGCTGTGCCCAAATCCACCAAGACATTTGGAATTTGTGTGTTCCCTATGTGCACTGTAACAGCCAGGTTCCCAGGGTCATCGTACTTTGCCACAAGGGCCTTTCCCGTTATCAATTCTGAAAGCTTTCCCAGCACATGGACAATGGAAGGATCCCTGGGCCTTCTTCCTGGTTTCTTAACACACAAATATTTAATTGTCTTAGCATAAATGGGCACATCATGGAGGGCTTGTAATGGTGTAATTTTAACATACAAATTTTCAACTCTCCCACGAGATCAAATCGGGGCTGTTCCACTGTTTTCTGCAGCTGCAATCGTTCAGGGTACAGTGGTTCTCTATTCAACTGTGTAGGCTATGACATATCATGTGTTGCTTCTTGAGATTCAGCTGCTTCAGTAGGAGTATCAGCATCCTAAATAATGGGGATTGCTGAATTAACCATGTTTTCATAATGTTGATTTACTCCAGTTGTAATCACTGGGGGTGAAACATCCTCAGTGATAATAGTCTCCACCACCCTTCCTGATCGTAATTGTATATCATTGCAGGGAATTTGAGTGATGGAATATGCAGGCATGTTGGCAATCTCAAATTGATGGATTGCTTTATTGTTTGGGTTCGGGTTAGGTTGTGCAGGTAGCTGTGGTCGAAGTGGTGCATTCATGGGTGCGGCATTGTTCTGGAAAAGGGAGCTGTGGTTGCTGATACTGTTGATGCTGATACTGTTGAGGAGGGTACTGTTGATACTGAGTCTGGTGATGGGGAAAGTTATTTCCTAGGTAAGAGTTTCTCCAGTTGGAATTCCAAGGAGCTTGGTTTGACTGTTGTGGCCATAATGTCCATGAATTAGGATTTTGCATTGGGTTCTGAGATGGAGGCCACTGGCTGTTGGAATAATGTGAAGGGAATTGTGTATTCATATTATGCATGTTGTTCATTCCATTCATATTATGTAGGAAAAATGCTGGATCTGGATTCATACCTTGGTTTCTAGGCTGCCATGGTTTCTTATGTGCCATAAAGTATGTTGGCTCTACATCCGGAATAGATGCCTGCAGGACTGCTTTAACCTTAGGTAATGAAGGACACTCCTTAGTATCATGCTCGAGTTCACATATCCTACATACCTCTGCTTTGTCCAACGGGCACTGCTTAAGTGGATGCTTCTTTCTACATTTAGGACAGAATACCCCAAGTGTAAGATCTTCTACTACTTATTTTTGTTTTTCCCTCATGGAATCCAGCTCTGAGGAAATGGAGCTCACCACTTCTGTTTTAAAGTTCTCCAGTCGGTTTCCTATTTCTGCTCAAGTTGCACCTCCACTAGCTGACTTCTGAGTCCTAGTAAATACATCCTAGTCTTGGTCTTTGTCTCGTTTGCTGGTTCTGGAAGATCCCCTGGAGTACCTTCGACATAATTCAATAATCTTTTCAAAGGGTTCCTTTGAGATATCCCCTTTCCCCAGCAGATTCAACATATCAAGGAAATCTTCTCTAATTCCTCTTAGCAAGATAATCTTGAGCACATCCTTGCCAATCTCAGCATGACCAGATCTTTGCAAATTGTATAACAATCTCTCCACAAAGTCTTCCAAACTCTCTTCATCCTTCTAAACCATTTTAAACAACTCTTCCTTTTTATCTCTATTTCTGCAATATTCTTGATATTTAGAAAGGAAGGTGTTCTTCATTCAGTCCCAAGGGGTAATGGTCTCACAACCCAAACTCATGAACCAGCGCAGAGCATTTCCTTTCAAAGTGGTTGGGAATGGCTTCAACTTCTGAGCACTAGAGGTGTAATCATAGTTGCGACAGAGGATATCAAACTCAAAAAGAAACTCATCAGGATCTTCAGAGGACTTACCATGAAAATTAGGGAGCACTAATGGTGAGATATTCTTCATAGGAGCTGCTCCAAGTGTCTGAAGGATAGGAAATTCCAATGTAGCCACAGTATTACCAGGCTAATTATTTTCTCCTTCTTCCTCCCGGTGATCCTCATGTTCATTCTCACCCCCTTGTTCTCTACCAGCCATGGTTCTAGTCCAAAATTCAACGGTCTTCTTTATGCGTTCTTCCTCTGCTTTAGCTTCTTCTTCTTTTCTCCTCTCTTCTCTTTGCCTTCTTTCTTCCTCTGCTACTCTGTGAGTCTCCAACCACACCTCTTTAGTAACTCTGGTTCCGTCAATGTGATAAATCTCCTCTCTATCTGGTGCACCTACAGCACTTCCCTTATCTTCAGGAGGTTTACTTTCTGCAACAGGAGTTGAAGGTCCCGTTGTATTCTCCACTGTGGATGCTGAATGTTCAAGATTGGGAGGAACCTAATTTCCCCTACCTGTAGAGTTCCGCGATGGTCTAGTGGAAGAATCAACTCTAGCAATTATCTCATCAATATATGTGTGTCTTCCCTGACCTGCATTACGACCTCGACCTCTTCCACCTGCAATGTTAGTATTCAAAGGGGGTTCCCGATTTGTTTCTCTTGTATTCATGCATGCTGTAAAAAATTGAACTAAAATAAAATCAAATGAAACCAACTACTAACTCTATCTATCTATTACAATCCCCGACAACGGCTCCAAAATGTTGGTCACCCTATATGTCAGTTAATTAAAGCTAACACACAGAATGGTCAATATAAATTGTCAAACCCAAGAAGGTCTTTTATTTCAAAGGAAATAAGCACAATCTATGCATAAACAGATCAAGCAGTTGATTTGCTGAATGTAAATGATGATCCTACCTATGTGTCCAGCCAATTCATTCCTTAAGAACACTAATCTAATTCACACATCTAAGAATCCAAATGAAACAACTTCCCTACATAAATCAATCCAGCAAGTTAATGATCTAATGATGAAATGAAACTAGATTACTTTTGCAAGAAGTTAAATCCTATAATTATCAAACTACAGCATTCAATCTTTACCAAAATGATCTATCTAGTGGCTACTGTAATTCTACCATTAATTGTCTAATCTATGAATGCAATTGAAGATACAAAAGCAACCAAAATTAAAACACAAGCTTGAACTCTAACTGATAATTACTGGAAATCCTAGAAAGCATAAACAACTAGAAGATAATTGGAATTGAGTTTGGCTGTCACAGCTGATTAAAACACACATGCAATTAAGTAAATTATCCTACACAGTCGACTGTCACACCACTCTGTTACAGCTATTCAAGATGCAATTACAAACTACCAAAAAGGAAAGCTAAACTCTGTTACAGCTACCAATAATGTCTGCAATCATTCCACACCACACAACAAAAGTAAAACTAAACTACTCTACCTACTTAAACCAGCTATCTCTGTGAGAAGGCGGGCCTTGGCCTTCTAACAGAGACGCCGAGAGTCACAGCAAATTAAGACACAGAAATGAAGAACTATGCTCTCATATTATTGATGGAAAATCGTGAGTCTTAGTGCTCTGTTACAGCTTACACAAGTAATGATTGTCCAACCCGAGGCTACGAAAGCCTTCTGGAATTTATACAAAGGAAATGCAGTTTCAGATCCACTAAAATCGTGCAGCAATGAAGATCTATGATCTTCATGCTGCTGAGTTACAACTAACTGATACAACGTATTAAACAGGGCCGTAAATTGTGAAGGAGGTTGTTGCTTTGATCATTAATGGGTCAACAGACTCAGTAGCGGGAATGCCACCTGTCTGTCGCAGCTAGGCCCTGCTTCAGCAGAATTTGTTACAGTGGGGATCTGATACAACTTGCGTGGAGGATGCACTATCCCTTGGAATTATGACGAGCTGGTTCCTTGAAGAGTCACAATTGGCGCTATTGAGCTGATACACCTGCGCTTTAGATTTTGGCTAAATGAAATTACACAGATGAGTATAAACCAAGGACTAAAATCCACAATCTTTAACAATCTTAGGCATTAAAATAAATAAGGCAATAACAAATTATACCTGTCAATATCATTGATTGATCTGGGAAAGACATGGATATAGCTCATGAAAGTAGGATGGAATCAGGGCAAAATGATGTAATAAAGGTGGCCAAAAAGGGGCATTTCCTGAACCCAACAGAAGGTTAAATAACTAATTTAACAGACCTTTTCTAAGAAAGAATGGGCTCATTTAATACTCAAGTACATGAAATTGCTTGTATTTCTAGCTTTGATATCTTGAAAAAAATTAATGGCTTGTTTGTTGCTTGCATTTGGAGCATTTTTTCAAGTTTGAAAGTTTGTGATTATTTTGGGTAAAGATTGTGTTAGTTCTTTGAATGCTACTAGTTTTTATTTGATTCTTAACTGAATATTGAGCCCTTTCGTCTAACTTCCATTGACTCATGGGATTTGGGTTAAAGTTAAAGATCTTTGTTGAGTAAAAAACTTGTGTTCGTATTTTATCATGCCTATTTAAGAAAAATATTATATTAGGATTAATATATGGATTTGGTTATGATCTTTTCATTTAATGTGTTTTTCATTGTTATTATTGTTCTCTTTAATTATTGGATGGTTCGAGGAAATATGTTTTTATTTTCTTTCACTTTGTAGTATGACTTAAGCATATTTTCCTTTAGAATATTCTATGTTCATTTTATATTTTCTTTGAAAATACGTGTTGGAACTCATAAATGAAAATTAGCTATGAGTTGCTAAGCAAAACGAAAAATGGTCTATACATTAGCCTACTAGGTTCCTACGCATTCATCGTAGGAGGCCTATTTCTAATGAAATTATACTTTTGATGTCATGAATAAAAGAGCATTACGTGTATCCCCTAGGCTTCTATCTATATTCATAAATTCCTTGTTGAAATTTAGTCTTTGATCATGTAATAATGTGTGACATCAAGTGGTGTTAGGCACTAACACACCCTTGAATGTAAGGTATTCAAAGAAGAACTTGAATGAATATATTTAGGTTAATGTTTCTAAATTTTTCCCTACTATGAATCATAATTAGATAAAGAAGGGAATTAATATTATATGGAAGTTTTGTAAAATCTAAAATGGTGTTATATTTCATTTTAATGTGTTGTGAGAGGTAGCTTATTATATTTATTTTACACAAATTATTCACATTGATTACATGTCATGCTAGAAAATGGAAAGAATATGTTAATGTCAATTTGGATGCACTATAACCAGACATTGTACTTTTTTAGAGCATTGAGTTAAATATTTTCAAGCCTCCTATTTCACGTGGTGCTTCAAACAACTAGTTTCTTTGTAGCTATATTTTTTTATTAACGGGGATGGTTAGGTCCCACATAATTTGTGAAAAATGATTGTAAATTGAGTGTTGGAGGCCAAATGAGTTTCACACCTTGGTCAAGTGCTCAATTGTATATTGCAAACCTTTATGAAATCCTCTCTACATTTTATCTCTTAGTAGCGTACAAGTAGTTGTGATGAGTCAAGTCAACAAATACAAAATTGAAGTGAATACAAAATCATGTAGGAAATCATATTAAGTCAAACCTCAACTATTTTTCCAACACTTTACAAGGTATTATAGTTTAGTAAATATTCACCAAGAATTTTACAAGTTTCCGTAACTCTATGACAAATTCACCATGATTTTACAAGATTTTCTAATTTTGTGAAAGATTCGCCTAGATTTTACAACATTCTAAAATTCAATGAAAGATTCGCCAAAAATTATATATACATATTATATTATTTATAAAATAACATTTACAATTTCGCATGTATCATGGAGATTCTCCCATCTATTATACATATAAATTTAAGGGGGGTTCTTAAAATTTTCCATGGGAGTTGCCATATGTTGACTTAAAAATTAAAAAAAAAAAATCGTCACTTAATACTAGCCTGAAAATGGTTGCAAGGCCTATTAAATCCTATATATAATATTAGTAGTTAGGTGGGACCCCCGAAAGAAAGATGACATGTCCAATGATAAAAATTGTTTCATATTGTAAGTTGGGTTGGCATAAGGTTCCTTACACATTTGATTTCAGGCTTATGTTCTCCATTTGTATGAATTTGCAACTTATTCCAAAGGATGGTAATCATGTGATTAAATTGTTATGACTGGATTTGAATATCACACTCATATGAAGGTTTAAATTTTTTAAAATCTCATCTTGCAAGTAATGTTTGGAGTTGTTAGCATTATTTTGGACTTGGAATGTTCCTACAACATGGTAGTATCGTTTAAAATCTTGCAATATATCCTACATGTATTTTAAGCTTGGTCACATTTAAAAGTTATGTTGATATAAGGGTAAATTTCAATTGATTTTTTATTTGGCCATGTTCCTAAATTATTTCATTCCTAACCTAGTGGTAATAACACCTTACTATGGCTATATGGGGCCTTGTTATTATTGTAGCTAGGGTTTTCACCCTAGCTTGTGCAAATGAGCACCTACTACGGAGAAGGGCCTTCTTAGTAGCAGTTCAATAAACAGTAAATTAAAGCAGTATGAAATTTAACCTAGCATGAGCATTAACAGAAATAAAAAGACATGACAATATGAAAAAGATTTTTCTTTTGTATTAAATTTACCTCAAGTGTTGAGGTTGGTTGAGCTCTTGCAGTAGTCCAGGAGGGATGCTTCCATGCTCCAATGGGTTCCTTCTCCTTCTCCAAAATGTTTGGATGATGGGCCAAAAGGGGCACTCAAGTGGGAAATTAGCTCAAATGGAGAGCTAGGGTTTCAAGAGTGATTTTGGCAGCATGAGGATAGGGAAGATTGTGGATATGAAATGGGGAGCCTCCATCACCTATTTATAGGTTTTTAGTGGTGGAGTGTTGACCCATGGTTTTTGGCACCATAAGGTTTAGGTCAATTGTATAGGGTTTTTGCTTCTTTTTTTTGCTTCTTTTTCCTCTTTTTTATATTTTTTATTCCCTTTTTAGAGGGTTTTGCTATTTTTGGAGGAAATTTAAATTATTTTGGGGGAAAAAAGGGGGTTTTTGGCCTTTTTGGTGGCGTTTTAGGGTTTTGGAGGCAAATATGGTAGGAAATATAGACAAATGAGTCATGTAAAGAGGAAGATGAGGTAGTGAGCACTTTTTAGGTGTTAACAATTATTCAAATTGAGTATATATATAGTTGCACACTTTATGTGTTCATGATTATGAACGTTAGCTCCAAAGTTTGAAAAGGTGGTGAGAAGATTGTTTATATATATATATATATATTCTTTGAATGTATGATTCATATGCATGATTTGGCATAACAGTAAAAAAAATGGAATGATTTGGTCATTAAAATAATTGTTAGTTTGATCTACGTGGTAAAAGGTTGGTTTTGTATTGAGTGACATGGCTCACCCCTCAGCCTCGACATGGTATTTCAATTGGTCATAGATTTTCGTTTTAGAAATTATTGTGAACATGGCTCGAGCACTAAATTTTGCATTCAATGCTCTAGTACGTAGTTCTTAATGCAATGATTTTGAGTTTTGCTCGATTCTAAGGTGAGTTTTACCATTTGCTTGAAGTTTTGTTCTCCCCATCGCCCGTGGTTTGCATTTGGAGGGTTTCCAACTGATTTTTTTGTTGTTCAAAGGAAGGTTTTGAGAATTTTTTGAGAGGTATGTAGACCGACAGTTAACTCCATATCAAATATTGAATTCGCATAATGGTTTGTTTGGATCTGCTTGACTGTTATTGTGCTTGCATTTACTTCCTTTCCTTGTGCCCTCAAATTAAATTTTGCTTGAAATTTTAAGGGTTCGTTTCAAGTTAATGGTGTTCTCAGAATTAAAGAAATGGTGGTTAATGTTTTTGTGAAAAAGAAATATTAGTCATTTCTCTTTTTAGAGGTTGGGGTTAGATGAATTGCTTGTCTCGTGCTTACTCTCCTTTTACCTTCGCATCCATTAATGTTTGGGAGCATCAGTTTCGAGATTAAAATTTGGGAAAGGCCAAGAGTTTGCTAGTTCATTTCATTCTTGAGTTGGTTCGATGGTAGGTTGGGGTTAAAGAAACACCACTCTTAGAAGGTTCTTAAAGTTTTAAATTATTATACCCTACTCATTTTCGATCCTGGCATTTTTATTTCATAGTTTAAGATTCAAACCCTTGAACATGCATTGCAATTGGTTTTGCAAGAAGTTTGGTTTGCATGCATATTTGATCGTCAACTAGATGTTGGAACCACTTTGAAAATCCCTAGATTTGTAACTCATTTCTCTTATTAGCAATCATTTCCAGGTCGATTAAATTTATGATGAAATAAGGAGGGTTTAAACTCAAATTTGTCTTGTATTGGAACAAGCTCTGGGCATCATGTCGGTCTAAATCACAACCTTAACCAAAGTTTGTAATTTGCATCTGAGTCAAATGAAAAATTACTCATATCGATCTTGAAATCCCATGCATATAATTTAATTCTCAAACTCCCATTTGGATATAAGGATTTATTTGTATTTGGTGTTACGGACCTTTTCATAACCTTCTCGGTTGTGCAACTGTTGAGTTAGTTGGTTTCCTCTCTTATGCGATTGTTTCAAAAGGAGAACCATGAGGTTGGAAAATGGAACCTAGAGTGTGGCATGCCATCTGTTATCACTTAGATATTTTCATAGACTGTAAGAGAAAATCTCCAAGGTAACCTCATACCAATCTTTAGGACTGAAAAATGGCCTTTTCAATCCAAAGGGGCCTCCCTTATGAATCTGTTGTCCAAAGGTCACTCACAACAGTTCATGTTTTTTAAATCAATGGCCAAATATTTGGTTACAATATATGGTTTAACAAAGTGGTTGAATCAAAAACAAAATCCATTGGGTATAGAGTCAATACATACATATCTCAAAATTATTAAGAGGTTGGTGGTAGGATAATCATTCACAGAGTCAAAGTAGGTATCATTTCTTCAGACAAATAGTAGCTTAAGAATGGTAAGAGATTAAAGAAAATAATTTATTAACACAGAGCATCAAACAAGGATGAATTCTGCATCAATTTGGAAGAAAGAACATTGACAATATTTAAACGTGTGAATCAGAGCATATAAAATGAATTCTAAATCACATAGTTCATTCAAATACTAGGAAAAGTGAAAATATGGTATAAACAAGAAATACATTCACAAAATAGAAATTAACATCCTGAAGAAAATTGATAACATGTGAATATCTTCTCCATATAGACATGTACTTTTGCTCTTCATTAAAGTCTTTTTTCAAAAAATATTACATCAATGAGTTTTTCTTGCTCTCGGATCCAACCTCGATTACATTGTAAATTTCAAAATATATACTAAATGTCCGATAAGCAAACCCTAACTGGTTTTTTTTCCTAAAAATATAAATTTCATAGAAGTCACTAAACTTCAGGAGTGTTTACTTCAATTTTGATTTGAACTGCTTATGTGGCAACTCGAGCACATAACAAAGGGAACCGCAACCTCATTTCATATTAAGACATCTGGATATTCATTCTTGATATAACTTGTATTTAGTTTTCCAAAAAATTTCAACAATCTTCCACTACTCTTGATTTAGGATTTCATAATTCATCATCTCCTTAATCATCACCTCCAATTCGATGCAAGTTGTGTAATATATAAGTGGAAAATATTTTTTAATCATCAAGAATTAATCAAATATCTCAAAATCATCGGTCAATTTGTTAATTACTGTTTTTCCAGATAACCCTTTGACCAAACCTTCGAACTTCGAGTGATCCATACGAGCTTGCACTATTAAACTGTGATAATTTTCTTGAGAAATTAATTTTCCATCATTGTCCCAAAAAGAAGGTAGACCATTTTCAAAAAGTCTTTGAAATAATTTCTTGAAACTTTGAACTTGAAGAAGCATCTGTTCTTCTTTGTCTTGTACTTCTCTAACTGGATTATGTTTACCAATTATTCTTTTTTTCCCAAACAATAATCAAAGGTCTTCCTTTAATTCCAAAATTTTGCATATCTGATTGAGTTAGATTGTTTAAAAAACTAACTGTATTTTGAGTTGTTTCTGAAGTCCTTTTACTTAATGTCTCATTTTCCACTTTACATCTCTAGAGAGCTATGTTTGCTATGGCATCTTTATCATCTATAAAATTCAAATGTGACAAGAATTTGGTAATTTCCACTGATATTGCAACCCATCTAAGGTGCTTGGCTCCTTGTAATGGAAGCTTACCTATTATTCCATCCTTTAATTCATAAACCTTCTTTTGCAACTGTTTTATATCACTCAAAGATTTTTTCTTTTCCTCGAAATTTTGAATTAATTTTTGTTTAAGCTTCTAGTTTTCTCCTTTCAATTCTTCTATCTCTACATCCTTTAAAATAATTGGTGGCATAGCACTGGTCAATTCTTATGTGGAATATTTATCCATTTATCTTTCGTCTGTACATAAAGATTGATCTTTTGGCTCCTCCAGAACTTGCATTCTTTTATTTCTGAAAAAGAATATTGTTGTATATTTACAGGTGGATGTGAAAACAAATTAGTTTTTTTAAATAATTGAATCTCGTTCATCCATACTGATAATTTCCTTCTATTTTTCTACCCTTTCCTTCTTACTTGAAACTTATTCATCGACTTCCATACTATCAACTTCTGAAATAGTTCTTTTGTTGGTGATATCATATTTAGCTGGCGTCTGAAACAACATTGCCAAATTGTTTGTTTGTTCTACATTTACTTCTTCTTGATTCTGTTCAAATTTCAATAAATTTTCTATTTCTTTTAATCCTTCTACTGTTTGATGATCAAAATCTTTGTTTATATTTTTTTGTCTCCTCTGAGATATGATTTGATGAGGATCATAATTAATCCTTTCAACCTCTTTAAAATCCATGATCTTTAACATTTTTTATACTACAGATAGGTTTGCCTTAGTCTTTATGATGAATGGACCAACTTTAAGAGGGAATTTCACATTTGATGATTTTTTGAAAACACCAAAATGTTTTTATTCTGAATGCAACCTTTGTCTGATAAATTCTAAGGAAAAAACCCTTAGTGTTAAAAAGGATAGCAAAAGATATGGTGCTCTGGTAAAACCATACACTCTAACTATAGTATGTTCTTTATACAAGAACCAATCACATGTCCAGCCTTCTGGTGTAGGTTGCAACATTTCTTTCATCTCTTCTAACACTTGGGGTAAATCAGTATAAAAAATAATTATGTAAACTTATGCCATGATTGTATTGGTAAACTCAAACATATTGATATGTTTAGGAAGATCATGAGAAAACATGGTTCCAAGAAACTTCAACTCAGAAATATTTGAACATAAGAACAAGTTCAGGATATATGACTGATATATGAAATGCTTCAATTCGTGGAAATTCACTAACTGAGCATGAATTGCTTCAGCTAGGAACTCATCAAAATTAAAACAACATACTGGACTCGACTGTGACTTAGGTGAATTGACTTGCAAAAGAAAACCTAACATAACTTTCGTGACTGATCTATCATTATCAAGACCTAAAATTTGACTCAACAAGGACAGGACTAACTAGGCATCTCGCTGAAAGACATCAATATTCAAAAGGAAGGATAGGTTTTCATGTGATTGACCATCTTTCAAAACTTGTAACAAAAACTTTTATTTTTCTTCCGGACTACAACCTCTATATGACTTTACCAAAACTTCTTCACTAAATGCCTCAGGGTTTTGGGGAAAAGTTTCAGTTAAACCTAAAACCTCATGAACAGTCAGTGCATTGAATCAACAGATAATTTTGGTGGTATTTACATTGATAATTACTCTTTCGGTCTATGAATAATTCACCGCACACCAACAACGAATTCAGGGAAGTGTAGGGTCTATTCAACACAAAAATAATACATAAAAGAACCAAAAACATTTAACACATCCTTTCCTTGCGACCTGAACTCCATTAACTTCTCTTTGGACTGTGAAATACTACCTATAGAAAGGATGGGTTCGAAAATGTCCCTTTACCTATCAACCACAACTTCTTGTTTTTCATCTAAATTTTTACAGAGCGAAAGAGATTCTTTGACTTTCTCCATTTGGAGAAGAAATTTTGAGAACAAAAGGTTTCAAGCTACCTGTGGAGCGAGCTTATGAAGACAAATGGTGTGCTTTTCGATGGTTCCTTTTCCTCCATCAGCAAATAACAAATACCTTTTTAAAATTCCAACGAACCTTTTATACAACTCATATCAAGGTGGTTTTGGAACTCTCGATGAGTGGTATGATTCCAACCGCTTTTCGTAGAGGACTCCACCAACATCCTCCACATGGTAAGTGGTTTAATTTTCGCTCCAACCTTTCGACTTTAACCTCCGTGCACTTTCCTGTCCCGAAAATCTTTTCCACCATTGATTTGCCTTAGGGTGGGTTTGCACCGTTGATTTATTTCTTGCTTTATACATCCGTGAATTTAGTGCTATTTGTCCAACTCTTTAGCACCTTTCCCGTCTCCGCCTTTGGTCATAGGTTAAAGGTCATATGGTAGATTTCTTAGGTGTTCCTCCATGCTTAGCCCTTGGTCCTAGAACCTATTATGATGGTTCTCTAGTCTCCCATTCCTCAAAGGACTTTGATTTTTATCCATTTCGATCATAGTGTAGGAATTTAGAAATAATTCCAAACCTCAAGCCATAATATCATAAGACTTGCCCACTCTAAATGGCATCAAAGTTACAAAATTTTCTGAAAACTTTGCATGTTAACACCACCTTCCTTTTCAAAGGCTTATACATTGAATTGTTATTCACGGTCTTAGATATAAGCTTCACAATCTTAGCTTCTCTCCTCTCGGATTGAAATAATGTTTTAGTTTTTTTAATGCACAGTATCTAAAGTGACATACTTCAATTGTGTTCGTGTAATTAATGAAGTTCGAGTTACAGTTAAAGTGTTTAACTTATTTGCAATGCAAATTCGAAGATTTACACACCTCTTGCAATTTTGGCCATACTTCTCGAACATCTAAGGCTAAAGCAAACGTTTGAATCATTTGCATGCTCAATTTGCTACATTTTTTAAGCAATTTTATATCACAGTCATGCATTCTGATTTTTATCTGTGAACTAGGAATGAGAAGAATGTTATGTGGAGAATTTGGAATTGTATTGGTTATTATACATGTTCTATTTTGACTACTAGCAACTTAGAATTTAGAGGAGTCTATTTTAGTTTGATGAACTATGGTGAAATTCATGAGTTCTACAGGCTATAGATATAAGTGTTGATATTCTTGTAGCTTTGTACGATAAGTATATATGATACAAGAATTATTTTCATGTCCTGTTAATTAGTGGTTGATCAAAGATTTCAAATAAGTAATCAACCATTGGGATCATAGCATGATTTTTCCTATATTTTCAATACCATCAAAGGAATCAATTTTGATGATTGCATCTGGATTTCATATATAGTTGGTAAATGAACTCAGAACCAATTGTTTGGAGCAGAAAAGGTATCAATTATCTATTGTATCTCCACAAGCACAATGGCATTGTTGCGTAGTTTTGGTACCACTTCATTGATTGTTGTTCATTTGAAAATGGAATCTGGTTGGTTTTGTTTTGGAGAGTTGAAATGGAAATTCAGTTACCTTGATATAGGCTTGCTTAAATGATAAGATCAATGAAGAGATGATGCCAATCATATTGAATGATCATGTTCTTTGCAATGAAGGATCTCATGAAAAATTTGTGTGTTTTAAATCAATTATGAGAGTATATAGGCTCACAACAAGATTTGAACCCAAAATCCGACGAGACAATCCGACGAAATTGACTATGTCGTCGGATTTCACCTTTAAAATTACAAATTTTGATCATTTTTTTTTAAATTCATACATGGCGTTGTCGTATATCTGACAATAGTCGGTTATTCGAAGAGGGTCGTCGGTTATCCAACGAGGGTCGTCGGATATCCGACATATATATTATAACGATAACTATGGTAATTTCGTCGGATATGGTAATTTCGTCGGATATCCGACGAGTTATACTTTTTAAAAACTATAAATTATGGAATCATTCCGACATGTTTGCTATACAAGTGACGGTTTACGGAAATTATATTCTTTGCACAGACTGTTTTCCATAAAAGAATACACTATTATTTCAATTGTTTTTATGATTAAAAATAGTGAAGTGTGGAGATTGATTTTTTAAGATCGATAATATTCATTCAAGCTCTTTATGAGAAAATGTCAAATAGCAATATTCCTGATCCAGATGAACAAAATCGACAATTGCTTGCTAGATTGTGGGATGGACTGAAAATAAAGGGTGATGGGAAATGTCATTTTCCATGTAGTCAATGCAGGGGATTTAAAAGGAGAAGAATAAAGATCACAACAGCCAGAAAACATTGTAGGGAACATGCTAAGGGGGGAACATGAATATCGTCCATTTGTAAGTTTTGCAATATATACGTTTTTATATTGATTGCTTTTGTAAATGTATGTATTATTTAAATATTTCTTATATTAATTATTATCTATTGATGGATTCATGTAATTATAAAGGAAAGACATCGTACGACATATCGTCTGGAGGACGTGCTTTCAGAGCAAGTACCGGAGGAAGATGGAGCTATGAATAATCAAGAACAAGTTAATGATCATATTGAAGAAGATGATGATACTGATAACATAGTTGAAGATGATGGTACAAATACATTGATCCATGATACATTTAATGTTAGAATGGTTGATGATGATCATCATCATCATCATCATAATGATGACTTTGATGATGTTCATGATTTACCTCTTCTTAAAAAGGCATACGAACCCCTTTATGAGGACTCCAACATAAATATTCTCTCTGCTATATTGTTGATAATGAACTTGAAGGTTATGAATGGTCTTTCAAACACATTAGTCACATGGATGTTAAGGTATGTAATATATTCCATCACGTATATATGATCGCACTAAAGGTTATCACTGCTCGTCTAATAATTCTATTGTTAATTCATAAGTCAAAATAATACGGATGAAATGTGTTTCATTAATATTATTTATATATTATATTAACTAGAATTTTTTTTATTTGTTGTAGCTTGATAGCTAAATTTTTGTTACCACCGTCAAATATTTTACCTCGCACATATTGAGATTTATCTGCCATCATGAAAGAAATTGGAATGCAATATGAATCAATTTATGCATGCCCCGATGACCATGTTATATATTATAATCAACATAAATTTGAAACAGAATTTCCATAATGTCATATGTCATGTCCCCAAATTTTGCTATAGTCCATGGGGGATGATTTTAGCCTAAGTCACCTAGGAATTAATTAATTAATTAATGGATGGATGTGTAAATTGACTTATGGAATATACCTAAGGGTGAATTTGGGGAATTAAATGGATAAGTTGGGCCCCCCATGAAGATATTAATCCCCAACTAAGTGCTAAGGTGAATTATTTAATTAATTGGGAAATTTTGAGCTAGGCCTCTAATTTAATTAAATAATTAATGATTTTGAATTTTGGAGTGAGGAATTAATTTATTTTATTAATTATCTCCATTTATTAATATTTTTCCAAGTGGATGATGTGTGCAAGTGGGCCAAGAGGGAACCCCCTTCAGGATAATGTTGCTAAATTAGAACTGGAGGTCAGAAAATAACAAGGGATGAAAAGCGGGAAGGTGTAAGATGTTACCAAAAATAAATAAATGGAAAAAAAACCATAAAAAGCTAAGGGAGGTCGAAATTTCCAAAAGAGAACTCAAATTACAAAGCAGGAAAGTTTTACAAGGAAGGAAACATCTTGAGACAAAAGGGGCACAGTTTCTAAAGGAGAGAAAAGGTGCAAGAAGACAAGTAAGCAAGTATATCCACTCATGGGTGACCCATTCTCACAAGTCACCAAACCAATTAAATTGCTCAACAGGTCAACATGAATTCTATAAAAGAATTCTTCCAACTCCCATTAACAAATTTTGTTCATTTGAATTTTTGTCTAGAGAACTTTGAGCTTCCCTTGTTGAGTGATGTGCCTCAACAGTTTCTTGGGTGATGTGCCCCAAGGCTCTATGGTGTTTAGTTAATCAGTATTTAGATCCAGAGAGTAATATTGTAGACATTCATATCCATATCAGATCACAGTTGAAGACCTTCAAGCATTCAGAGAAGGAGGCCATGGTTTTAGTGTTTTTGCAGCTAGTTTTGGAGGAGAATCACTAGAAGGAGGAGATAGTCTTCAGTCAATGCGCCCAAGATATTCAGGAATATCAATGTGCCACCATTTGAAGAGATCAGAGATACTTATTTCTAGAGAACAACTTCATATATGATCCTCGTACTCTTCTTTCACTCCTACTCTCATTCTCAGCTAAATTTGGAGGAGTTTTCCCTGGAGGAGGGAGATGGTTCAGTAAATGCACCCCAGTGATGATCAGAAGTACAGTATGCAGAAAATATCAGTCATATGACCTGTATGTGGTCTGATAACTACTTTAGAACAGATCCACAATAATCTTCCTACTTCTCTTCTTCATTCTCCATCATTTTGTAATGAAATTTCAGCCTGTGAGGCACTATAAGTTTGGAAGGCAGTTAAATCAATAAAAGAAGAGTTCTGATATTTGATTTTCAACTTGTAGGTGTAAATTATGTTATATCGGAGCATTTAAATATTTTTTAATAGAGTTTATGAATTATGGAAGCAGTTTAATGAATAAAATTGCAAGACTAGCTCGTTGGGTGTTTATTCTATACTAGTTTTACCATTACGACTGCTAATTCAATTCTGAGCATCATTTTGACCCCCTATCAGTTGTAGGAGCTTAATAACTCAGTATACATTCCATATAATTCCCTGTATTAATAATTTGGTTTCATTTGACTTCATTTAGGAAAGCCCGGAATTTAACTAGCTCAACAATCCCCATTGTGCACTTGATTCCCAAATCACTCCAACCCTTTCCAAATTCATTTGAATACTTTCCAGTGCATCCTATAATATCACTTGAAATTTATATATCTTCCATATACTCTGAGAATCCCTCACCCAGTCTTGTTGGCATATGCTAGAAGCCCGGAAAGCCTCGAAGTAGGCAATAGAATCATGTTGTTGCTGAAAAGTGAATGGATCTAGTACATTGTGCCAAGGACTTCTTCTCAGACCACATTTAGATATTGTTGCACACCCATCCATATCAATTCTAGAACTTAATCTCATCCCTACCATCCTCACTCATTGTTTCAGTCCCCATCACTTACATCCTGCTCAATTTAAGAAATTGCCTAAAAATTGACTAGTGAAATTTTAACAAAGTCTGAGTTTGGAGATAATATGTTGGCCAAATCTTTGATGGAATATTACAGTGGTATCAGAGAACTTTCCTTGTCTCAGCCTATGGAAAGCAACTCTCAATGGAAAAGTAGCTCAGCACTATCTTCAAGTTGCAGTTGTGGAATTAGTTACAGTCATGGAAGATTTAGAGTTTGAGTTGCATGAAGAAGAAGATTATTTTTATGAAGAGTATGATGATTACGATGAGCAGTATGAATAATATTGTAGATAGTATGAGGAAGAGAATTTCCAAGAAGTACCTTCCACAAGTATCTCCCATGAGATCACGATTGGCAAAAGAGACTATGGTTATTCTGATAGCCATATTCAGGAAAAAGTTGCATGTTCTACAGTCAAAGGTCAACCTTCTATGGAAGAGATAATAAAAAATATGAAAGCTTCATTGGATGCATGTGACTTCAAACGAATTTTTGGATCCTCTTCAAGAAGAGCCTCCAAGAATATTTATCCTAGGAAAACCAAGGAAAAGCAAGACCCAAAGACCCATCATGATATTATTGACAGAATGGAAGAAGAATCTACTGCAAGATTCTATGCTAAGGATATCAAGATCACCTCAGAAGAGATTGGTACTATTAGGGGTGTTGAGTCATATTTTGGATCAAATCCAAAAGAAGAACATAAATCAGACCCAAAGTCACTACAAGAGCTTCACAATGAAGTAGAAGTTGACCACACAACAGTTAGATGTGAACTAGTAGAATTGGTGGCTGAACTAACCCCACCCATTGAAGAGAGAAGCATGATGCAAAGGTATGGACCACATTCAGATTTTTGTACTACTTTGTATCATGATGATGTTGAAGCCACATCAAAGGATAATTATTGCATAATGGATTCCCTGGATGTTGAGTCTCATATCCTTAGTGATAAGGGTGAATGTAGTGATAGGGCTGAATCACTAGAAAGGTGTTTGTAGGATTCCCACATGATTGTAAGAGAACCTACTGAGGAATTTTTTAAGTGTGAGGAAGCATCTAATGATGTGTATTCTCATATATATGTGGGAGACATGTAATTCCCCATTGGTGAAGGTTATGTGGATGCAAGATCCATGGAGAAAGAAGAAGGTATTGCAGCAACATAAATTGAAAATGAGAAATTGGTGGAAGGCCAAACCACCAACATACCATCACAAGGAGGGGAAAATATAAAACATTGGAATTTTGTAAATTCTGATATTTATGTGCCTATGTGTCAGTTTGATGGGGCAGCCACTTCCAAGGAGGATATGGCCTTGGTTGAGCCCCCAGGGGTCGAGACTCCTGAATTGGGGAGAGCTGAAAATTGGAGAGAAAGCCTTACTGGTGCACCAGAGATGAATGAGCACCCCAGTTGTAGCCAAAGATCTGATATTCATGATCTGAAATATGAATATCTTGCAGCCCTAAAATATGGATCAGCTTTCATAACTTCAACAGAATCAGCTGAAATTGATCCTAGGAAGCTAGAAGAGGAGAAGGTTCATCTGTCAGAACCTCATTTCCTTGAAGGGACAATGAAGATGAATGAATGCAAGATACAAGAATCCCTTCAAACCCTTAATGACATCCATGCCTTAATTAATAACCTCTATTGGAAATTGGGGGAGTAGTCTTCCATGGGAGACATGGAAGAATTTCAAAAATCCATGACAAGCATAAAAGGTAAATTCTTGAACCCGCTTTCTGATAGAGATAGTTTGTTGGAGCTTGTAGAATTGTTTCATGGTGAATCCTTGAGGGATGATGAAGAGATCAGAAATCTAAATGATGAATTGATGGCCACCCAATATTCTTTGAGAAGCACTCAAAGTGCTCTCCAAGAATCCAAGACAAAGATATTGCAGCTTCATGAAAAGTTACAAAGACCCCCCCTACCCTCCTACACACCATTCAGTCAACTTCATTTGGATGAAAGCATTATGGATCATATGGAGGAACCTCATGAGATGGTGGATCATGAGGATCATTTATATTTACATGTGCTTGAGGAGTGTGCACAACAATTTGATGAAAACCAAGCACCTGATCATTTCTTAAGGGAACTTAAGCTATTCCTTGAACACAAACACTCTCCCATGGAAGAGTGGGATGAGAACACCCAATTTGGGCCAGCCAATAATGAAGAAGTTGCAGCCATAATTTCGATTATTGAAGGTTGCAGACATACAAAGAAGGTTCACAGTTCTTTCCCACATGTCCTAGATTCAACAACAACAATGGGGAATTAACAGTGGATGAAGAAGATTTTCTGGTTGATGCCACATGTACAACAGGAGGATCATGATCTCTCCCTATGGGAGATAGATCCTATTGCAGTAGAGATGGCTGATTTTAGCTCATGTGAATCAGCAAGAGATCTCTAATTCATCCACTGGATGGATGGATAGAGGCATCACTGAAAAGGAAAATATGGAAGGTAAAAAAAAATTGTCTTTCTGCAAGAAAATTGTTTTTAATGTTGCCGACTTTTCTATGATTTGCAAGCAGTAGAAAGGGACTAATTTGGAGCCATTAGATACTTCCAGTACACATTCATACAAGGCTTAGGTGTACAAGTGCATATTAGAAATTTTCATGAGCATTGGAAGCAGAGAGATTCCAACTTGGTATTGGGATCATGGCATCTTTCAGAATGCCATAATTTTTGGAAGAATGCTGCACAATCCATGGAATCCTAGCATTCCTTAGGTTGAAATTTTGTTCCTGATGTCATTTGGGAATGGGAGAAAGCACCATAAGTAGTGGGATCCAGGAGGGCAATCCAGTTTTCGTTTCTTAAGATATACATTTGTTGAATGGTGGACTAGTTCCTTTCATGGGGAACTGCATGATGGACCAGACTCTTGGGGAAGACATGAGCAGCTTATGATCAGATTTGAGCAGCAGTAGCATGATGGAACCACTCAGATTCAGTTGGGGAGTTTTACAGATATATGAAATAGTTGGAGCATGCTTGAGGGAGCATATGTTTCAATTCCATTGAATTGATGGGACCCGTGATTCTGATGATTTCTGTTGTGGTATAAAGAATGGGTAACTATTATGGTCACCAATAGGAGGAGAGATTGAAAAGTCATAAGTATGCTTGGATGGAATTGCAGTATCAGCCCTTGGACTAAATTGCTTGAGGACGGGCAATATTGGGAGGGGAGGACTTTCATGTCCCCAAATTTTGCTATGGTCCATGGGGGATGATTTTAGCCTAAGTCACCTAGGCATTAATTGATTAATTAATGGATGGATGTGGAAATTGCCGTATGGAATATACCTAAGGGTGAATTTGGGGAATTAAATGGATAAGTTGGGCCCCTCGTGAATATATTAATCCCCTACTAAGTTGTAAGGTGAATTATTTGGGAAATTTTGGGCTAGGCCTCTAATTTAATTAAATAATTAATGATTTTGGATTTTGGAGTGAGGAATTAATTTATTTTATTAAGTATCTCCATTTATTAATATTTTGGCAAGTGGATGATGTGTGCAAGTGGGCCAAGAGGGAACCCCCTTGAGGATAATGTTGCTAAATTAGAATTGGAGGTTAGAAAATAGCAAGGGATGAAAGGTGGGAAGGTGTAAGATGTTACCAAAAAGAAATAAATGGAAAAAAACCATAAAAAGCTAAGGGAGGTCGAAATTTCCAAAAGAGAACTCAAATTACAAAGCAGGAAAGTTTTACAAGGAAGGAAACATCTTGAGACAAAAGGGGCACAGTTTCTAAAGGAGAGGAAAGGTGTAAGAAGAAAAGTAAGCAAGTATATTCACTCATGGGTGACCCATTCTCACAGGTCACCAAGCCAATTAAATTGTTCAACAGGTCAACATGAATTCTATAAAAGAATTCTTCCAACTCCCATTAACAACTTTTGTTCATTTGAATTTTTGTCTAGAGAGCTCTAAGCTTCTCTTGTTGAGTGATGTGTCTCAACAGTTTCTTGGGTGATGTTCCCCAAGGATCTATGGTGTTTAGTTAATCAATATTCAGATCCAGAAAGCAATATTGCAAACATTCAGATCCATATCAGATCACAGTTGAAGACCTTCAAGCATTCAGAGAAGGAGGCCATGGTTTTAGTGTTTTTGCAGCTAGTTTTGGAGGAGAATCACTAGAAGGAGGAGCTAGTCTTCAATCAATGCGCCCAGGATCGTCAGGAAGACTAACGTGCCACCATTTGCAAAGATCAGAGATACTTATGTCTAGAGAACAACTTCAGATCTGATCCTCATACTCTTCTTTCACTCCTTCTCTCATTCTCAGCTAAATTTGGAGGAGTTTTCCCTGGAGATGGTTCAGTAAATGCACCCCAGTGATGATCAGAAGTACAGTATGCATCAATTATCAGTAATATGACCTATAGGTGGTATTATAACTACTTCAGAACATAGCCACAATAATATTCCAACTTCTCTTCTTCATTCTCCGTCATTTTGTAATAAGATTTTAGTCTTTGAGGCACTGTAAGTTTGGAAGGCAGTTAAATCAATAAAAGAAGAGTTATGATATCTGATTTTTGACTTGTAGATGTAAATTATGTTATATCAGATAATTTAAATACTTCAGAACATATTCTATGAATTATGGAAGCAGTTTAATGAATAAACTTGCAAGACTAGCTCGTTGGGTGTTTATTCTAGACTAGTTTTACTATTATGACTGCTAATTCAATTATGAGCATCAATTTGACTCCCTGTCAATTGTAGGAGGTTAATAAATTAGTATATATTCCATATAAGTCCCTGTATTAATAATTTGGTTTCATTTAACTTCATTTGGGAAAGCCTGGAATTTAACTAGCTCAACAATCCCCATTGTGCACTTGATTCCCAAATCACTCCAACCCTTTCCAAATTCATTTGAATACTTTCCAGTGCATCCTATAAGATCACTTGAATGTTATATCTCTTCCATATACTCTAAGAATCCCTAACCCGGTCTTTTTGGCATATGCTAGAATCCCAGGAAGCCTCAAAGTAGGCAATAGAATCACTATGTTGCTGAAAAGTGAATGGCTCTAGTACATTGTGCCAACAAATTCTGCTCAGACCAAATTTAGCTGTTGTTGCATGCCCATCCATATAAATTACAGAACTTAATCTCATCCCTACCATTCTCACACATTGTTTCAGTCCCCGTCACTTACATCTTGCTCAGTTTAAGAAATTGCCTAAAAATTGACTAGTAAAATTTTGACAAAGTCTGAGTTTGGAGATAATATTTTGGCCAAATATTGGCTGGAATATTACATCATATCAGTAGATATCGAATAGATCAAGTAACAAAAAGGTGCCTCACAAGGTTCTTCATTATATTCCCATTATTCCATGTTTGCAACGACTGTTCAGGTGCAAAAACATAGTGCAATTTATGGATTACCATGCATGGAACATAAGTCAAGATGACATTATTTGAATGCCTACAGATGGGTCTGCATTTAGAGATGTGGAGAGAAAATGGACTCGCTTTAAAGAAGAACCTCATAATCTTAGGATTTCTTTGGCAGTAGATGGTGTCAATCCATTTGCAGAGATGAGATCTGTTTACTCGGTGTGGCCTATTTTTGTTATCAACAATAGCATTCCTCCATGGTTGTCAATAAAGAGGGAGCACATAATGTTGTCGATTATTATTCCAGGTATGTGGCATCTAGTCATTTGTCATATTTTGTTGCATAATTTCATATATATATATATATATATATTCTCTTGTGCATGGTTTATATATCTAAATGGTTGTAATAATTATATATTATATATGTTCAAATCAATCAGGTAAGTACCAAGTTAAACATATGAATGTATATATCAAACCTCTTATTGATTAGCTACTAAAGTTATGGAGTGGCATCACTATGTATGACGTATCTAGACCAATATGACAAAGGCAATTTCAATTCCATGCAATGCTTGTATGGACAATACATGATGCCCCAAGGTTAACCCATTTTTGCGGTTTGTAATTATAAGTTCCACTATAATTGCATTTATTTTTATGAACTAGTTAATATATTATGCACGTATGTTTTTTTAAATAATCTATTCATTTTATATATAATTATAATTGATATAGATAATCCATCTCTTTATGTAGGTCTTTAGACAAAGGGAAAATTTGCATGTCCAATTTGTGGTCCTAAGATCAAATCTTGTCATTCAAAAAGTTTAGGAAAGGAGGTGTTTGATGAGTATAGGCACTTCCTCTCTAAGAATCATAGGTATCGAAATACCGAAAAACATTTGTTCAATGGGAAGCAATAGATTGCATTAAAACCATAGAGAATGACACCTCACCTATGGAATTTGCAATATAATAGAATTAATCGTCAAGGTACGTATGAATCATCGTATATGAAATGTTATGAATTTTTATTTATTGTGTGTTGTCTACTGTAATTGACATTGAGTTCTGTAATTTCTTTACAAACTATGATTCATGATGGTCATCGTGATCATGAAGGCATTAATGGGCTTCCACAATGAATGAAAATTTATCCTAAACAATTCAGTAGGTTTCCCTACTATGAGCACCTACAAATTGCTCATATGTTTGATACAATGCATATCGGAAAGAATGTGACTGAAACATTATGGCGAATATTGGATGGAAGGAGTGAGAAAACAAAATTGTCAAAATTTGCAAAGACATTCAAGAAGGAAACCATGAAATGAAAGACGTCATTCAATTTCATAGCAACGGAGACCAAAGTAATATAAACTCACTTCCATGGATGTTAACAAAGCAACAAAGTAATGTTGTAAAAGAAGTCATGTGAAAAATTAAATTTCTCACCAGATTTTGTTCGAACATGAAGAATATCATAACAAAGAAAGGTGATTTTGTGGGGGTGCGAACGCATGATTGGAATATCTTCATGAAGGTAACTATTATGGTATGCATATAATTATTGGTATATTTTTTTATTCCAGTACATATTGTTGGTATTTTTTTGTCTACTTTTTGTAAAAAAAATGAAACGATTTGTATATTGTTACAGTATGTTCTACCTCTCTCTCTCTCGGACAACTTCGACAATAATGTCAAACAAGTTATATATAATCTTGGGAAATGCATGAAATAAGTAGCATTTTTTTGCATACGCTTAGTGTTTGTTTAATTCATTGTAGAACTTATATTTTATTTGTGTGCACTAATTCATGTTATGTAATATAATGTTTTTTTGTTAAATATCGTGATTGGTTTGCATCACTTGTAGATGGTTTTCATCTAAAGAAATCCATAAAGAAGATATAAAGTATTAGAGGAGATAAATGTGTATACTATGGGTATTTGGAAGATATTGTTCAGTGTGACTTTAACTCCTTCAAGGTAGTTATGTTCGTTGTCAAATGGTACAGGTTACGATTGAATCAACATGATTCCGATAAAACTATTATTGAACATGATAATGATTTTACCATGGTTAATACAAGGTTTTTTGAGCCAAGAACGGAGCCCTATGTTCTTCCAAGCCAATGTGAACATGTATTTTACTCTGAGGTTCCAGGTAGAGGGGGTTGGTCATTTGTTGTGGGACGCGATCCAAGGGGAAGGCCGGTAAAGTATAACGTAGAGGAAGGTAATGAAGAGGGTCTCGAAGAAGAAGACAATGTTGAAGATGATCAACATGAGTTAGATGATCATGTTCCAGAAGAAGATGTCAAAGAATTAGTTGAATCGGATGTTGTAACTGACATCGATGACGATGACGATATGGCCAATCCTTACAATGTTGACTCTAGATCAAATGATACAGATGATGACTTAGATGAAGAATATGATGAAGTACTCCAATGAAGTGTTTGAGGTATGCCTTAAAATATCTACTCTATATATTTTGATTTAATATTGCAATAGAATTATTGAATTTTATTGGTATGCGTAGATTAACTGTTTCTTAGTGTTTTTGCCATTTTCCTGTATGTTGGCATATGTTATAATTAGAAACATTGCTTCTTAAGTATGACAAAAAACACAATATTTTTTGTTTTGTACATAGATTTTGTCGGGTTATGGGGAATTGAGAGTAATGTGAGGGGGGGAGGAGTCATAAGAGCTTCCACCTTCACGTGGTTGGCCCTGTTCAGTAAAGAATATTAAATTATTCTCAAAACAAAGAGAAGCTCAGTAAGGCAATGCACAATTATCATGCTAACCCAAATGGCGTGCTTGATCATGTACTACACAGGGCCAACGTTGAATTTTTTTAAATTTGTGCTTGGTTGGACTGAAATTTATCATGGTCAGACTAGACGCATACATTGACAGTGTGGGAGGGTTTCCATACTCAAACATGACTGACACTAAAAATTCGAGCATAAAAAACCATACCTATAAATTAATTAATGTGCTACACATGGCCAAAGTTGAAAATTTTTAAATTTGTGCTTGCTTGCACTGAAATTTGGCATGGTTAGACTAGACAGATGCATTGATGGTGTGGGAGGGTTTCCAAACTCAAACATGATTGTCACTAACAATTCGAGCATGCGTCTAGTGCAGAAGGGTTTCCCGGGATAAATCTTTGTGTCTCTTTATTTTTGTGCATGATTATTCTTTCAGTGATCCTTATTTGTTTATGTTTCATATAATAATTGAAATCATACTACTAAAAGGATTCATAGATTATGAAATTGTGTAAAGTATGTCTTTTATAAGATTTTTTTTTTAGGAAATTACAAAAGTGATACATATTAAAATGAGTCGTTACGAGATTTGGTCATGGAAACTAGACACTGCTTTGAAGTATTTCTATTTTTATAGTTGATGACTATATTCTATCATTTGTAAGGTGTTCTTGAAAGGTGATGGTTGGTTCTTTGGGATCATCATCTCCATTGATATTTAGAATTCTTTATAGAAGGGTTCCATTTTCATAGGATTCCATGATTATCATTGGATTATCGAGTGTGGAATGTTGGATCAAGAGTGGGGATTTCACCTAGATCCTCTACCTTTTCTTCCCAGTTGTGATTTAGGAGTATAGGAGGCACTTTAGATAGAGACACGGGCACTCAAAGGATATGTTGGAGTGGTTTTAACTTGGTATTTTTTTCTCAAGAAGGGGGAGCTATGTATGTCCATCTCGACGGTTTGATTCCTTAGGGATCCTAAAGCTATGGGATGTTTCTTTTTTTAATTAAGTGCCATAACCCAAGAGGGATGAGAAATAATAGAGATTCCATTCATAGATGTTAACAAGAGATACAATATAGTTCATCATATCACCCTGATACAAATGGACATACGTAGGGAGTGAATTGAAGCCTTGAAAATTCTATGAAATGTGATTTTGGAGAGAAGCTAAAATAGTGGAATTAGATTTAAGCATATGTTTAACTCACTTATAACAATTTTTTTAACAAGTTGGCATAATTTTTTCCATTAAATATTTTATGTGGGAGAAATAAAAGAGTATTTGTCTAAGATATGGAAAGGAGTGGTGATGTGAAGGCATTTGCATAATAGATGGAGTAGGTATGTGCTTAGTTATAGGACATATTGAAGAGGAAATGTGTGAAGTGTAAATATCATTGTGGTGTGTGACGAGGGTATAATTCATTTGAAGTTAGATATTTAGTCATGGTGCATTTGAGGAAGGATCACTATCTTGAGGGAATTTACATGAAGTTGAATGTTAAAGAGGTGAGACTACGAAGGATCAAGGAGGAATTTAGTAACATTGCATAGGAGGTCATGTTGCTAAAATAGTTCAAATATATATCAACCATATTCTATAGTGTATGTTTATTTAATTGAGTGTAGAGAAGAGGATATCATTGTAGAAAGGAACTAATTTGCAGTTTCTAGCTTGGAGTTTGCACTAGGTTCTACTGACATTAAGTTTCTAGCTTGGAGCTCGCAAATGTTTCCACGGAGGTCGCACAAGAGTTCGCAAAGGTTTCCACGGAGGTCGCACAAGAGTTCGCATAGGTTTCCAAGGAGGTCGCACAATAGGAGATCACAGAGGTCACCGGAGGTGAAAAAGTTCGCAGAAGAGGTGGAGGAATTCGCAGAGGTTACCACAGAGGTCACAAAGGAGGTCGAGGAGTTCGTGGAGGAGGTTGAGGAGGCCACAGAGGAGTTCGAGGAGGTTTAGGGTTTCACAAAGGAGGTCAAGGAGGTCGAGCGGGTCGAATAGGAGGTTGAGGAGGTTGAGGAGGTGACAAAGGAGGTCAAGGAGGTCGTCGAGGAGGTCGAAAAGACATATATGCTTCAATGCCTCCCAAATCGGTTAGTAACCATACTTCTTAATCCATACTTCTTAAGCACCATAATTCTTAAGCCAAAAACGTAACCAAACCCAATCACAAAAATTAACAAAAAAAACCCCAATTTTCGCTAGAAACCCAAATAGGAAAACAACATTTGGTGGGGGGTTTAGACCATGAGACATTGCCTTTGGATGGTATCATTAACCATAAAATAGGATACATGCCAAATTCTAATGTTTGGTGCGGTTGGCTTGATTCCAGACACCTTCTCCAAACATTTTTTTAATAATCAAAGATTGGTTTAGACAGGGTCATACAAGTATGATCCATCTAGGTTAAAGAACTCGTTTTGTATTTAGTCACAACCTCCTTTTAGGTGAGATGGTATTTTCACAAGTGATAAGATGGCCTTTACCTTGTGGCATTCAAGTCCTACGCCCTTATTTTATAAGTTGGTGATAAGAAGGTTAAGGACAGAGATTATCTATATTAGAATAAGGAAGGATAACACTAAAAGGAGGATAGTGGGATCTAGACCCATTCTAAGATTTGGCACACCAAAGAAAGGCCTCCTCACCCAAGACATGTTTGAGGCCAAATTTCAATTGCTTAGGGCCCTAAAATAACTACTTCTTATGCACATGACAGATGAATGAAGACTTGGACCACAATGCAATCCCACCATAAGGAATATTTGGCATGCGAGTGGGATGTGAGACTAATTTGGAGATTTGGTAGACTAGGGAAGTTTCTCCTTTCTCAAAACATGTGTTGAGGACAAAACTAAATAGATTGAACCCTAAAGTGTCTATTTCTAAAGCATATGGGACATGAATGGGGACCCAAACTATGACATAGGTACATCATTTGTATGGAATCATTGGTCCACAAGTAGGATACATGCCTAATTTTTAGGTTTGATGCATTGAGGAGGATCTCCATGAGGGTGATATCAATACCATAGTTTGGGGACAGCTCTTATGCTAGTATAATTCAAGACAGTCCTTTCCAATTGAAACCTTTGTGGTAACTATGGCATTGAAAGTGGAGACTCGATAAACTATAATAAATTTGACACCCCAACTTTAGGAGTAGTTGTAGTAGCAATATCGTGTGTAAAGATGACTGGTATAAAGGGAAACCTCATGGTGCATTCTTGAGAAGATAAAATAATGAATTTTAAAGGGTTTAGGGTGCTTAGACTCTATTTCTTTTTTTTTATGTTCATGATGTGGAGATGAAGAAATTCTTGGGGACTACTCACATGAGTGGAGAAGTATGAGATTGAATTTTAGTAGGAGTTGGGTCCATCTTATCATATTTTTTGCATATTGCAAAATTGTTGAGGGCAGTTCTAAATGGTGTAACCATTAACAATAAAACTACGTCAATAGATCAATGATGTTGAGTCTTTCTAATACCAATTTTGCAGGATAATAGAGGCATATTGTATTGGTAGGTGAGAACACTAGAGGTCTAATTTTATTTCCCTAGCAAACAACATTATCACCAACATCCAAGGGTAGACTAGAGGGTGCACCCATAGCTCATTTCATACATACAAATTTATATTTTTGTGGCATAATTAAACATACAACAATCATATCTCATAGATACCTTTAAATCTCAAACCTTGCATCACCAAACAACATATATAGGTGTGTACTCACATGTGAATCTAAGCACCAAAACTCAACCAAAAAAAAAGCTATTAACGTCAACATCTACAGGGTTGATTTGAGGTTGGGAAAACTAGATTTATTACCTACCTACAAACTTATGCTCTCAGAAATTTTTTATCCCTCACAGGTGAGAAATGATGGGCATTTTCCTAAGGCCATTTAGGCCAGTTCTAGGTGCAAAACAAGATGAGTGGTTTTTTTGGCAGGCCAATATTTTCTTGACCTTAGAATTTTTTTCAAAACTGAGCTAATGGTCAAGTTCACAAATCATCCACCTGCAAACTGATGCTTTCAGAAATTTTTTATCCCTCACGGGTGAGAAATGGTGGGCATTTTCCCAAGGCTAATTAAGCTCGTTTTTAAATACTAAACCAATTTTGCCAATGGCGAGCATTTTTCTGGCAAGGTGCAAAACAGGCTGAATGGTTGTTTTACCAGGCAAATATCTCCTTGACCAGAGATTTGTCAACAAGAGAGTCTCACAATATAGTGATATGAATTCTCAAAATGCAATTAAAATCCCAAATATGTAATGTAACTAATATGAAATGCAGATTTTAGTAGCTGAAAACAAATAGTTTTAATAGCTACTAAAACTCAAAACGATTTTAGCAACTGCTAACCTGTAGCTTTCCAGTATGAAACAAAACTGTAAAATAATTTAAATTTTAATTCTACCTATTAAATCTATCCTATCCCGGGAGCAAGATTAAAACTAACATTGACTTAGTTTGTACTCATAAATTAAACATGTAATAATTTGAATTGAGAGAAAATTCTACAATCAAACTTTCACATATTTAAATAGCTTAAAAGCTTCTGCAAATTAATAGAATAAAGTTCTAAGAAATTGTAAGATGCTTTTAATTATACAAAACTAAATCATTTTCTGTTAATAGATCAAAATATAAAGCCATCATTATCTTTCAAAATAAAATTCAAAAAATTATAATGATAAGAAAATCAAGCGTAACTGAGAACTAAGTTCAAAGATCCACTTAATTGATTGAAAACAATGATAATGAGAACAAGCAGTCGATTTGTATTACTCAACAAAGAAAACTTACGCAAAGCTTACAAAACAGATCTCCAAATCCATTCATAGTATTGATGTTGCAGAAAATATTGATCTAATAACAAAGGTGACATATCCATTACTATTCTTCTCTGTCTGTGGAGGCCTGATTTTCTCTTAATCGTTATTAGCTAGCAAGCTCACATATAATATTCTCGTCAATATTGTCAAAGTGCAGAGGTAGAGCATCAAAAAATAGAGTATCTTTGGAGGCTTACAAAAAACAACACAGGAGCTCTAGGCTCTTCATCATATTAACAAGAACAGTAAAAATACCGGATACATCATCGATCAAGAAGATAAGTTTAACATTAATTGCATTACAAAATATCCTACCTACATGCATTAAGTGTAGCGACTAACTTGACACCTACCTACTGCATTTAATGTAAACTGATGGCAAGCTACAGGAGGAGAAATTACTCTTCAACAGTCCCCCTTAATTTCAACTTTACATTTATCATATTCAACAGCACACATAATTCCCAGGTGTTGTCTTTGAAATTCAAAATTTTCTTTGCCCAATGGCTTTGTGAAGATGTCTACAAGCTGGTATTTAGAACCACAGAAATGAAGATTGACTTCTCCATTGTTGACAAGATCTCGTATGAAATGGAAGCGAGTGTCAATGTGTTTACTCTTGCGGTGAAAGACACGATTTTTTGATAAAGCAATTGCTGAATTGTTGTCGCAGAAGATTTTAGTTGGCTCGATCTCTGCATGTGCAAGATCACCTAACATTCTTCTCATCCACACTGCATGACATGCTGCTGATGTCGTTGCCACATACTCTGCTTCAACTGAAGAAATAGTGACTATGGGCTGCTCCTTAGATGCCCAAGAGATAAGACATGTGCCTAGATGAAAAGCATAACCTTATGTGCTTTTTCAATCATCAATACTTCCTGCAAAGTCACTATCTGTGTATCCAACTAGATGATTTTCTTCAGAAGCTTCATACAGGATTCCATATTCAATTGTACCTGCAATATACCTCAAAATTCTTTTTCCAACTTTCCAATGTGAATCCTTGGGAGACTCCATGAATCTAGAAATTAAGCTGACTGCAAACATTATATCTGGTCTTGTTGTTGTAAGATACATCAAGCTACCAACAAGTTGTTTGTACAATGTAGGATTGACTACTAGACCTTTGTCTTGTTTGCTTAGTTTTGTGCCTGTAGCAATTGGTGTATTTGTTGGTTTACATTTGGTCATTCTGAACCTTGCTAAGATATCCTTGACATACTTCTTTTGGCAGATAAAAATTATGTTTTCAGTTTTCTCAACTTCGATCCCAAGAAAATATTTCATGAGACCAAGATCAGTCATTTCGAATTCCTTCTTCATTGCAGATTGAAAATCTGAAAGTTTTAAGTTTCCTGTATATATCATGTCATCTACATAAAGACAAACAATTAACAGATTACCTTGCTGATTTGATTTTGTGTACAAGGTGGGTTCATTGCTACTTCTTTTGAATCCATTGTTGAGCAAATATGTATCAATTCTGTTGTACCATGCTCTTGGCTCTTGCTTTAAGCCATACATGGCCTTTTTCAGTTTGTAGACCTTCAATTCTTAACCCTTCACTTCAAATCCTTGTGGCTGATTTACATAAACTTCTTCTTTCAAAATGCCATTTAAAAACGCCGATTTAACATCCAATTGATAAACTGGCCAATGCTTTTGGGCTGCAACAGCTAAAACTGTCCTAACTGTGTCTAATCTGGTAACAGGGGCAAATGTTTCCCCTTAATCAATACCAGGTTGTTGTGCAAATCCTTTTTCAACTAGCCTTGCTTTGTATTTCTCTACTTTGCCTTTCTCATTGTATTTGGATTTATAAACCCGTTTGACTCCAATGCTGGTTTTTTCTCCTGGAAAATTCACAAGATCCCAAGTGTCATTCTTTTCTATTGATTCAATCTCTTCATTCATTGCATCGACCCATTTCTTCTCCTTGATTGCTTGCTCAAAATAAATTGGTTGAGAAGATAACAGAGCATAATTAACTTGCTCATCTACATTTTCATGCTGCTCATAAATTTCACTTAGCTTCCTTATTTTTTGTCTTCTAAGCGAGGCCAATGTGGGATCTGATTCATTAGTTGATGTTGGACTGTGTGTGGCTTTTCCTTCTTGTCTTGAGACTTCTCCTTGAACCTGTAATCGAGGAAGTCTATGTGTAGATTCATGTTGTTCTATACTGTCCACTGATTCACTTGCATGTGGGAAAGGATTACTCCCTATTGTTCCCTCATCTTCTTCACTCCAAGCCTGGTCTTCAAGAAATTTAGCGTCTCTAGTTATTATGGTTTTCTTAGTAACCAGATTATAGAGTTTGTATGCCTTTGAATGTTCAATGTATCCCACAAAGATACATTTTTCACTTCTATTGTCCAATTTTCTTCTTATTTCTGCTGGGACATGTGCATAAGCAACACATCCAAAAACTCTTAAATGATAAATATTTGTCTTCATTTCACTCCATGCTTCAAATGGAACTTTATCTTTTACACTATTTTTTGGAGATTTATTCAGAATATAAACTGAGCATCCAACTGCTTCTGCCCAGTATTCATTGGGTAAATTTTTGGATTTTAACATACTTCTGGCCATGTTCATGATGGTCTGATTTTTCCTTTCAGCTACTCCATTTTATTGTGGGGTGTATCTGGTTGTAAACTGTCTATGGATACCTTGTTCTCTGCAGTATGTTGCAAAATCCTTGGAACATATTCACCTCCTCCATCTGACCTCAACATTTGATGTACTTGCCACTCTGTTTTTCTATTGTAGCTTTGAATTCTCTGAATTTTGCAAATGTTTCAGATTTGTTCTTGATAAAGAACACCCACGTCATTCTGCTAAAATCATCAATAAATGTTAGAAGGTAAAAACTTCCTCCTATATACTCGGTTTGCATAGGACCACATAGGTCTGTATGGATTAACTCAAGAGGTGCCTTGGCTCTATAGGTGGCAACATTCGGAAATCTGTCCCTTTTGTGTTTAGACAAGATACAACTTTCACAAGGATTATGATGAACATCTATCATGGGTAAGCCTTCGACCATAGACTTCTTTTGAAAATCATTTAAACCTTTAAAAGACAAGTGACCATACCTACAATGCCATAGCCAAGTTTCATCTGAACTAGTAGTTGTATGGGCATAAGATTGTGACAGATTTGCACTTTTCATGACTAATGGGAACATCCTATTTTTGGTCATTTTAATTCTGGCTACAACCCTTCGACTAGGTCGTTTGTCCAAGATTGTGCATGATGGTACTTTAAATATGACCTCATAACCATTTTGACTCAGCTGACCAACACTTAAGAGATTATGTTTTAGATCTTGGACAAAGTAAACATTTGGAATGTCTTTCTTTTCATTATGCTTGGTTATGACTGATACTATGCCTTTTCCTAAAGCATTTACATGATGATCATCACCCAATTTGATTTCAGTCTTAATGGAGTTATCTAAGCTTAAAAAAAGTTCTTCATTACCTGTCATGTGATTGTTGCAACCACTGTCCAGTAGCCATATATCTTTGTTGTTGAATTCTTCTATAGCTTGGCAGGAAAGGAACATGGATTGTGATGTCCCTTCTTCTGTATTGGTGACATTGGCTCTGCCCTTGTTCAAATCTGATTGCTTCTTTCTACATTCACTCTCAAAATGGCCATACTTCTTGTAGTAAAAGCATTGAACATTTGATTTTTCAAACCTCCTTGGTTGACTGTTGCTTCGACCTCTTCCTCTTGTGTTATAAGAGAAATTTTATGGTTGCTCTATATGTTCTATAGCTATTGGTCTGTTTCCTGTCTGAAAACGACCTCTTCCTCTTTTGCCTCTGCTTCTACTTCCACGTCCTCTACCTCTGTTGAATGGGGTCTGAGACTGGAATGCATTCTCATAAGAGTCACTATGCCTGTTGATTCTTGTTTCATGGGTCAGCAATGATCCAATGAGCTCTTCAATAGACAATTGTTTTAAATATTTGCATTCTTCAATGGTTGTAACAACCATATCGAATTTTTCTGGAAGACTTCTGAGCACTTTCTCAACTACCTTTTGAGTTGGAACAGCTTCTCCATGTGCTCGAAGTTGATTTACAATATTCATGGTTTATGTATTTGTCCATTGATTCTGTGTCCTTCATCTGAAGAGTCTCAAGGCGTTTCCTAAGTGTTTGTAGCTTTTCATTTTTTACCTTTTCAGTGCCTTGATAGGTTGTTTCAAGATTTTCCCATGCTTCAATTGCATGTTCAGCTGCTGCAATTTTTGGAAATATTGCATCTTCTACTCCATTGTGCAAAAACCACAATACCCTTGAGTCCTTTTTTCTATTTTTTGCAATTTCATTCCTCTGATTGTTTTTCATAGCTTGCATATCTGCTGGATCTGGCTCAGTAAACCCATTTACTATAGCTTCCCAACAATCTTGTGATCGTAGAAAACTTCCATCTTAATTCCCCACATTTCATAGTTTGTTCCTGTTAGAATTGGTCCCTGCGTCTGATTTGGATTGTTGGTTGACGCCATCTTCTTCTTTCTGCTCAAATTTCCTCTTCTCAAGACACTGGTGAATACACAAATCTTAATCATTGTATTTTGGAAGATGCCCAGCAAATTAGGGTTCTAAGAAAAAGGTTTCGGCAGAATGAAGTGGGTGAAGGAGAATCACCATACCAGTCACAATTTTCTGGAGCAAATGATGGTGCAACTGTATTTAGCCGAAAATTGAATGCATCAAGAAACATGGAAGCAACAATACCGGGTGACGAGAAGGGGCCGAGATGCATTAATAAGCCTGGGCGATAGTTTAACCCAAGGAAGGAAAGTATATAGAATGGTGTTAGCTGGGCGTTTTAAGCCTGGGCTCCCAAGACAATGATCTCAGAGATTACGGGTCTTCAACAATAATGAAATCTTTTTTTTTCTTTATTGCTGGTCTTGGCAGCAACATTCCTCAAACATGGATCTACAAACTTTTCTTCCAGGCAGCCGATCAAAACACAGAAAACACAAAATGAGAGGATAAACTGAAACTTGATTCCTCTAATTATTACACCTGCGGCGTCTCGTCTCGTGCTTTGCAGACAGTTTGTTGGGGATCGTATTACCCTACGAATTTGTCGCTTGTTGTAGGAAGGATTTGTAAGACCAAGCCCAACGAAGATGGGACTGTTGGCGGCTCTAAGGTCCTTCACATGGCTGGTGAAGGAGGACTCGCCTCGTGCTCTAATACCATGTCAAAGTGCAGAGGCAGAGCATACAAAAACAGAGTGTCTTTGGAGACTTACAAAAAACAGTACAGGAGCTCTAGGCTCTTCAGCATATTAACAAGAACAGTAAAAAGACCGGATACATCATCAATCAAAAAGATAAGTTTAACATTAACTGCATTACAAAATATCCTACCTACATACGTTAAGTGTAGCGACTAACCTGACACCTACCTACTGCATTTAATGTAAACTAACGACAAACTATAGAAGGAGAAATTACTCTTTAACAAATATTTGGCATGGCAACAATATCTATAATGAGGTAGGCCCATGATTTAGTGATAATCATCCTTGAAACCATATGGAACTTTATATGGAGTGCTATTTAATATTATGCTTGATGATATTTTATTTGCTTCAAACAGAACTCCCTTTGACGAAACCTTCCATATCATTTTCCTAAATCAATCAATTAGGATCACTTTTGTGTATAAAAGGAATGGTAAAAACAAATATGCTATCTTCCCAAAGTTTTTAAAAGATCCCTATAGTTGAAAATAAAATGAAAAGCATTATTCATTGACCAATTTAATCAATATAACATAAGAACTTTAAAAAATATTTTATAGTTCTCATCCAGAATTTCATATTAAAATGGAGGTTATCGCATAAAATATTCCATTGTTCCTAGTAAATAAAAGTAAATATAATATTTAAATGACAATGGTCTATAAATGAGACTAATTTCAAAATCAACGAATGATTATTTAAATGGTGTAAATATATCTTCACGTGGATAAAAATAAAAAACTGTTTTGTAAATTTCATTCCAAACTACAGGATATCTTAAGAATTGTTTTTAATAATTTTTTCATATTCCTGAAGATTAATCCATTTGAACCCAATCATGAGTTTTAGTGTAATTAATTATGTATAGAATTCAAATAGTGTAATGAATT
Organism: Larix kaempferi; assembly: GCA_027924585.1. Lineage (NCBI taxonomy): Eukaryota > Viridiplantae > Streptophyta > Pinopsida > Pinales > Pinaceae > Larix > Larix kaempferi. Next base: position 1,389,112 of record BSBM01000545.1, read on the forward strand.
CAATATACATAATAACCTTAAAAATAAGAGCAATTCCAAATAAAATAATGTAATAGTGATTTTTAGTGACTACAAAGGTTTCATAAAATATAATGTTTTTTCTCAAATTAAAAATACATTCTCTCAAGGTGTAATGTTGATCACGATTTAATGACTTATCATAATTTGAAATATATATATATATATATATATATATATGAGAAAAAATATTATTTTTTAATAAAGATGGAGGACTCATAAAATTAGATGGATCACTCAAAAGATAAAACTTGAAGGTTTTTGGTTCTTTTCCTTAACACACATGCTTTCAAGAAATCAATTAAAATCTCAAAAATAAGCTTTGATTTTAATTAGGTAGATCCACCAACATATTCATAAATTCTTTCCTGAATTGAAACCCAAAATTGGCGAGGATGTAGAAAGCATATGTTGATAAAATTAAAATGAACCAAGGCATGAAATTGGCTTGCATAAGCTCAAATAAAGGAATGGAAGTGTTAAACAGACACCAAGAAGTGAGAAGACCCAAACGACAGGTATAAGTCAAACCAGTGAATCCCAATCTCTAGATAATCAGGACGAAGGGATGGAAGTGCAAAAAATATAAAAGATGAAGTGAAAGAAACCACAAAATTTCACTTTCAAACCAAACAAACAAACTAAAAGAAAATTGAAAACAACATATTTACAAAATCTCATGGGGGACTTAAGTTCGCAAATCAAGGGGGAGTTGTTGGGGCCCTTTTAATCGAAAATATAAAATATAAATTCTATAAGAAATCCTAACTAGGTGTTTAGCTAAGAATGATATCGATTTGAAAATAAGTGAGCCATATTAAATTCCTTGTCAAAAGAATGAAATCATAAGAAGAATTAAAAATATATTCTTGTCTCATAATGTTAAAGTAATATTTGGATTAGACATTTCATTTAAAGATCATGAAAAAAATAAGAAATGTTTCAAGAGAATAGTATGAACAATAACAATAAAGAGATTAATGAAAACTTCCTAGAACATGTTATTGACAATGGTTCATCTTTCATTGAAATCATTGATAACTGCTTTATTCAAACCAAACATAAGATAATTCAATAACTATCCTACTCCTAAGCTAAACTACATATATACAAAAGATCAAGTAAAATCAAATAGCCAATGAAGCCATTAAAGCACTTCCAATTCTGTAAAAAGGAATCCGTCAAACATCAGTATTGGGAATCGAGGTGTTTAATCTTGAATGATAGGAAGTATTAGATCAGATCTACTATTTACAAGGAGTTGGGGATGGAATGGGAATTTCTTCAAATATGATTCTTCCAACCATGCATAAACTGGATCATGAAAATCAGATTGGAAGGTAGTTAATGAAGATTCAATGAACTGACCAGATATCTCGTCAAAAAGATCATGATTTGAGGATTGTGAAAATGACTGAATAGAGAATGTTTCATTTAAAGAAATTTCATTGTTATCATGCACAACATCTTTGTCAAACATATTTCCTAAAATTTGTGGTTGTTCACAATCTTTCATGTTCGTAAAACTGATACATAGTGGACTATCGTCAAATCTTTCTTTGAGCTTATAGTTTTGTGTATTATGCAAATCAGCATTATAGGTATGTGCTTTGTTGTGAATAGAGCTTGACTGATTTCTATCATCTTTCTCCTTTGGATAGACTGAAGCATGACTTTTCTTATTTTGTAGATTTTTTTTCTGTATTAGCTTTTCCTTAGAAATTTGATCTTTAAGTAAAGTGTATTTATAACAAATATTCTGAAAATCATCTTCAATTTTGGCCAACTCTTCTTCCAAAGATCTATCTTCGTTATGTCCTTTATAAAAATCAAACGAAGACGAAGGATACTCAAGAAATGGATTCCCTAAGTCATATTTCTCAAAATGATTAGGATCAAGTTTGTGTATTTCAAAATCTGAACTACAACTTTTTTTTCAATGCTTTGATCACTGATTCCTAGATCTTCAACCAATAAATCAAAAGTATTTGAATTAAGACTTTCTTCACGGATTTCATTTATGGTTTCAAAAGAATGAGAATCTGAAGTAAGGCATTCCTCATATATAGCTCCAGGTGGAGGAATATAATAATCAACTTTATCGAATGAATTTGTAGCTAGGCCTTCATTTTCATGAAAGTACATTAATGTTGTATGCATAGATGCAATGTTTTTATCATGCATGATTGATTTACTTTTTCTATTATGTAAAGATATGATTTCCTCATACAAAATTTTAACTTGACCTTGCAACCTAGAAATTTCAGATTTATTACCTTCTTCATCTTTATTTTCATCAAGATTATTTTCAAAAAAAGAAGAAGAAGGGTCTAAGGAATACCTCTTAAAATCCTTTTCCAAAGCTTGTGCTTGTTCGCATGCTTTATCAAAATCAATTATACCCTTTTGTGCAATAAACATAGCTATAGATTTGGGTAAAGAACGCACATACCACTCATATAGAATGTCACCTGAAGGTCTTTGACTGTCTTTGAGTCGATTATAAATCGATCAAAAGCATGTGTTAAAATCACGTATAGATTCACCTTCTTGGACATGAATTTCATCAAACTCAATATATATATAAGTTGCATTATAATTATCTTAAGCACTCTCAAAAACCCTTTTGAAATCAGACCAACCATGAATCGTACTAAAGGGAAAAACATTGTACCAGTTTGACACCTTACCTTCAAAAGTAAAAGGGAAAATCCTGCACACAACATCTTCATGTGTAATATCAAGCAAACACAACGCAGATTCATATTTTCATATGTGTTCTAACGCTGTGATATCCCCTTCATTATTAAACTTTGGCAAGAAAGAATTGTCTTTCTAGGGAGCTCATGCAATGGCCCTTGCAGGCTTAATGTCGTGTTGGACTCCCATGTAGGTATTTGGGAATGAGACATAATCGATAAAACATGATAAAATTGACTCGAATAAGCTAGCTTGCCAACTAACTATCCCTATAGTGCCTGTGTGATAGCATAGAAGAATTAAAATATAAAAACATTGAAATACAAGAGCCTGAGGATAAAATGGTTAATGAAATAAAAATCTTAAAAATAAAAACCACTTATTAAGTTCATCCCTCCTTCTAGCGCCATTTGTTGACAGGAAGAAATGACCTGCTCACCAACAAGGGAGAAATAGCCCACACAAAGTGCTTAAAGCAGCCCTCGGTGTGTTTGAAGTAGCTATCTCTCGCGGGAACAAAGGCATCACTGCCGATATGGGTTTGATCTCAACAAAAGAGTCTCACAATCTAGTGATATGAATTCTCAAAATGCAATTAAAATCCCAAATATGTAATGTAACTAATATGAAATGCAGATTTCAGTAGCTAAAAACAAACAGTTTTAATAGCTGCTAAAACTGAAAACGAGTTTAGCAACTGCTAACCTGCAGCTTTCCAGTATGAAACAAAACTATAAAATAATTTAAATGGTAATTCTATCTATTAAATCTATCCTATCCTGGGAGCAAGATTAAAACTAACATTGACTTAGTTTGTACTCATAAATTAAACATGTAATCATTTGAATTGAGAGAAAATTCTACAATCAAACTTTCACATATTTAAATAGCTTAAAAGCTTCTGCAAATTAATAGAATAAAGTTATGAGAAATTGTTAGATGCTTTTAATTATATAAAACTAAATCATTTTCTGTTAATAGATCGAAATATAAAGCCATCATTATCTTTCAAAATAAAATTCAAAAAATTATAATGATAAAAAAATCAAGTGTAACTGAGAACTAAGTTCAAAGATCCACTTAATTTATAAAAAACAATGATAATGAGAACTAGCAGTCCATTTATAGTACTCAACAAAAAAAAACTTATGAAGAGCTTACAAAACAGATCTCCAAATCCATTCATAATAATGATGCTGCAGAAGATATTGATCTAATAACAAAGGTGACATCTCCATTACTATTCCTTCGAGAAAAACAATGTTTACAAAGAGAATGCCTGCAGAAAAAGATAGAGTTCTTCACTGTCTGTGGAGACCTGATTTTCTCTTAATCGTTATTAGCTAGCAAGCTCATATAATATTCTCATCAATATTTGGCATGGCAACAATATCTATAATGAGATAGGCCCGTGATTTAGTGATAACCATCCTTGAAACCATATGGAACTTTACATGGAGTGCTATTTAATATTATGTTTGATGATATTTTATTTGCTTCAAACAGAACTCCCTTTGACGGAACCTTCCACATCATTTTCCTAAATCAATCAATTAGGATCACTTTTTTTTTTATAAAAGGAATGGTAAAAACAAATATGCTATCTTCCCAAAGTTTTTAAAAGATCCCTATAGTTGAAAATAAAACGAAAAGCATTATTCATTGACCAATTTAATCAATATAACATAAGAACTTTAAAAAATATTTTATGACTATCAACAAAGTCACACAATTAATAGTTCTCATCCAGAATTTCATATTAAAATGGAGTTTATCCCATAAAATATTTCATTGTTCCTAAAAAGTAAATATGATATTTTAATGACAATGGTTTATAAATGAGACTAATTTCAAAATCAATGAATGATTATTTAAATGGTGTAAATATATCTTCACGTGGATAAAAATAAAAATCTGTTTTGTAAATTTCATTCCAAACTATAGAATATCTTAAGAATTGTTTTTAATAACTCTTTTCATATTCCCTATGACACATTAATCCATTTGAACCAAATCATGAATTTTAGTGTAAATATTAATTAAGTATGGAACTCAAATAGTGTAATAAATTCAATATACATAAATTCCAAATATAAAATAATGTAATAGTGATTTTTTAGTGACTACAAAGGTTTCATAAAATATAATGTTTTTTCTCAAATTAAAAATACATTCTCTCAAGGTGCAATGTTGATCAAGACTTAATGACTTATCATAATTTGAAATATATATATATATATGAGAAAAACATTATTTTTTAATAAAGATGGAGGACTCATAAAATTAGATGGATCACTCAAAAGATAAAACTTGGAAGGTTTTTGGTTCTTTTCCTTAACACACATGCTTTCAAGAAATCAATTAAAATCTCAAAAATAAGCTTTGAGTTTAATTAGGTAGATCCGCCAACATATTTATAAATTCTTTCCTGAATTGAAACCCAAAATTGGCGAGGATGTAGAAAGCATATGTTGATAAAATTAAAATGAACCAAGGCATGAAATTGGCTCACATAAGCTCAAATAAAGGCATGGAAGTGTTAAACGGACACCAAGAAGTGAGAAGACCCAAACGCCACGTATAAGTCAAACTAGTGAATCCCAATCTCCAGATAGTCAAGACGAAGGAAGTGCAAAAAATATAAAAGATGAAGTGAAAGAAACCAAAAAAATTCGCTTTCAAACCAAACAAGCAAACTAAAAGAAAACTGAAAACAACATATTTACAAAATCTCATGGGGGGGCCTTAAGTTCGCAAATCAAGGGGGAGTTGTTGGGGTGCCAACAAGGTGCTACTCATAACTTCATTGATTCGGATTTGGTGGAAAGAAGGAAGCTTCCTACTAAAACCTTTGAAGTTTTCACAGTCATCATACCAAGTAATAACTCCATCGATTGTACTAGATGGATTCCAAAGTTGCAAGTAACCATGGGAGATTTTACCTTGATAGATAGTTTTTATGTCGTTAATGTTGCCGACACTAACTTGGTGTTGGGAGTACAATGGTTGTACTCCATTGGAGAGCATTCCATGAATTATCAAGTGCCTCAAATAAGCTTCAAAAAATTTGATGGGAAGCATATAGTCTTGCGAGGCATCAACACCTATCCTAATGAAGTGATGTCTTCACACAGTATGAGATCAATATTGAGGCATAAAGACATTGAAATGGTTGTTGAGTGCCTCATCACCACTCAAGGCACCACCATAGATATTTCACAACACCCTGAAGACATCAAGATATTGCTATGAAAGAATGAGAAGGTATTTGGAGACCTTCCACATATTAGGCCACCTGATAGAGGATCAAATTACATTCATGGAATATTGGATGCAGTAGTGCAAGAAAGAAAATTGATGGCACAAGAGAAGACCCAGATCTTATTGGACCAAATGGAAAGTGTTCTTAGAGGAATTGGTAGTGATGCACTATCAATATGGTTATGGGATCATGGTGTCCTGTGGAATGACATGTTGTTCCAGGTAACCAAAATGTTGAGAGGAATGTCGCATGATCAATGGGATCCTGGAGGGCGAGTTAGTCTTAGTTTCCAGAAGTATATCCATGGGAAGTAGTGGTTTAGTTTCTTGCATGGGAACTCTTATGATGGATAGACACACTATGTTCCTACTTTGTGGTTTTGGGTCTTCAAAATACTATTTGTGTTGACACAAAGCGAGGTGGAAGAAGGTGGCATGAGAAAGTTTTTGTGAACCTTCCTGGTAGACCACTAGACAAAACAGTTGAGCATATTTGCTAATGGGTAAGTGAGGAATATGCCCATAGTTGTGATTTTGCATACAAGGAAGAGGAAAATAATGTAGTACCATCTGTATTTCTTCCTTTGAGATAATATTCAATTGCTTGGAAAGTTCAGTTAGTAGTAGAGTCTTCTAAACACAATTTTGCATGTAAGCCATTGAATGATTTGATCCAAGGAGAAAAATATGAGATCATGAGTGGATACATCTATTTGGTGCCAAGATCTATTGTTAATGAGGTGATTATGATGGCCACCCATGATTCGCTCCTAGTTGTGCACTTCCTTAGAAAGGGAGTAGAGGCCCAACACAATTTCACTCACACATACAACCATCTCAAGAGATTCAAAGGTGAAGGTGAAAGGAACATCCAGGAAATTCTTGAACCATATTTCACAAGGCCACATCTAAGCCCAATTGAATCCAAATTCATGGTTCAGAAAAGAAGTTTGAAATTGCAAGGGTTCAACTATGAATTGATGGAAAAGGGTGACCAGTACAAGCTTAGCAAAGGGAACATCTATTATGGAGGAGAGATTCATATGATTCCTAAGACAGTCTTGCAACATCATTTTGGAGGCAATGCACAAGTTCTTTGTCACCCATGTTTTCATTTTCCTAAGGACAAGCAATCTTGGGATGGAAGGACTATAATTTCCCTTCACTAGTGGTTATATGTTAATCCCTCTAACCCATTCAATCCCCATGGGTTCAAGAAGAAATTGAATAAATTAGTTATGGATTAATTTTGGTCTATGGTTATCTCGTATAATTAAATTAAAACATGGAGAAGTGATGTAGTCCATAGTTGTGAATATTTATTAATTAATTGTTTGATGAGTTGGAAATGCCTAGGTAGCCCAGGAGGGCGCATAGGAGATTAGGTGGACCCTATGAGTTGTCTTCCACAAAGGAAACTAGAATAAAAGCAGTGAAAAGAAAGAAAGCAATTGAAAAGTTGGAAAGCAACAGAAAAGCAGGAAAGCACTGAAAAGAAGGAAAGTAGCAGAAAAGTAGGAAAGTAGTAGAAAATCAAGGAAAAACAGAAGTTTCCAAAAGCAGGAAAAGTACACTAAAGCAAGAAAGGCAAGAAAGCAAGGAAAGAATTACATAAAGCTGCAAGTCCTAATTTTAGCTAGTGAGGATGCAATGGATGAGTCTAGTGGTCCATATGCAATGCATCTTATCAAAGAAGCCACTAGTGCTCATAAAAAGAGGATGAGCGCACCCATTCACATATTTTTCCAATTTGTTCATTGTATTAAATATCTCTGATATTTTCAAGACTTGGGAGATGTGCCCCTTGTCACTAGTTGGGAGATGTGCCCCTTATGTTCACCATACTACTTTAGGATTCAGATATATATTGAGGAAGGTATTAATCCTTTCTCACTTAAAATAATTGCAGGATTCTCATGTAATTTCCAGGTCCATTCCACTTCCAGTCAAGAGTTCTATTGTTCCAGCAGTGTCGAAGATTCTAGCAATTTAGAGTGTTTTCTGCAGTGTTTTGTATTTGTCCATGTTATTGATGGAGGATGGAAATTTCATGGGTATTTTTTGTTGTATCTACATCCCTGTAATGTAAATGGTTTCCTCTTCCAATTAGTGTGATTAAGTTTTTTCCTATTCTGCAATTTCTATCTCTCTCTTCAATGAATATCTATTCCTATACTCGTTTTAATGCTAAATCCAACTAGTTTTCATAATCGTTGTAATGATTTGACTTCCACATATCCAAATCACATTCTGTCAATTTCTACAATAACAAGACACATAATTGAACTCATCCCACCCTTCAAATCATAAATTTGTGACCCTTGGGCACCATTAGAGTTGATTTGGAAATCACCTAGTTGAGTTGTCCTGAATTCTCAATTTTCCTCCTAGCTTCCAAACTTTGTCAAATTGAATCCAATTTTAAAACTCAGTATTTCCATAGCAGGTTGGGGTAGTTACAGACTAGCCACTTCTAGTCCTATATCAAAATCCATCGGGTTCCACATAATTCCTATGGCCATTGCCTTTAAGTCTTTGGTTTAGACAAAGGAGTCTACCCATGTGTGGTGTACCTAGAAAATGTGCAATTGTCGGAGTTGGGTGTCTATCTAAGGATGTTGTAAGATGTCCTTAGTCTGTAGAAGACCCTATGATCCCTCCTTGAAGAATTAGTAGAGTTCTAGAGGTGTATGTTACTTAAATTTAAACTTCTATCCAAAGCTAGTCAATTTTGAGTTAGTGTACCTAGACCTAGGTTTGGGTACATTACAGAAGGAATTTTTGTTTTTCAATCAAAGTGTGCATGTGTCCTTCTTTACTACTTTTACATGGAATATTGTAAACCAAACCCATATCCCTTCCAATGTGGAGACAAACTTGTTGTAATTTGTACTACACCTGAAGTAGTTTCCACTTTGTAACTTCAATTAGTTGGTAGCCTTTTATATTTTCATCATACTCATCTTCATCTTTCTTTGATGTTGGTATTGTTCCTCGGTTTATGAAAACGCTCCATGAAATCCAATGGAAAGTAGCAAAAATGATAGTTCATGATATCCACCGTATAACTTTGTTTGGGATATAATATAGTTCAAGGGGGACTCCTTTATTGGTTGGTTTCACTTATGTCGATTTTGTCAATGACCACAATGATCAAAAGTCTACTAGAGTTTATATTTTTCAATATTGGGTATGGACCTATCACTTGAGCTTGTAAGAAGCAAAAATTTCTTACTTTTCTTATGTAAAGGTAGAGTATCAAACCGTAATGCAAGTCAAGAAGCCTTGTGGCTTAGCCAAAACCTTTCAAAGTTTGGATTCCAAAAACAACATCTAAACCCAATGGGACAACCAAATTACCATAAAGATATCTAGAGATTCAATTCAACATCAATGAAGAAAACACATCGAGCTACATATGCTCTTCATCGTAAAGCTTGTTCAAGCTCGCATTCTCAAAGTGCTCTTTTTTCCTACAAATAATCAAGTTGTAGACATTTTCACGAAGTTTCTTACAGAAGCAAATTTTCCCAAACTTTGATCTATTTTAGGTGTTTGGGAAGTTGTATCTAAGGGGGGATAGTCTCTAATGCCTCCTTCTGTCTCCTATTGCATCACCTTTGTAAACCCTGCAATTCTATCCCAAGTTGTTCTTAAGAGAGAATGTCGGGATATACAAACACTTAGGAGTTAGTTAAGATCAAATTTGAAGTAAACAACCCATGTTTACTTTTTAACTTGACATGTATGCAATAAATATATATAATAATGATTGAATAGATACGATGATGAAAATGTTTACAATAGATCTTCCATATAAACCCTTACGGTGATCCTTCAAAAGACATGACCATTAGAATTCATGTCCATTCATAAATAACTCTAATTATTTACTCATTAATCTTTGTTAGTTAATTTTCCTATTATTTATACTTATCTAATATTATTTATTATCATTTATGTTTGTAACATTGTTACCCCCTTTCAAGGAGCTTTGTCCTCAGATCTATATTGGATGATGTTATATTGATTATGAGTCTATTTTGAAGTGGGGATTTGATATATGTGATCATGATCATGACAATTGCTTCCTTTACATTGATATGTGCATGGACCTTTTTTCTTTTGGAATTCCTTCTACTTGAGTTGTGATGCTTGTATGCTTCCCAGTCCATATAAATTCTAATTATGTCCTTTCCATTTGAATTCCATATAATATTCTTGTAGGTTGGTGGTGTAGGTCCTAATTGCATTAGCCATTCTGCTCCTAACACCATATCTACTCCTTTGAGCGATAGGGCATAACATTTGATTTGTAGATTCAAGTCTTGCATTTGTAAGGGAACCTTATGGTATTTCCCTAATCCTTCCACATTTCAATCATTGATAGTTGATACTGTGAGATTCTTTATAGGGTATGCAAAAATATTAAGTTCTTTTGCCATATTGATATCCACTAAATTGTGTGTACTTGCAAAATATTTTAAAATTGTGATGTCTTTATTCTTAAAAGTTCCTTTAAGTTGTAACCTCTTTGGTTCTATCTTTTTTGGTTTTGTCACATGGGATAAGATTTTTCATCCTTAATGTTATCATTGTTTCTAAAATGGGGTGGAATATATTGTCATGTGAGTAACTAAATTTCTTCCTTTTGGGTGGCAACTTTATTATGTATTGGTGAACCTTCTTCTTTACATGTTTGTTGGATGCATGTGATTGTTGCTATTGACACCTTGGGTGGATTTATATCCATATCAGAATTGGATGTATCCTCTTCAGTAGAAACCGATACTTCCTTCACATCTATAATTTTGTAGTGAGATATATGATTGGATATACATTTGTCACCTGAGATCCACTTTTCACCACATCAAGGACAAGTGTTTTTATTATTTTTTCTATCATTGTCGGAACTGCTAGTCGATGTGTCTGATTTTTGTTGGCTTGGTATCCATATGATTCGGAATTGTAATAGTTATGTCCTGGAAACCACTTGGCTCCACAATATATGCATTGTCTCTCCTTTTGTTGTAAATAACCCTTGTCAAATCTTGATTTGGATATTCCTTCTAATTTTTTTCCTATTTCCTTTGCCTTATGCCTTGCTACTTCAATGGATGGAACGTCATGCATTTTTAATTCATTTTGGATATGCATTTTAAGGCCTCCCAAGTAAGTTTTGAGTAATTTCTTACTAGAATCATGTGGCGAGAGATTCCCATTAATGTATGAATTCATTGACACTTCCCTTTCTTCCCATTAATGTGAATTCATTGCCACTTCCCTTTTATTATAGTCTAGTATTTTTTTAGAAGAAATCATTTTTCGGTAATTCCCTAGAATCCCTTTAAAAAGTTGTTTGTAAAAATAATGCATGTTGTATGACTGATTTTCTCATTTCTACGACATATACCAATTGTATGCATCTCCTTATAGATGCATGGAAGCATATTTTACTTTTTCTTCATATGTCATAATGTTATATATACTAAAATATTCTTCGTCCTTATTAAAGCACGTTGATGACCCCTAGTTTTCATCATTTTTGAACCCATCATGGTCTTAATTTTATTATAGTCAATTGCTTTATGAAGGTTTGTAGCAAGATTATTGCCAGTTTTTGTTTATATTTGAGATCTTGAAGGTAATTCTTATTTAGACGTATAATTTATGTCTAATTCAATTCAATTGATTCTCTTTTATTTTTATTTAATTTCTAATGTTTCTCAAATCATTTTATTAATTGTATCATGGCCTGGTCATTTTTCACTTCAGTTTCAAATTCTGCATTTTCGGCACTGATTCCAACACTTATTCCTACACTGAAACTTTGGAGGATCATCCATTCTCATACTTCCATTTCACCAATTCAAATTATGCCACTTGGAGGAGTCATTTAGATGCTTTTATATGGTGAGGTATCTATTAGAACTCACCCATCTCGCATGTGTGAAGCATGGCACATGTGAAGTTAAATTTACAAAATATTCCAGTCGGTTGTTTTGTGGCACAATTTTCGAGGGTGATGAGGTCTAATCTGAGAAATCGAGGACATGGGTTTTTGTCCTAGCATATCAAATTGGGTCTATTGCTAGAAATTTTTTGAAATGAGCGCTTTCAGAGATAAGCAAGGGGGGGAAACGAGATTTATTAAAATTCCCTGATTTTTGGGAATTTTCCCAAAATTGTCAAATTTGTTTATGAGTTTGGGGATTTGGTTTTATCCATTCCCAAGTGGTTTTTTATGTATAAAATGATCCCCATGAGGATGAGATGCGGGGGGATGAATAAATAAATTCTCTTGAACTTCTATCAATGCTTTTCCATCATGTGATAATGTGATATAATTCATTTGATTATGAATCTCTGCAATTCGAGCTTGATTTAGCTGTAGTTGATCATTAGCTTTTGAGTTTTCTCAAGCAATGCTTTCCTGATGGAAAGGGCCCATCATTCAGGTTAGTGTTGCTCCTATAATTTTATTTGTTTAGTTTAGATTCATTTGCTTGTTGTGAGTTAATTTCAATTTATAGTTTAAATTCTGGTTATTTATTTAAATTCAAAAGTGTAGTGTGATTTGTTTTTTCTAGTGTGAGAAGATCTGCTATAGGGTAATTTTGGGTGTGAAATCAATTACTTACATAGCGCACAGTAGAATACATTTGATTTATGGTTTTGCTTAAATATTTTTGGCATGAGATAAGACATTGGAATTGAATAACAATCTCTTGTGATTACAGTAACAAACACAAGTCTTTGATTATTTTTGTGGATAGTTCGATAGACTTGTCATTTCTAATACAGTTGCTGGTGTGGTGAGACATAGGACTCATTTTATTCATCTCTAAAAAAATTTAAGTGCATTTACATATTATATTTCACCCATATTTGCATATAGATAAACATAACAAACAAAAATACAGACTTGTAGACTTTGCAGAAATAAAGAGATACACATTGCAGACTTCACAAAGAATGATATTGTCATAATCTTAAGGTTCTCCATTGGTTGAATATGATTATATTGGCGTTCCATAATAAAAGTCTCTAATATTTTTAAGATAGGGTAGCTATGTAATTATCAAAGACAAAAATTGATTACAAGAATTAAATATTATAATCATGATCATAATGTACTTATAAATAGAACATTCATCCATGAAACTGTGTATCGACTCTTGTCATTGAATGAAGTGAAACATGAATTGGACCCATTGAATATTTAAGAAAGGAAATTTCAATTTGATTATGTTGTGTGTGTGAAGTACAACCATCAGTTGAATTCATTTGATGAAGTTCTCTTCTCAAATCTGAGATGACTAAGTGGTTAAACAAATTCCTTGGGTGATTTAATTATCAAAGAAGGTTGAATATTGAATCAATTTGAAATAGAAGAGTTGTCTCACAGGATTGATGTCTTTGATTGGTTTGAAAGTGTGATCAAAAGTTAATATCCTACTTTCATTTCCAAGATTTGCATTAGGATTGATTTAATTTATTTAATCAGAGTGTTATTGGAATGAGTGCTTTATTTTTAGTGCATTAGTGAGTGTAAAAATTTGTGAGTGGTTTAACTTTATGGGCTTAATTTCTATCTTTAAAAATCTTGAGAGAAATAGTAAAAGCGTGGTAGCGAGGGTGATTATTTTTTTATTTGGGTAGACAAGGTCATTGAATTAATTATGTTTCTTTTATTTCACCTCGAGTCTATTATTTGAACTTTCATTTGATTATGCAATTCTAAATAGATTCCTTCTTTAATATTTGGTTTAGATTGTCTCATGCTTAGGTTAGATTAACCTTCAACCCTGCACATATAGTGCTTGCACCTCTAATTCGACGACTCCCCGGTCAATAATCTAATGTCGTAAATATTAGTATATATTCTACGCGACATTTTTGGAGTCGTTGTCGGGGAGGTGTTAAAGGGATTGAAGTTTAGGTAGGTAGGTAGTTTTCTTTTACATTACACAACAAGTTGGAGTGGAAATGGTAAGATGCAAAGACAGACTCACTACGAATTTCCCATAGTGTAATGGCCTGACGCATCCACTTTAGTGGGTTTCCCCAAATCCTCGTTGTTCCTTTCCATGCAAGAGTGTTTTCCTATTCACAAAGTGTGTTTCTTTTCCTGCAAGTTTGCTTACTTTCCTACGAATTTATTTATATTTTTGCTAGTGTGTTTACTTTCCGCAAGTTTGATTTATTTTTCGCAAGTGTGTTTTTATTTCCTACCATTTTTTTTACTTTTATGCAAATGTGAGTTTGATTTCTTTCCTACAAGCGTGGTTTATTTTATGCAAGAGTGGCGTGTTTGGTTAACAAAAATATGCTTTAAGTGTGTATTTCATTTTTGTAGGGAGTTTTGATTAAAAAAATTGGAAGATATATGTAAATAAATAAATTTGGGTGTTGTAAGAACCCCAGACACTAATCTATGTGTGAGGCGGGACTTATCGACCAATAAAATGGACTCAAAAGTGATCATCAATTTGAGAAAACTTTCTCAAATCCTAGCAGCAACTGGGATCTCTTATTTTCAGGAGGAAAACATCTTGACAGCAGTCAAGAACTTATCTACCTCTCTGGAAATGATCGAAGAACCAAAGTCCCACGAACCACAAAGAGATTCTCCTTGCCAATTGGCAGAGGAAGTTGATGAATTGGGGAATACATCTAATGGAGAGTGACCATTAAGACCTGAAATTGAGGAGTTCTCAACATGCATGTCAACAAAACCTTTGTGTACTCAAGCAACTAATTATCCAGAAGAAGAGGATCGGTATGGCATGATGAAGGAAGGTGAATGTCAGGATTACATTGAAAGTTGGTTCCAAGAGGTAATCATGTCACAATACCATTCCTTCCTTCAACACCTTCTGATGCAAAAGCAAGTAGGTCGGTTGAATCTTCATATCCAGATAATCACTGAGGTAACTTTTTCATACATGGATATGGGTATGTTTCTTATCATGCTTCGCACTTGGTTAAATTGGAAAGGTTCTTACACTTGAATAAATATTTTTCTTTTCTTTTTAGGTATAATAGGATGATATTTATATAAATAAAAGTTGCATATTGTTAGTTTAGCTTTAAGTTCAATGCAGCCTCATTATATGTATATATGCGTGCTTTTGGTTAAAGATTGATTGGGATTTTTCTTTGAATCCTTATAGGTACAATCTCTCTATGAAATTGCAGGAAGCATGTACACTATTTTACGTAGAAGGGAAATCATTTTATTCTCCTTTCTTATTATTCATTTTAAATATGCTTGCTGATTTAGTTGACCTATATATTAATAATCATCTTATATTGTCAATTTTGCAAATATGAGACATTTTTAATAAGCAACGATTGGAAAGAAAATGCTTTATTTTTCAAATTTATAAGGATTCTTGTAATATCCCATCATCTTTTATGTTTTTATGACTTATTTTTCTTTATTTATGCAGATTTTCCAATTTTATTTTTAACTTACAGCCCTATTTTATTTTGGGATTAAATAATTACAAAGTATAGATCTTATAAGATCCATAGGCTATTAGTACAATCTGAATGGCTTCCAAGCTAATTAGGAAAGCATATATATAAATAGTAACAAGAGAGGACATTAAGTTACTTTTCATAAGGACACCACAATAACTTAAATTATGAGAACATATGGTTGTAGATACTAGAAGCATCTCTGGATTATTATCCAATGGCCTCATCTTCCACACACACTAAAAATTTTGGCTATAGTATGTATTTGGATTAATGTAAAACGTCAGTTTATTTTTCATACAAGCAATTCTTTATAGGCAATTTATGAAATGTCTTCCAACCCAATACCATCCCATCCTGTAAAGGGTTTTTGGAGAGCTCTCTTATCCATTTATGAAATAAATTCATTTAACTATAAGAGCCTCTGATGGAAAAAGGGTGTAAGAGGCTAACCCATCGAGATACTGAACATATCTGCTGGCAGCAGGTACTGGCCTGTGGTATGACTAGGAAAACCCATCGGAGTACTAAATAGACTTGCTGGAAATGGGGAATTCTGTCTGGGGGAGATGTTTCTTGGGTATCAAAATTACCTCGTCGGAGTACTAAACAGGGTTTCTAGCAATGGGTTCTGATTTTGATATCTTTGCTTATGCTTACTTTATATTTGTTTGTATGAACAATAGACGTATGTAAATTACTAAGAAGAAGCATGCTTTGTTGGACAAAAGGATAAATGAACCTCATTAAATTTTCCATTAGAGAATGGTCTTGAGATGACTTTAGGTCTTCACCATTTGCTTCGTACTACATATAAGGTATATACCTTAAGGGTGAACTTATGTTTGGTAACTTAGTGAAATCAAATGTGAACTTTATCATTATCACTCGAATAATTGTGGTCTTGAGAAGCTTAAGGAATGACTAGTATTCTATGGATTTCATTTGTAAAGACTATTTTTATTCTTTTCTTGTTTAAGAAAACAAAAATAAAATCCCCCTATTAATTTTGTTTTTTTAAAGGGCTTTTCAATTGTAGTATTTTTAGGAAATTCTATATAAAGAAAGAAAATTAGAGTTTATCTTATGTACATAAATTTCAAGACTGAATTTAATCTTATTGATCCGATTTAGTATAGTTAAGAAAAGTAAGTTCACAAGGTATTTTATGTAGTGATTATCTAAATTTCTACCTTTTTAACTCATGAATTTCTTTGTTTGTGATCAGATGTATAAATATAAATATTGGACCATGATGCCAGTCCTTAAATTTTTGTTCATAACAATAAAAAGGAGGACCCTTGTCCAAGTACCTCCGTTGCAGTTACTTTTTCAGTGTGGAAGCTATGGAGGTTCAGATTCGGATTCATTTTCATATTTTCCAACATGTCCAAATCTCCAAAGTTTCATATCTTTCAGAATTTCTACAGTTATTCTGTGAGAACTTTGATCTTCATTGGATAAGAAAATCATTTATGCCTTCTCTCATAAGATGCTAATCTTTCATTGAAAAGTGTTGTGAATAGTGCAGAAATTGGTGCAAAAAACAATGCTGAAAATGTGTAAGTATATTTTTCAGAATTTCTTATCTCAAGCCATGATTCAAATCTTCTAATCATTTCAAGTTTTATATTTACTTCCTATACTATATTATTTTTGAAATTTTTTAATGGTTATTCTCTAATAGATTCTTCATATTTTAGAGATAACTAAGTATAGGTAAGTTATTCTATTTCAACTTTCATTTTCAGAGATTTGAGAAACAAATCGGTTGACATAAAAATACCTTGAGATCTCATTCCAATTTTTGAACTGTATGATAAATCTTCTACTTTGTATGCATAGCAGTACTTTTTCTATTTTAAAATATACCTTGTTGATCTATTACCTTATATGGCCATTATTATTTCATAAGAATTTTCAATGGTTTTATTCCAATTATCATCGACATACTTTGATCACTCGGTTGAATCCTTTTTTCTATTTAACATATGCTTTTGCTCAACTCCATGTTAATTGTACTATACATTTAAGTGGATGTATGCATTGGTATGATTTATTTAATTCATACATTACTTCTAATTACTTAAGGAGACAAGATCATATCTTTATATCATGGCTGCACCCTCCATTAACAATTAATGGTTTCCATTGCTTCCTTAATCTCTTTATAGATCATATTCAAAATGGTTATCATTATAAATTTGTGATTGGGTGTATTGTTCTTTTGAAAGTCTTAATGACCTCTTGCCATCATGAATTTACATGGGAATTTCTAATTTTATATACAACCCTGTTTTATAACACTCTTAATCCTTCTCTCCATTCTATTTATACTAAACAAAGAGTCTTATCCATATTAGTTCAGGGTTATATATAGTTTCCCCCAACCGTTTGATTTAATTTAGGTTCCACGGTATCTACTCTTGATTATTTTCTTTGCAGAGGGAAATGCAAAGTATTTGGTGTGGGGGAGATGATGACCCCTATTTTTGATCATTTTTAACCCATCATGGTCTTAATTTTATTATAATCAATTGCTTTATGAAGGTTTGTAGCAAGATTACTGCCATTTTTTGTTTATATTTGAGATCTTGAAGGTAATTCTTATTTAGAGGTATACTTTATGTCTAATTCAGTTGATTCTCTTTTATTTTGATTTAATTTATAATGTTTCTCAAATCATTTTATTAATTGTATCATGGCCTAGTCATTTTTCACTTCCGATTCAAATTTTGCATTTCTGGCACTCATTCTATTACTTATTCTTGCACTGAAACTTTGGAAGATCATCCATTCTCATACTTCCACTTCACCAATTCAAATTACGCCACTTGGAGGAGTCATATAGATGCTTCTAGATGGTGAGGTATCTATTAGAATTCACCCATATCGCACGTGTGAATCATGGCACATGTGAAGTTAAATTTGCAAAATATTCCAATCGATTGTTTTGTGGCGCAATTTTCGAGGTGATGAGGTCGAATCTGAGAAATATAGGACATGGGTTTTTGTCCTAGCATATCAAATTGGGTATATTGCGAGCAAATTTTGAAAATGATCTATGGTTTCAGAGATTAGCAAGGGGGGGGAAACGAGATTTACTAAAATTCCCTTATTTTGGGGATTTTTCCCAAAATTGTCAAATTGGTTTCTAAGTTTGGGGATTTGATTTTATCCATTCCCAAGTGATTTTTTATGTAGAAAATGAGCCCTATGAGGCTGAGAGGTGGGGGGATGAATACAGAAATGCTCTTGAACTTCTATCAATGATTTTCCATCATGTGATGATGTGATCTAATTCATTTGATTATGAATCTCTGCCATTTGAGCTTGATTTAGCTATAGTTGATCATTAGCTTCTGAGTTTTCTCAAGCAATGATTTCCTGATGGAAAGGGCCCACCATTCAAGTTAGTGTTGCTCCTATTGATCCGATTCGTGGCCAGGAAACACGAGGGGGACAACAATTCAACCAAATGCATTGGCTCTGTTATGGAGGGAGCAATTAAGAATAAGCAGAATGAGCAAAGCATGATTACACTACACAGATAAACACAAATACGTACAAACAATATGCAGGAATGTGAAATGATTATATTACTAGGTGAATTCTTGATCAGATGATCGTGTTGTATGTTACAATATTATACATGCTTATATATAATTATGAGACACTTGGATGCCTATCTGTTACGTTCAGTTACAAAGAAGAAGTTAGAACAGCTCAACAGTTTAACCATTACAGTCGACTAGAAAACAGAGATACAGTCTGTCGAAGTTCGATAGTCGTTGGTCGCATGTCGACGCTGCTTGTCGATGTCGTGAACTGTGAGGTTGCTGAACATGTCGAAGGTGTGGAGTGTGTCATAGTATGTCAAAGTTGAGACTCGCTGGAGTTGTGTCGACGTCGATGAATTTTTGTAGTAGGAAGTTAGCATTCGACACAATTGCCAACTGCGATCCGGATCAGACCTCCTTCCTTAAGAAACAATGGACCCCATTGCTTGCTCGTGAAGGTGAGGAAACTTCTTGGTTATTTCAGTAACAGAGTACCACTTTCCTTGAGATGGGATCTGACCAACCTTGGCAACCTGAAACAAGGGAATTGTGTTCGTCCTTGTATGGCATACTCGTCGTCCCACAATGGTGTCGCAAGGAAGAGGCTCCTGAACATCTGGATGGATGTCTGCAGGTTCTGTTGTCTGCAAGTCGTTCTGTTCCAACAAGGGTGCATGGTATGGTTGAAGTAGATCCACATTGAATACTGGATGCAGACCCAAGCATGCAGGAATGTCGAGCTGGAAAGTGTTTTCTCCAACCTGTCGAAGAATACTATACGAACCATATCGCAAAGGCTTGAGCTTCTTGACTGGACATGCGAAGCGCTCCTTCTTGAGATGTAACCAAACCTTAGCCCCAATTTGGAATGAATGAGGAATATTATTCTTGTCGTTTCGAGCCTTAGCTTTCTCGCTTTCTCTATGCAACATTTCCTGTGCTTGCTTCTGGATGTCGCATATCTGATCTCTGAACTTGACTACTTTATCAACTTCTCGCTTGCTATAGTCAGTGTCGCTCAGCTATGTCGAGGAGCTGATCAAGTCGATAGGAACTGAGGGTTGAAATCCATAACAGACTTCAAATGGAATCTTTCCTGTAAAGTTGTGCTGAGCTCGATTGTAGATGTGCTAGATGTATGGAAGAATTTCATCCCATGTGCGTCAGTGATGGTGATTGTACATGCAAAGCCGTTGTACTACCAAGCGATTCACAACTTTCATCTGTCCGTCCGTCTAAGGATGGAAAGCTGTCGACAATGAGAGTCGTGTGTCTAGCAATTGCCAGAGGGTCTTCCAAAAGATGCTGACGAATCTGGCATCTCGTTCGGAAATAATGGTCTCTGGTAAACCATAGTGTTTCCAAACATGTGTAAAGAAGAGCTTAGCAGTCTGCTACGCTGTCGTGGTCTTCTTACATGGTATGAGAATGGCGATCTTGGAAAATCGGTCAACTACTACTAAGATCGTGTCATGCTGATGTCTGGTAGTAGGATAACCCGTCAAGTAGTCCATAGAAATAGATTCCCATGGTCGACTAGGAACTAGTAGAGGTGTATACAATCCCTGTCGTCGATTAAGTGGCTTAGCAATGGCACAAACCACGCATGATCAAATGTACTTGTTGACATCAGATTTAAGCGTAGGCCATAAGAAATACTTTTTCATAATAGCAAGTGTCCTTGCTACTCCAAAATGTCCTGCAGTCTTGTTGTAGTGTGCATCCCAAATGAGCTGTTATCGGTGATCACCGGTCGGTACACAAAGATGTCCAAGCTTGTATAGCAAGGTATCTTTCAGGAAGTAGTTGGAGTCTGAGTTCAACGACTTGTTAGTCTGTAACTGTCAGTAGACTGGTGAGAAGTCATTGTTGTCCTCATACAACTATGGCCAAGTGGTCGTGTCGTATCCCTGCATACTCATCACTGTCAAAAGGAGAGTAATGGGTGGTCGACTAAGGAAATCGGCGGCGGCATTAGATTTACCTTTCCGATACTTAATCACCAACTGGAATTGCTGTAGGTAATTAATCCACTTGATTTGTCGTTTTGTCTACAACTTTGATTGTGTCGGAGCAAACTTTAGAGGCTTGTGATCAGTGAGAATGACAGTTTCCTTGCCAAGTATGTAATTTCTCCATTGCTTGAGAGCTTGCACAATGGCATACAGTTCTTTTTTGTACGTCGAGTATCTTCTAACTATGTCGTTAAAAGTCACAGAATGGAAAGCGACTAGGTGACCAGACAGAGTGATCACTGCGCCCAAGGCATAGTCTGATGCGTCTGTCTCAATCTCAAATGATTGATGCAAATCAGGTAACACAAGTACTGGTGCAGTGCAGAGCTTGTGTTTGAGCTATTCAAAAGCTGCTTTTTGTGTTGTTGTCCATTGGAAGACAGTTTTCCCACTTCCCTTCGTTAACTAATTCAAGGGCCAGGCTATGTGATTGAAGCCGAGTATGAATCGTCGATAGAAATTCGCCAAACCAAGAAAACTTCTTAGTTCTTGAATGCTTCTAGGAATGGGACAATCTTTGAGGATATGTACTTTTTCTGGGTCGACATGAATGCCTGCAGAGTCAATTACATACCCCAAATATTTGATGTTGGTCATAGCAAAAGAGCACTTGTCCATGTTCAGATAAATTCGATGTTGTTGTAGAGTGTCGAGGACTTGTCGAAGATGTCTGACATGTTCTTCCCATGATCGACTGAATATCAGTATATCGTCGACATAGACAATAACCCATTTGTTGATGAAAGGTTGAAGAAGGTTATCCATATGTCGCATGAAGGTCGCAGGTGCATTGGTTAAGACGAAAGGCATGCCTAACCATTCAAACAATCCTTCCTTGGTTTTGAAAGCATTTTTCCACACATCTGAGGGCTCGATTGGAATTTGATGGTATCCCGACTTGAGGTCGAGCTTAGTAAATAATTTAGCACCTTTCACCGATATTTTGTTGAGAGCTCTATAGTCAATGCACATGCGCCAAGTCTCGTCTTTCTTCGGAACTAGGACAACTGGACTTCCACAGGGAGAGGAGTTGGGTCGGATATGACCTTTGAAGATTAATTCTTGGATCTATCTGTGAATCTCATCCTTTTCGAGAATGGATCTTTTGTAAACAGATGCGTTAGGAAAAGAAGAACCAGGAACAAGTTCAATAGAGTGTTTTACCTGACAATGTTAAGGTACTCCGTTTGGAGCTTGAAAGAGGTTCTGGTACTCATCGAGGATATGATCAACTTGCTGCTTTTGTCGAGAGCTGCATTGGTCGATGACTCAACTCGTTGCTACAGTATTCTTAGAATTTTGTGGCTTGATCATGATTGATGCAAAATTCTGAGTGTGATTGATGAGCTTCTTTTTTTGTTTGGAAGATATCAGTGCAACCATCGGTGTAGGTTGACGCTTTGATATGCTGAACCATCGATTTTGGATTTTGACAATCACCTTCTGAGTCCATGACTGATAACTTCCATGCCTATCCCAGAGGTAAGGTTTCCCAAACAGGGATTCGGCTACGGAGAGTGGTGCCATGTCACATAGTACTTCATCTTAAAAGGATTTATGAAGTAGGTGAGTTTGCATTGTCGAGTGATCCGAAGTTCTTGTCCTTCCTTCATCCAACCGATGTTGTAAGGCTGAGGATGCGGAGTGGTAACAAGACCTAGTTTCTTCACGAGATCTTCAGAAACGAAGTTATTCTGGCTCTCATTGTCCACAATCATATGCAATGGGTTGCTCTGGACCCATATCCGTGTATGGAACAGGCGCTCTCGTTCCTCCTCGACGAAGATAGTCGAGGCTGCTAGAGTGGTCGAGATCAAAAGGGTCGTTGCACCTGGATCAAATTCTTCCACTGTCTTGTCGAATGCGTTGGAGGTCGACACTTTTTCCAAAAAGGTCTTCCGAGCTTTGCATTCAAACGTATCATGCCAATATGAGTGGTGGTAATCGCACCATTTCCCGGTAGGCAGTTGTTTTCTACGTTCCCTCTTGTGAAAAGGATTCTTGTCGTGGTCTGGATTTGGCTGTGTCGAGTGAGAAGATTTCGACTTGTCGAAGTAGGCTGGTGCCTTCTTGTCGGGTGGTCGTCCTGATGTCAGATTTGTCATGAAATGTGCTTTTCCTTTTTGCTTAGTTTCCAGTTTGCTGGCATAGTGGAAAGCATCTGCAAGCGTATTGACAGTCATAAATTCCATCTCATATTGAATGTACTGGGACAATCCGCTAACGTACTTCAGAGCAAGCAATTTTTCTTCTTTGTGGACGCCAAGTCTAGCCATCAGTCAATAGAACTCATCCGTGTAACTCTGTATTGATTGGTCTTTCCATTGCCTTAGCTGTTGCCACTTCTTATACTGTTGCTCGAGGTATTTAGGCGGGTAAAATTCCTTTCGGATATGTTCGACGAATTTATCCCATGTGTCGATGGGGTCTCCACTTTTCTCCATCTTTGTTTAGAGGTTCTCCCACCAACAGTGCACGGAGGTTTACATCTTTAAGGATGCAATGGTGATCTTTTCAGCTTCTGAGAGTTGATTCACAATGTAAGAGGATTCCAATTGTAGTACCCAATTGTCGATGAATTCCACATCAATATTACCTTCAAGATTTGGTATGTCCAAATTCATTTTCACTTTGAAGGGTTGATTTTATCGGAGTGAGTTCTCGTCAAAAATCCTCTGGATGTCGAAGAAAATCGCGTGAGAATTTAATTGAATTGGGCGAACATTTCAGTCCATTTTCGAGCCAGCGCTTGTTCAATAAGATGTGTTGTCTCGTCGGCTGCATGTCTATCGTCTGTTTCTTCTACTATCTCGGTAGGTAGCGTTTGCTTGGATTGTTGAGATTGCGAGCGAGTTTGAACCGTCATAAGTCAGGTAACTTGAAGAGAAGTGTATACACAGAACTTAAGCACGAAACTGAATGCTCTAATTTGAGTCTGTTCTGATACCAATGATCTGGGTGGTGGCCAGGAAGAAAAAGGGGGACAACAATTCGACCGAATGTGTCGGCTCTGTTATGGCGGAAGCAATTAAGAATAAGCAGAATGAGCAAAGCAGGATTACAATACACAGATAAACACAAATACATATAGACAATATGCAGGAATTGTTGGTCACCCTATATGCTAATTAATTACAACTAACACACAGGATGCTCAATATAAATTGTCAACCCAGGGAATTCTTTTATCTCAATGGAAATAAGCACAATCTATGCATAAACATTTCAAGTAGTTGATTAACTAAATGGAGATAATAATCCTACCTATCTGCTCAACCAAACTTTCCATAAAGAAAACTAATCTAACTCATACATCTAGGAATTCAAACTACAGCTACCTTCCTACAGAATTCAACCTAGCAGTTACTGATCTAAGAATAGAAATGGACTAGATTACTTTTGCAAGAAGTTAAATCCTATAATTATCAAACTACGGTATTCAATCTTTACCAAAATTATTCATCCAACAACTACTATAACTCAATCACAATCTTCCTGCTCTAATGAATTCAATAAAGATACAACAGCAACAAGAATTAGAAATAAGCTTGAACTCTAAATTGATATATATTGGAAATCCTAGAAAGCATAAATGACTGAAAGGAATTGAAGATGAGCTTGGCTGTAACAGCTAATTCTAACACACCATGCATCAATTAAACTAACCTACACAGTTGCAGCTATTCAGGATGCAAATAATAAACTACCAAGAAAGAATGCAATTGTAAATTCTCTATTGCAGCTATCAGTAATATGCCTAATGCGATTCCACAACACACAACAGGAAATAAATCTAACTACCTACTTAACTCGGCAATCTCTGTGAGAAGGCGGGCCCTGGCCTTCTAACAGAGACACCATGAAATACCACAAATTAAGACACGAAAATATGAATAACTCTACTCTTCATTAAAGATGGTAATCCACAATCTTAGCTCTCTATTACAGCCCGTACAAAATGATAATTAACCAACCCCAGACTCTAAAAGCCTTCCCATATTTATACATGAAGAATACAATTCGTGATCCACTAATTTTGTGCAGCAATGAAGATCTCTGATCTTCATGCTGTAGAGTTACAACTAGACTATTACAGTCATATTGAATGAGGCCATTAAACATGAAGGATGTTGTTACTCTGGTAGTCAATGTATCAAAGTTTTAATCAATCGGGAGGCGTCTTGTTTGTTGCAGCAATGCTCTGTTTCAGCGAAGACCTGTTACAGCTTCATGTGGAAGGATGTGTTGTCCCTTTGAATATGAGGAATCAAATCTTGAAGAGTAACAACTAGAACCACGTGTGATTCTTTCCCAAGGCATTGCAACTGATAAACCTATGCTTTGATCTTAACTTAATGAAATCAGCACAAGTTAGCATAAATCGAAGGCTAGAATTCATAACCATAACAATCTTAGGAATTAAATGAATGAAGCAATAATGAATTATACCTTGTTAGGATTGTTGATTGATCTGGAAAAAAGGCATGTATATGGTTTATGAAAGTAGGGTATAACAGGGCAAAATGATATAATAAGTGTTGTCAAAAAGGGGCATTTCTAGGGCCCAACATCTCCCCCCAACTATCCATTTGCATGTCCTCATGCAACAGCTGATTAGTTCGATTCTGAATCTGATCCTCGTTCATATTATGTAGATAAGTTGAAGGCATCGGCTTCGACAATTAATCATTGGAAACGCTGGTTCTTCTGTAACAGCATCCTTCTACCCTTAACAGCTTTAGCCTATGTTGGAACTCAATAGATTTTCAATAGTGTTGGTTCTTGTGTAACAACATCTTTCCCCTGCATCTCCATCGCAGCATCTTATATCTGAGTTGTGTTCCCAACAGAAAATTTGAGGACACTGGTTCTTGTGTAACAGCGTCCTATTTCTTGATTTTTTTAGCCTGCTGAGTTGATTGAATGTCCCCAAAATGATGAGACTGAGCTTAGGAATAGTTCCTCTGATTATTTTTCTCTTGCAGACCTTTGTACCGCTAAGTCTAGCATTGTAGCTTTATGCCCTGCCATATTAAATATATCTCCACATTCCGGGCATATCATTTCATTATGTCCTTCATTCATCCAAATGGAAGATAGATTCCCTGGTCGATCTGTAGCCTCCTCCATTGTATTCACATACTTCTTTTCCTGCTTCCTGCATGTCTCCTTCCATTTCCCTACTTCTACACGAAGCACTTGTACCTCCTCCTTTAACAGCTCATTCTCAAAAAGAATATTCTCTAATTGAGGTTCTTATCCAGCAGGTTCTTGTGTATTAGCAAGTGGTCAGGTTTTTAAGATGGGAATTCCAATATCTACCCCGATCAAATGACATGCTTCTACTGCAGTAACAGTTTCGATTCTTCTCTTTTTCGTTGGGCTGGACATCTAGCCCTTGCTCATTAACCCTTCCTTTCTCCTATGAGGCAGAGAAACTCTTATCACTTGAGAAACAGGGCTGAATCCCTCCGTTTGAATTAAAGTTCTTCTTATTTTATGGGAGGATGCCATATTCAGTGCTTCTAGATCATTTCCTGCCACTGCTTTTGCTTGATGTTCCTCTTCTGCCATTTTAGTTTTAGCTGCTCCAGTTTCAACCTCCTCTATATCTATCTCCTCTTCATCCTCCAATCGAACTTATGGTGTTCCAATCCTCCCCCCAACTGAGTTTGAGGAACTCCAGTCCTCATCCACTATCTTTGCAGAAACTTCACAGGGTACCCCTGGGCGAACCAAAAGTTGCCCCCAGGTCAATTTGTTGTATGCAAGGGCCCGTAAGATTAATAGTTTAATGAGCCCATGATTTGAAAGGGATGATAAGGGGTGTTGAGCTCTTTTAGCATAATAAGCCATGCGTTGCAAGGATTTAAGAAGATAGTATGGCATATTTAGCAGCTTGTGATGACATAAATGTGATAGGAGGAAAAATTCATAAATGTAAACAACATTGTACCTCCCTTCACATGTGATATATTTCTTCAGGAAGAGTGCAACTTGATCCCAAGGACTTGGAAGAGTCTCCAACGTTGTTCCTCTGCCCCGTGGTCGAACACTCTCTCCTACTGCCAGGAAATCCTCACTTGCAGTTGGATGATGGCGTTTCTGACTAAACCAATGCCGCCCAGTTCTAGGCAATCCTGTTACCTCTGCCAGGATTGCTTCTGAAACATCTATCTGGATACCTCGAACCTCTGAATGGGTGCTTGCAATATTTTTGGCAAATTCAAGGGTTTTTTCTTCGTGAAAACCATTCAGGCATTGAAAATAATCTATCCACCCTGCTTCTTGAAAGATAACAAAGACTTCCCTATTCTTATACAATGATTTTATTGTTAGAGGCTCATATCTCACATGGATACCCATACCGCTGAACTTCTGCGCAATATTTTAGCGAATACACCAGTTGTAGTTTCAAACGTCAAGCTAACTGCATGTAAACATGGTTGATAGATAGTCGAAGTTTGAATTGAGCGTTTTCGGAAAGGTGGCACAGTTGGTTTTGGAATAAAATCCGTGGCAGGATTATCGCACAAGTCGGGTAGAATGATGGTCATAATCATAAGTACAGGTAACAGCTTAAACATGGTTTTGGTTAGTTGATTGGCTGTGGATAGGTGACAGGGATGAATGACAAATACACCCATTATTGCTTCCGACGTTAATAGATGCCTAATCATTATTATAGTTAGAACCCGTACCTTCAAGATTAATGCTCGCACTGCCATTCTGCCATAGCATTATATTTCACAGTCGCATCACTAGTAAAATACGCATGTGCTGAGTTGATTTGGCCACCGCCAACCAAGCTGATAATTACATCCATGCTGACGGATGCGCGAGATGACCCAATAATTTCCTTCATTCTTGGCAGACTTCGATTGGAACTGTGGATTCATCATTTAAATTAGAGCCTGGTCAAATCATTAGCGGTGAGGCAGTTCTAGCAGGCAGACAATCTAGCGGAGTTGCAGTTGATGAATAAGAGGAACTAGGAATGAAGACTTGGGCATAGTTCGGCGAAATGTGGCGGAGTCACAGCTGCGAAAATTGGCAGAATAGGAAAGAATAGAGGAGTCGCAACTGCTAGAAAAAAGTGGAATGGATGAAAATAGCGGAGTTGCAACTGCGAAGATTGGGAAAATGGTCGAAAATGGCGAAGTCGCAGCTGCTGGAAAAAGCAAAATGAATGAAAACTAGCGGAGTTACAACTGTGAAAATTGGTAGAATGGGAAAAAGTAGCAGAGTCGCGGCTACTGGAAAAGTGAAGTGAATGGAAATAACGGAGTTACAGCTACGAAAATTGGAAAAATAAGCAAGGTAAGGAGTTGCAAATGTGCAAAATGGAGTAACAGGCAAATTTTTCAGCTGGCTGCTGAAAGCCGACAAATCATCCATCTTCTTCAAAGAGATTTATTAGATTAGGAAAACAATGTAAGGTGTCTACAATCATCTAGCCCAGTCACGACTATTGTCCCTCAAATTAATTCCTGCACACAATTCTTCAAAACAAACCCGATCAAGTGTAAAGGAAAGAATAAATAAAATCCAAAAAAAAAAACCAAATTATTTATGTACAAATTATGTGTGGATATTGCAGTTCTTAAAAATTCATAGGGGTTGAGAAAAATCCCTGCCCTGGAGTTAACTAATAATCTAGATCAACTGCAACATGTGAAATGAAAGCATTCTTTGAGATCATTTTGTGATACAGTCGCAGCCGATGACCATTTGCAAATAATGGTGTCTTGTTTTCATCAATGGTGATCAACCGGACTGTTCCATTGTCAAATACTTGATCTATCTAATAAGGTCCCAACCAATGAGTGCGTAGTTTGCCTTTGAAATCCCTCTTGAACCGAGAATCATATAATAGAGCCCAACCTCCTTCTTAGAATACTTTCTTCTTTATAAATCCATCATGCCATTTCGAGCGCTGCTATTGGATCAAAGTTGTTTGATGCACTGCAGTTGTGCGCTTCTCATCCAATTCATTGAGTTGATTCAGTTGGTTCCTCTGTGCTTCTGATAGATCAATATTTGCTTCTACAGCTGTCTTCAAAGTTCTGATTTCAAATTCAATTGGGAAAATAGCATTCTTACCATACACCAATTCATATGGGGAAAAACCAATGGTGTTACGCCATGTAGTGCGATAAGCCCATAGTGCCTCTGGAAGTCTCTCAGCCCAATCTTTACGATGGATTTTCACTGTCTTTGTCAAAATAGCCTCGATAACCTTGTTTGTACTTTCCACTTGGCCATTGGATTATGGATGATATGGCGATTTTATTTTGTGTTGAATGTGAAACTTCTATAACAGGGCTTCCAATTTGTGAGACACGAACTGTGGTCCACCATTTGTAATGATTTCCTTAGGTACTCCAAACCGAGTAAAAATTTCTTCATATAGGAAATCAATTACATCTTGATCATTAGCTTTGACCAAGGCTACAGCTTCCACCCATTTGGTCATGTAATCTGTGCAAACCAAGATGTGAACTTTCTGTTTCAAGGGAGGGTTGATAGGCCCTACGAAATCTAGAGCCCATCTGTCAAATGGTTCAACCACGAGCTGTGGTTGAATAGGCATTTCATCCAATCTGTTGGGCTGGCCCATTCTTTGGCAGCTATCACATGCCTGAACATACTTCTTTGCATACCTGAACAATGTAGGCTAGAAATAACCCATTCTCAAAACCTTATGACCTGTCCTTTTGTCAGCAAAGTGTCCCCCACAGGGCTCATCATGGCAAGCTTTAAGGATACTGAAAATTTCATCTTCTCTGACACATCTTCTGATTTCTAAATCAAGCCCTGTGTAGAAAAGATGTCCATCAATCCAGGAATACCTAGCACTCTGTTGTATGATATTTCTTCTTTCTCTCTTCGACAGATGTGCTCAAAGCTTACCTGCAGCCAAAAAGTTAGCAATATCTGCATACCATGGGGAATGAGCTGATACTACAAACAAATGTTCATCAAGGAAGGAATCTTCGACTAGTAAATTGTCATCACTATTAGTAAGTCAAGATAAAAATTCTGCAACAACGTTTTCCTTCCCTCGTCTATCAATAATTGTGATGTCAAATTCCTGTAACAATAGTAGCCATCTAGTAACTCTAGCATTCGTGATTGGTTTATTCATTAAATATTCGATGGCAGAATGATCAGTGTGCACAAAAGTGGAGTATCCAGTAATGTAGTGTCTAAATTTGTTGATTGCATAAACTATGGCAAGGAATTCTTTCTCTATGACAGTATATTTAATTCAGTGGGAGATAAGTTCTTACTAATGTAATAAATTGCATATGGGGCATTACCTTCCTGTTGTCTAAAACTGCTCCAGTGGCAATGTCTGAAGCATCTGAAGAGATATGAAAAGGTAGATCCCAGTTGGGCCCTCATAAGATGGGTGTTGTAGACAGCCTTTTCTTAAGTTCAGTAAATGTTGTTTGGCATGCATCATTCCAAACAAACTGAGCATCCTTCATCAACAAGGTGAACAAAGGAGAAGCTAGTTTGGAAAAAATTTCTATGAATCTTCTATGATAGCCAGCATGCCCTAAGAAGCTACATACATCTTTTTGTGTTCCAGGAGTTGGTATATTTTCAATTACCTTAATTTTGGATGGGTCTACCTGGATACCATCAAAAGAGATTAAGTGCCCCAGAACTATGCCCTCGCTCATCATCATATGGCACTTTTCAGTGCTTAAAGAGAGCTAGCTTTGTTCACAGCATTTCAAGACCTTTTCTAAATTTTTCAATGCCTCTTCATAACTACTACTGTATGGAGTGAAGTCATCCATAAAAATTTCCATGCAGTCATTTACCATTTCTGAAAAGATTCCAACCACTCCTCTTTGAAATGTGGTTGGTGCGTTGCACAACCCAAAAGGAAGTACTCTGTATGCAAAAGTGCCCCAGGGACAAGTGAAAGTGGTTTTGTCTTGGTCTTTTGGAGTAATCTGGATTTGGTTATAGCCACTAAAGCCATCCAAAAAGGAAAAATACTTCTTCCCAGACAAGTTATCAAGGACCTGATCGATAAAAGGTAAGGGAAAGTGGTCCTTCTACGTTGCTTTGTTCAATTCTTTGTAATCCACGCAGACCCTCCATTTCCCATTCTTCTTTGGCATAATCACGAGTGGAGAAACCCACTCACTGTCTGAAATTGGGTATATAAACCCTGCTTCCAGAAGTTTTTGGATCTCCGCTTTCACTACATACCTTAGGTTCAGGTTCATCCTTCGTTGTGGTTGACACACTAGACTGGAGTCGCTCTTAATATAAATGTGATGGGTACACAGATTAGAAGGAATACCCTTCATGTCTGTGTACTCCCAAGCGAAAGCTCCTTTATGTTGTTTCAGCAGAGTGATCAGCTGTCCCAGCTCACTGGGTGCAAGGTTTGGATTGATGTTCAATGTTTTCCCTGGCTCAATTTATACTAGGACACTTTTTGAATTTTTGAGAACTGGAATTATACTGGCATCACTAACTAGAGTTTCTTCCGTAATATTTTCTTGTTCTTTCTCATCTAATGTACTATCAATAATCTGGTAGATATTCTTATTGACGGACGTGGGCTCACTGATGAAACTGTTAATGGTATTGTCCTCTTTTTCATCTTTAAAAGTTAAGGCTCTCCCAATCATTAATAATGGCTAAACGCCTTCCTCTTCCTCGAAATCCACCCAAAGTGGAGTTTCAGCTTATGTGCTTGGTCGAGCTGGAGGGTATAAGGTTAGGCTTTTGATCTCAGTCCCGTTTGAGATAATCATGGAACCTGGCTGACAGCTGATACAGGCATCTGCTGTGACCAACCCCGGTCTCCCCAGAATCAGCGGGTGCCCCCCAACTGAGACTTCGGCTGTAACACCAAGAAGTTCGCAGGGTATTCCCATGAGTCAACAGAGATTACCAGGTCATCCAAGATCCCCTCATGATTTATTGTTGATATGTCAGCAAGTTCTAAAATAGTAGGGGTTGGCCAAAGGTTAGTGAGTCCAATTTTCTTCACAGTTTCTATGGTCATAACGTTAATAGCCGCGCCTAAGTCTACCAAGACGTTGGGGATTTGTGTGTTTCCTATGTGAACTGTAATAGTAGGATTCCTAGGGTCATCATATTTTTCCACGGGAGTCTTCCCCATTATTAATTTGGAAAGTTTTCCTAATACATGGACAGTGGGAGGATCCCTAGGCTTTCTTCCTAGTTTCTTAACACATAAATCTCTAACAGTCTTAGCATAAATGGGCACGTCATGGAGGGATTGTAACAGCAGAATTTTGACATACAAATTTTTCAATTCTCCTAAGAGATTGAATCGAGGTTGTTCCACTGCTTTCTGCAGAGCCAATCGTTCAGGATATGGAATTTCTCTCATCAATTGTGTAGGTCGTGCTTCATCGTGTGTTACTTCCTAAGTTTCAGCTACTGTTTCGGTAGGAATGTCAGCGTCCTCAATCATGGGGATTGTTGAATTAACCATATTCTCAAAGTGTTGATTCACTCCAATTTCAGTCACTGGGGATGGAACATCCTCAGTGATGATGGGTTCCACTACCCTCCCTGATCGTAATTGTATATCATTGCATGGAATCTGGGAGATGGAATACGCAGGCATGTTGGCAATCTCAAACTGATGAACTACTTTATTATTCGGGTTTGTTTTAGGTTGTGCAAGTAGTTGTGGTCGAAGTGGTGCATTCATAGGTGCGGCATTGTTTTGGAATTGCAGCTGTGGTTGTTGATATTTTTGGCGAGGATACTCTTGAGGAGGGTACTGTTGATATTGAGTCTAGTGATGGGGAAAGTTATTTCCTTGGTAATAATTTCTCCAGTTGGAATTCCAGGGAGCTTGATTGTTTGACTGTTGTGACCATGGTGTCCAAGAATTAGGATTTTGCATTGGGTTCTGAGATGGATTCCACTGGTTATTAGAATAATGTGAAGGGAATTGTGTGTTCATATTATTCATATTATTCATACCATTCATATTATTCAAGTAAATTGATGGATCTGGATTCATACCTTGATTGCGAGGCTGCCAAGGTTTCTTCTGTGCAATAAAGTAATCATGTTCCACATCTGAAGTGGATGCCTGTAGGACTGCTTTGAATTTGGGTAATGAAGGACATTCCTTGGTGTCATGCTCCAATTCACATATCCTACATATCTCTGCCTTGTCCAACAGGAATTCTTTCAGTGGGTGCTTTTTCCTACATTTAGGACAGAATACACTGAGTGTAAGATCTTGTACTGCTTGCCTCTGTTTTTCTCTCAAAACATCTAACTCTAAGGAAATGGAACTCATCATATCAGTTTTAAAATTCTCCAGTAGGTTTCCTATTTCTACTCGAGTGGATCCTCCACTAGCTGACTTTTGTGTCCCAGTGAAGACATCCTAATATTGATCTTTGTCTCGTCTGTTAGTTCTAGAGGATCCCCTTGAGTACCTTCGGCATAATTCAATGATCTTCTCGAAGGGTTCCTTTGAGATGTCCCCTTTCCCCAACAAATTCAACATATCAAGGAAATCTTCTCTAATTCCTCGTAGCAAGATAATCTTGATTACATCCTTCCCAATCTCAGTGTGGCCAGACCTTTGTAAATTGTACAACAATATTTCCACAAAGTCTTCCAAGCTCTCCTCTTCTTTCTGAACCATTTTTAACAACTCTTCCTTTCTATCTCTGGTTCTACAATATTCTTGATATTTAGAAAGAAAGGTTTGTTTCATTTGATCCCAAGTAGTAATGGTCTCACGACCTAGACTCATGAACCAACGCAAAGCATTTCCTTTCAGGGTGGCTGGGAATAGTTTAGCTTATGAGCACTAGAGGTATCATCATAATTGTGACATAGGATATCAAACTCAAAAAGAAATTCATCAGGATCTTCAAATGATTTACCATGGAAATTCGGGAGAACTGATTGTGAGATGTTTTTCATACGAGCTACTCTAGGTGTCTAGAGGATAGGGAATTCTAATGTGACCACAATGTTACCAGGTTGATTGTCTTCCACTTCGTCTTCCCGGTTCTCTCGATGTTCATTCTCCCCTTCATGTTCTCTATTAGCCATATTGTTCCAAAATTCAATGGACTTCTTTATTCATTCTTCCTCTGCTTTTGCTTCTTCTTATTTCCTCCTTTCTTCCTCTCACCTTCTCTCTTCCTCTGCTTCTCGGCGAGTCTCCAACCACACTTCTTTAGTAACTTTGGTCCCATTAATATGATAAATCTCCTCTCTATTTGGTTCACCCACAATGCTTCCCTTGTCTTCAGGAGGTTTCTTTTCTGTGCTAGGAGTGGATGGTCCCGTTGCGTTCTCCACCGTTGAGGTTGAATTCTCAAGATTCGGAGGAACAAAACTTCATCTTCTTGTAGACGTCCACGGTGGTCTGGTAGAAGAATCATCTTTAGCAAGTATATCGTCGATAAATGTTTGTCTTCCCAAACATGCGTTACAACCTCGACCTCTTCCACCTACAGTGTTAGTGTTCAAAGGGGGTTCTCGATTTGTTTTTCTTGTATTCATGCATGTTGTAAATGATTAAACCAAAATGAAATAAAATAAACCAACTACTAACTATGTCTATCAATTACCATCCCCGGCAACGGTGCCAAAATGTTGGTCACCCTATATGCTAATTAATTACAACTAACACACAGTATTCTCAATATAAATTGTCAACCCCGGGAAGTCTTTTATCTCAATGGCAATAAGCACAATCTATGCATCAACATTTCAAGTAGTTGATTAACTAAATGGAGATAATGATCCTACCTATCTGCTCAGCCAAACTCATTCCATAAAGAAAACTAATCTAACTCATACATCTAAGAATTCAAACTACAGCTACCTTCCTACAGAATTCAACCTAGCAGTTACTGATCTAAGAATATAAATGGACTAGATTACTTTTGCAAGAATTTAAATCCCATAATTATCAAACTACAGTATTCAATATTTACCAAAATGATTCATCCAGCAACTACTGTAACTCAATCACAATCTGCCTACTCTAATGAATTCAATAAAGATACAACAGCAACCAGAATTAGAAATAAGCTTGAACTCTTAATTGATAAATATTGGAAATCCTAGAAAGCATAAATGACTGAAAGGAATTGAAGATGAGCTTGGTTGTAACAGCACATTCTAACACACCATGCATCAATTAAACTAACCTACACAGTCGACTATCACACCACACAATTGCAGCTATTCAAGATGCAAATAATAAACTACCAAGAAAGAATGCAATTGTAAATTCTCTGTTGCAGCTATCAGTAATATGCCTAATGCGATTCCACAACACACAACAGGAAATAAATCTAACTACCTACTTAACTCGGCAATCTCTGTGAGAAGGTGGGCCCTAGCCTTCTAACAGAGACGCCGTGAACTACCACAAATTAAGACACAGAAATATGAATAACTCTGCTCTTCATTAAAGATGGTAATCCACAGTCTCAGCTCTCTGTTACAGCCCGTACAAAATGATAACTAACCAACCCTAGACTTTGAAAGCCTTCCCATATTTATACATGAAGAATACAGTTCGTGATCCACTAATTTCGTGCAGCAATGAAGATCTCTGATCTTCATGCTGTAGAGTTACAACTAGACTGTTACAGTCGTATTGAATGAGGTCGTTAAACATGAAGGATGATGTTACTCTGGCAATCAATGGATCAAAGGTTTAACAAATCGGGAGGCGTCTTGTCTATTGCAGCAATGCTCTGTTTCAGCGAAGACTTGTTACAGCTTCACATGGAAGGATGCGCTGTCCCTTTGAATATGAGGAATCAAATCTTGAAAAGTAACAGCTGGCACCACGTGTGATTCTTTCCCAAGGCATTGTGGTTGATACACCTATGCTTTGATCTTAACTTAATGAAATCAACACAAGTTAGCATAAATTGAAGGCTAGAATTCATAACCATAACAATCTTAGGCATTAAATGAATGAAGCAATAATGAATTATACCTTGTCAAGATTGCTGATTGATTTGGAAAAAAGGCATGTATATGGTTTATGAAAGTAGGGTATAACAGGGCAAAATGATATAATAAGTGTGGTAAAAAAGGGGCATTTCCAGGGCCCAACAGGAATGCGAAATGATTCTATTACTGGGTGAATTCCTGATCAGATGATCATGCTGTATGTTACAATATTATACATGCTTAAATAGAATTTTGAGACGCTTGGGTGCCTTCCCGTTACGTTCGGTTACAAAGAAGAAGTTAGAACGGTTCAACAGTTTAACCATTACAGTCGACTGGAAAACAGAGATACAGTATGTCGAAGTTCGACAGTCGCTGGTCGCATGTCGACGCTGCTTGTCGATGTCGCGAACTATGAGGTTGATGAACATGTCGAAGGTGCGGAGTGTGTCACAGTATGTCGAAGTCGAGACTCGTCAAAGTTGTGTCAACGTCAATGACTTGTCGCAATAGGAAGTTAGCATTCGACACAATTTCCAACTGCGATGCGGATCACCTATAATTTTATTTGTTTAGTTTAGATTCATTTGCTTGTTATGAGTTAATTTCAATTTGATAGTTTAAATTATGTTTATTTATTTAAATTCAAAAGTGTAGTGTGATTTTTTTTTTTAGTGTGAGCATATCTGCTATAGGGTAACGTTTGGTGTGAAATTAATTACTTGCATAGTGCACAGTAGAATACATTTGATTTATGGTTTTTCTTAAAGAGTTTTGACATGAGATAAGACATTGGAATCGAATAACAATCTCTTGTGATTACAGTAACAAACATAAGTCTTAGATTATTTTTGTTGATAGTTCAATAGACTTGTCATTTCTAATATGGTTGCTGGTGTGGTGAGACATAGGACTCATTTTATTCATCTCTGAAAGTTTTTAAGTGCATTTACAGATTATATTTCACCCATATTTGCATATAGATAAACATAAGAAACAGAAATACAACCTTGTAGACTTTGCATAAATAAAGAAATACATATTGCAGACTTCACAAAGAATGATATTGTCATAATCTTAAGGTTCTCCATTGGTTGAATATGTTTATATTGGTGTTCCATAATAAAAGTCTATGATATTTGTAAGATAGTGCAGCTCTGTAATTATCAAAGAAAAATATTGATTACAAGGATTAAATATAATCATGATCATAATGTACTTATAAATAGAGCATTCATCCATGAAACAGTGTATCGACTCTTGTCATTGAATGAAGTGGAACATGAATTGGACCCATTTAATATTTAAGAAAGGAAAATGCAATTTGATTATGTTGTGTGTGTGAAGTACAATCATCAGTTGAATTCATTTGATGAAGTTCTATTTTCAAATCTAAGATGATTAAGTGATTAAACAAATTCCTTGGGTGATTTAATTACCAAAGAAGGTTGAATATTGAATCAATTTGAATTAGAAGAGTTGTATCACAGGATTGATGTCTTTGATTGGTTTGAAAGTGTGATCAAAATTTAATATCCAAATATCCTGCCTACGACTCCCCGATTGATAATCTAATGTTGTAAATATTAGTATATATTTTACCCGGCACACGCCACACATTGATCTTCGTTCCCATTTTATTTTGACAGCTCTATTTTGGCCCTAGGTGGGAATATCACAAGGGAATGATATTGGAGGCATCCTAATGAATTATAGAGGGGTGGTGATGGTGGGGGCAGTAGTGATGAGGAGGAGCGACATGAGGAGATATATATGCTTGAACTATTTCGTCATTTGTTTTGACTTCAAGAACCTTGATTTTTTAAAATATTTACGAGCTCATCATGTTTGATTATGAGCACATCATGTTTTTAATCCTGATCTTGCTTCATGGCATCCAAGTTGTTCTTCATCTCAACCCTAACTTCTACGAAAATTTTGTTTTTGAGTTTTTGTATCAGCTCGTGTTTGAGTGTGACATTACTCTTTTTTATTTCTTCTATTAAATCCTCAAGTTTTTTGGTGAGGATGTCTTTGAGAGTGTAGACTTCCCTTTCCATTTGTTTGAGCTGATTTTTTAGGTCCATCATGCTTCTGGTGACTAAGGGTGTATATTTATACGCAATTTTGGCCTGTACTTTTTGTGAGGGGAATGAGGTTGATACTACCTAGTTAATAATAATAATAACTATTAAAATTGTAATGGGTAATAATAATAATTATTCTTAAAAAAAATATTATATATGTAAGATTTACAACAATTAATAATAATAATAATACTAATAGTAGTAGTAGTAGTATTTTATTATTATTATTATTATTATTTTAAAAATGAAAATAGCGGGGGAGGAGGTTGTAAGCACTAGCGCAAGGAGGGAAGGCAGCAACAACTAGTGGAGCAGGTGGTGGCATTGAAGGAGTGGAGGAGTGGGGATTGTAGAGTTGAGGGGAAAGGTGGGCACCAATGAGGAGGGTGTGGTCGATGGAGGGTGAAGAAGACGGCGGAGTCGAGGGTGGCGGTGGTTGATTGTAGGCTAGGGAAGAGGGGGGAAGTAATTCGAGTAGAGAGGGAAGGGGAACGATGTTGGAGAATAGCAGGGGATGGGATGCGTAGAATAGGATGGGGTGTGGAGGACTAGATGGAGGATGAGAGTGGGTGGAAGGGCGAAGTATGAGGGCAAGGGATGAGTAGAAAATAGGGAGTTGGAGGAAGGGATTTAGGGGGGAAATGAACAAGGAAAAAGAGGTATGATGTGGTGGGTGAGTAAAAGAGGAACACAACTCACGATGCTCCAGGTGATCCGGTACTCTTACTCAGATATATTTTCTCCTTCATGGTATTCTCCCTCACGTGAACTAGTACACAGGTATGTGGTGTCAATTCAAAGACTGCATATAGGAAAACGTATCACACAACCTCACTTTCAGAAGCACGCAACAAGAAGAGATCTTGTATCAAGTGGCTCAAGAGATATTTTCTCTCATACCAATGAAGTAAACAATCATTCTTTACTATTTAACTTGACATGTTTGCAATAAATATATATAATAATGATTAAATAGATAAGATGATGAAAATATTTATAATAGAACTTGTATACAAACCCCTACGGTGACCCTTCAGAAGACATGACCATTAGGATTCATGTCCGTTCATAATTTACTCTAATTATTTACCTACTAATCTTTGTTAGTTAATTATCCTATTATTTATACTTAGATAGTATTATTTATTCTTATTTATGTTCATAACAAACTTGATCTAGTGTTTCTTTAGGTAAAGTTGTTTCTTTAGTATGAATTTGCACTTATGCAATCCAATGGTCATGATATGTTCTAGACATAAAGTGATATGATGATCCATCTTCTCCTTAATACTAGAGACTGTATTGATATGTAGCTTGATATTAGGGTCCTACCCTAACCCTTTACGTAAATAGATATGATGTTATGTATCAATTCCATATATTAAATAAGGCCCATAAATTAGATGTAGTGTGAAATTCATCGATTGTAAGAAGGCTCACTAGAAGGTTCCACCTACTATAATATTCCTTCTCTAGGAAGTATCTAGAAGGTTCCACGTACTAGAAAAATCCTTCTCTAGAAAGTACCTAGGATGTTAGGTAGAACTATATAAAGAAGTATAAGAATGGAATGTGATGTCTTGTGAAGTATATTGTATTTGGATTTATGCTCATCTAGAGGTTGTCCCTCGTAGAGGCAAGTGAACATTGCTTTCATCAATAGAGGTATTATGGTATTTGGTTATTTACAATTGTCCATTGTTGTGGTAATTGTGTAATTTCATTATGCAATCTTGCTATATTTTGTTATTTCTATTACAAATTCCCTATTTTTTTATTGAGGTACATAAATAACATGTGTTTTAGTGTCTATAAATAACACGGTGATTTGTGAATCAACAAGTAAATATGTAGTAGGGGAAGACTACACACAAGAAATAAAAAAGGTTTTCCTAGTTGGACACCCTTGTAACCCCTGCTAGAACCCCTTCAAGTAGTACCGCATTAGACAATACTTGTATATGAAATTTCACTTCCACCTACCCTCGAGTATATCGGAAGTCCCCCAAGTGACCTAAAACTAGCTTTAGATAATCATATCTAGTATATTGCTTCTATAGTGGCACCAAGCAAAATACTCAGGAAGATTACTCTGTAGTATGTCGGTAGTCAAGTAGTATGGCTAAGGGCATGGTCAAGCCTTGTTAGTTAGTGCCCCGAAATATTAGTTCAAGCACGACTGTTGGACCCCTCCAGTATATAATCTCTCCAATATACCAAAGATCTATTGCACTTGAAATTCACTTGTTTTAAGACACTACCAACCCTAGCCTCTACTACATAGGCCATGAAATTCCTACCACAAGAAAAGGGTTTGTATCTTGACTACATCCTTATAGGAGACCTATATCAAAAGAATCATTTTTATGTGTTTATCATTGTGGAAAAACTCTCTAGTAATATTTTTGCATGCCCATGGATTGACGATCCACACCAAATCTACAACCATGGAATCCATGGCCAAGGAACTGGATGATGAGATAAAAGGATTGAACTAAAGCTAAAAACCAACAACATCAATCAAGTCAGCCAACCCAATACTTAATTTGAGACACTATAATCTAAGCTAGAATCTTTCATGGACAACCTAGGTCTTGTGATTAAATATAGGGGGATCCAACTAGAGTCACTAGAGAAACCAGAGGGGGTTGAATACTCCAATGATGGCAAGTATCGCAATAGTTCACACCGCTCTGAAATTCCAAACAACTTGTGGTGCCTCTATCCGAAGTTAGATATGAATAAGTTTAATTGTTGTGACCCCACTGATTGGGTTAGCTATATGGAAGACTACTTCGTTCTCCATGGAATTACTAATGATATGATGAAACCCTAAGTGGGGGTATTATACCTGGATTAAGAGAGATGGAAATGGTGGTGATGGCATAAAAAAACCTATGTTAGCTACATTGCTTGGAGTCATTTTTTGGAATCCATATATTTTAGTTTTGATAGAGACACTCACTACTTTGGTTAGCTAACCAAGCTACATCAAACATGCACAATAACTAAATTTATCATTTCCTTCAAGCAATTGGCCATCTGCACAGAGGGTCTAATTGATCAATTTTATATGGGATATTTTATTAATGTTCTCAAGGAAGAGATTAGAGAACAAGTTCTCATGCAATGCCCAAATACTTGTTATAGCACCTTTTGCCACATTATCCCTATAGATGTTATGATGGTCGATATTATCCTAACCCCTCTTTGCAGAATTCCTTAATCCTGAAAACATATGTTGACAACATCTATCCTTGGAAGTATCTCTCAAAAAATAAGATTTTCCAAGAGGTACGCGACCTATGCATGGCCATCCCACGTCCACGTGACTTCTTTGTGTCTAGCCTGTTAATATTTGGTTGAACTTTGATATTTAATTCTTTTAGATGTTGAAACTTGAAACAATGAGACAATTCAATCACATGAAATTCATACAACCATAACACATGATATACCCTAGGGAAATCCTCAAAACAATGAGAACAAAAACCCCAACAACTCTTCTCAGTATAATATAATGGATAGCAGAGAATGTATTTCTTTTACAACATATCAAATTGCTTTTGGAATATAAGAGATCACCAAAAACTCTTGGTGAAGATATGGAAGCAATAGAGAAGAGAGATCAATCAAATGTGTTTTCCAATGTGCCCAGCACATCAATATATAGAAAAAACCACTGCCATGCAAGGAATAGTGAATCAATGCATGAAGGATAAGCCTCACATGCAAATCATAGCAAGTTATCTTCTTGGATAGTTGCAGTGCAATTCTACTTCCATAAATCATGCACCAACAATGCACCATGCCTTTTTTTCCTTAACTTGAAATCATGCTTAACTGACTTTGGAGTGAGCTTGCCTCATAACTAATGAAGGAGCACTTAGTTAACAAGCTAACATAAGTGTCATCATGCAATAGGAGCAACTTTTGTGTTGTAACTTAAGTGTCGTCTTTTAACTTTTAGTTTAACTAAAGTGTCGTCATGCAAAACACTTTAGTTAACTAATTCCTTTTTTAACACTTTAGTTAACTTTTCTTAATTGAAAATCATGTTGATTGATTTTACTGAAGTGATCACTAAGTTCTCCTTTAGTTAACTGATTGCATATCTTTAACTGATGCTTTAACTAAAGCATTGATTGAGACGCACATTGTTACTTAACTGAAGCTTTAACAATTCGAGTTCTCTTTACTTAGTTGAAGTGTCTTCATAGGCAATTTCGAATTCTTGTGATCTCTATGCTTTATCTTTTACTTCTTTATCTTTAGCTGCATGGTCAATATGTGCTAACTTTAATTATCTATCACATTACATTATACTAAGAAGAATTATTGGATGGTGTGATCATATTATATTATTCTAGACCAAATGATCATATGCTAAACTAATTCACTTTAGAGGTGGTCAATCTATGAAGGAGACTTAATAGAAACTCGTGATCATGGTTCATAATACATCACACAAT
Organism: Larix kaempferi; assembly: GCA_027924585.1. Taxonomy (NCBI): domain Eukaryota; kingdom Viridiplantae; phylum Streptophyta; class Pinopsida; order Pinales; family Pinaceae; genus Larix; species Larix kaempferi. The sequence continues at coordinate 1,431,672 of BSBM01000545.1, forward strand.
AGTAAATTCTTTTAACAAGTAAAGCATGACCTTTATATGGAAGGTCCACCTCTATACGGGAATACCATCCCATGGATACCTTTATATGGAAGGTTCACATGAGAATCATAACTTGACACACAAGTCTAGAGCCTTGTCAACAAGACTTTACAACATCATTACTTTGATCAATTACCTATATACGAGAGGAATAACCTTTACATATAAGGCAATCAAAGTGCTCACCTCTATACGGGGGGATCCATCTTGGCTGCACAAGATTGGTTTGGAGAATGTCTCCTGATGCTATACATTTAACATTGCCCACGTACATGCCTATGTGAGGGTAAAAATAAAATATAATTTTATTTTATGATGCCAAATTCTAAGGATCTATAATCAGGGATATCAGACTCAAAATCCAAATCAGGACTGGATTTGATTGCAACTGAGTCCAATCCAAGGAGATGATCTTTGGAGAAGACGTCAAAATCCAAAGGAATGTCAGACTTTGTCATATCTTCTAGGAAAGCTTCATCTGAAGGAAGTATATAATCCTAGAGAGAACACATGTCAATACATTCACTTGGACCAATAGGGTGGAGAGTAGGCTCCAATGCCCCCATTGGATAAATCATCTAGTCAACTATCGAGATAAAGTCCCAAGAAGGTAAGCATGAAAACAAATGCTTCTTCTTAGTAGCAATTGGATACGAGGTATATAAGGCCACATAATTCGCCTATTGCGGGGTAGTGTCTATCGAAACAATAGGAACTAACAAAGGATATACTTGGTCTAAATTCAGGTAATTATAAGGATCAATGAATGTAAGTTGATCAATAGTGACAATGCATCCATTGTGAGAAAAATACATCATACGAAAGAGCGTAGACACCATAGCATGCATAGCATATACGTAATCACTCCCAAGGAGCACATTGAAGTCCAAAGGGTCCTCCATAACCATAAAATCGACTAAGACAGTATTCCCACCTAATGTAATAGGAAATTGAGGAAGAAATCCCAAAGTTTCACTAGAAATTCTATCAAAATCTAGTGGTTTATAAATAGTCGGCTTAAGGTTGTGAGATCCCAAACCTTTCCAAGCATGCACAGATAAAAAAATAATAAAGGCTCCTTCATATACGATACAACGAGCAATCATGTAGTGTTTAACTTGAACCTTTATTTGAAAAGGTGCGGAAAAAGGAAGGCACGACTCAGTTAGACTATTCCAATCAAAGGAAGCAATCCAAGATATTGGTGGGGGTTCATTCAAAATGAACTGAGTGCCCCCTTGTCTAGAAATTTATGAACTAGCAATGAAGAAAATGTTGAGATATTGTAACTTCTAAGAATATTATATTTGTACTTTATTATTCCGGAGATGTTTCATTCCTCCATGGAAGATCTTATTGTATATCTGGAGATGTTTATTCCTCCGCCGGATTGTGGTAACTTGGGTTATTAGACTTCCCTAGTGGGGGTCGGCCCTGTATGTGTTATGTGGGTCAAAGGGTTATTATACCACCCTAGTGGGGTCGGCCCAGTCAGTTGTAATGGGGTGTTTATCCCAGTAATTAAGTTGGGGCTAACCTAGCTTGTGTAAAAGTCAGTCGGGGAACAAGTATAAGTAGAGGAGGATGTTCCTCACTTATCTCACTCATTCATTCACTTGTGAGTGGCGCACTTGTGTGAGAGAGGTATGCTATGTAGGAGGAGGAGCTCATGTCTTTGGCTTGAATATTTTTATTTGCTGGTCATCTATATTGAGGAAGCTTTGCTGGGTTTTCTACCCCATGAGGGTTTCCCAGGATAAATCTGTGTCTCTTGTGTTTATGTTGTGCTTGTTGTTTCTTTAGTGATCCTGTATATGCTATTGTTGTGAAATGAAATGTAATGCTGATATTTTATGTCTTAGCATATTGAATCTTAACATGGTATCAGAGCTAACCTGAAGGAAGGCAATGTATGGCACTTATGACACTTGCTTCACTTGCGACAATTTGAAGGTTAGGGTTTTGTATAGCAAAAACCAGTCATCGTGGAACTTTCACTATAAATCCATTTTGAAAAAGTTTCAGGATCTGAAACCTTTACAGGTTGTGGATAACATTCCCAGGTACCTTGTGTCCAAATTAAACCCTCAGATTCGTTATACTTTGTGATTTATGATCAGTACAAGTTAGGGTTTCGGCCTCTTCCAGATCTCAATCAAATTCAGGTGACCTAGGAAAAAAGGTCATAAATTGGGATAGGAATTTCCAAATGAAATTTAGTAAAATGTGACAAGTATTACATAGACTTTACTATCTCAGAAAAAAATTTCAGAGGCCGAAGTTAAACCAGTGACACGTGGCACTCCGTACAAGTTCGCTCTCTTGTTTTATCCCATAAACAGGTCACGTTGCGACACTTGGAATAACTCTCTCTCAGAAAATCCAATTGAGGTCAGACCTATCGGGATGGAAAGATGATAGGTCAGGCTACCATAGAAAAAAATTTCAGACCCTGTGGATCAAAAAGTTCGGAGTTACATTAGAAACAATCAGGTACATATTTCTGTCAAAACAGAATTATTTTTTAGCACATTCATTCATGGCTTCCGGAATTTAGGGTTTCGGAGAAAGTTGGAATTTCTATAATCAGAGACCACAGCTGGATGCTACTCATCAAAATCAAAATTTAGAGACCAATATCAAAAAATTTGGTTGGTTAGAAGACCGAGCTTGATCAAACCCCAGTTCAGGATTTTGATCGGAAAGATGGAAAATTAGGGCTTCAGCAAAAGTTGGAATTTTTTAAGTCTGTGACCACGATTGGAAGCTCCTCAGAAAAATAAGATTTTAGAGCCTTGGATAGAATCTTTTGATTAGGAAGAAGGGTGGGCTCCATCAAACCCTAGTTCGGGATCCTGTCCAGAAGATCCAGAAGTTTCAAATTTTTGAGGGGTCAAATTTTGGAGATTTCAAAATTGAAGTATGCAAGTTTGATCGGCTCAGCAAGACACATCCTTTCATCCATTCAGAAGTGTGAAAGTCAAAAATTGAATTTTTAGGGTTTCTCTAACAAACCCTAATCAAGCTCCATATCCAGTTTCAGGGGGAAGTTGAGGCTAAGGCCTTACATAAGAAGACTACAAAAAATCTTGACAGGTATGACTTAAGGAGATACAGGTATGTCTTGAAATCTGATTCTTGATTAAGTTCATAATATGTTTGGCTTCATATTATTTAGGTTAGTACAATGTTAGAATTGTCTTATCACCCTAATAAAAGTATGAATGTGAATGATAGAAGACATTCATTGATTAGGGTTATATGATTTTACTAATGCACTGTGGTGTTGTATGAGGTTGATGTTGTCTACTAACAAGATACAGGCACATCACAAAAGACAAATCAAGTTCCATGACCATGACAACATGAAGACAAAGACTCCTCCATAATCTTTGATCACATAGAAGTTATACTTACGAGGTATGTATGACTTTGTTATATTATGCTTAACCTATGAGAGATGCAGGTTCCAGCACAGGATCTCTAAATCATGGAAGAGAACAAAGAAGATATTGATTAGGTATGTTAGACATGACTAAGCAGGTATACTAATCCAGGTATGTTTTCCTATGTCAAGTTAGAATCTTACCTTGTGTTAGGATCCCTTATATAAGTATACTTGGTATGATTGGTTATGCTTATTCATAAAGTTAGTAATCAAGGTTTTATGCATGTTATGTCTCTTATCTTGATTGATGATTTAACTAACCAGAAGAGTCCTATGATCAAACAAGAATATGCATGAGTAAAAGAAGACTTCCCTGAAACCTTGAATACTAATGTTTATTATCTGTGATCATGACTATACATATTCAAGATTATTTAGAATTATAATGTTTTGATAATATTGAGAATATACTAACGAATGTATGTTTGTGTATGAGATCATGAGGATGACACTAGTGCACACGTGAGCATGCACAGTGGTACAAAATGAATAGAAGTTCAAAAGACATATAGAAGATCAAGCGGGAGGCAACCACACAAACATAAAAAGATAAGTATTTGAGTTGTTGTTTGAAATAGTAAATGATATTGCTTGTAATAGTTGTATACATATTTGTATTCCTAGAATATATCATGCTGAGTGTAAACATTCATATAGCATTCAACAGTATACTACTAATATGCATATGATTGGTAAATTGGACAAACATTCCATTGTTGCTTGTCTAGAATGAAACCTCTTTGCTGACATGCTGAGAGCTATGCACACTCTCGATAGTATGTTCTGGTAGAGATGGAAGGCATCTATATAGCCACTGTATGCATACAGGATATGGAAAAGTGTTGTGCCAAAGTGTTGGTCAAGATAGTTGCATAACTATGTAAATGATATATGTATGCATAATAGGTTATCATGTCAATATGATTTGATGATTATGAAGTATTACTAATCATGTACTTAATTTTTATTTGTAGGAAAGACCATGACGAATGATGAACACCGAACAAGTGATGGATGTTCAACAAAAAGATTTACAAATCAAAACATAATATAGAAGGCTCGTGGCTAGAAGATTCTCTTAGAAAGAGGAAGAGAATCATGATGAGATGTTTGCTCCAAGTGGCTAGATAAGACCATTATCTTAATGATGTAATTGAAGAAAGCTCTGTTCGGGTAACCAGGATCGATAGTCAATTGATGAGCTTAATGATCATCATGGGTGATGTGGATCTCAACCTTTGCTACAAGGTTGAATATGGTTTCTATACACAGATGACATGGATTCAAGAAGGAACTCACCATAGAGTTCGAATGATATTGAGGCTCATATCAGTAGACCCATCTTACGAGAGATGGCACAGATAGATATGCAAAAGATCACTCAATGAATGATGTTCAGTCACAAAGGGAGAATTGACAGTTTCTTGATAATCTTGGGCTTTACCAAAAGTAAATTTGATCCGTTACGAATGATGAACCTATCATACTGTTACTGTATGTGGATGATCTATTTTTATAAACAAATCATGAAAAGCAAGAAGAAGATGGCTGCAGAATTGAAAATAAAAGATCTCAGATTGATGCATTACTTCCTAGGTCTGGAAGTATGGCAACGCTCAGAAGGAATCTTTCTCATCCTGAGAAAGTATGCTATGGAAATCTTGAGAAGAATTGATATGTTGGAATGTGAAGCCATGGCCACTCTCATGGGTTCCGACTTGAAGTTGTTAGCTGATAACTCCTCAAAGTTAGTTGATGTGACTCTGTACAGACATATTATTGGGTCATTGATGTATCTGACGAATACCAGGCCAGATATATGCCTTGCTGTGAACACCTTGAGTCAGTATCTAGTGGAAACTAGATGTGTTCACCTAATAGTTGCAAAGCATGTGATTAGGTACCTAAAGGATACGATAGACTTTGATCTATGTTATCTTGGAGATCATGACTTTAGATGGCTACACAGATGTTGATTGGGCAGAAAGTGTATCAAACAGGAAGAGCACATCGAGAGGATGTTATTGTCTGGGATCAACCATGATCTCGTGGTTTAGCAGGAAGTAGTCTAGTGTGGCTCTTAGAACAAGCGGAATATATGGCTGCTTGCTTTGCTAGTTGTGAAGCGGTATGGCTTCAGGATTGTTTGACCTAGAGATAGACCCAACTATGATCCTATGTGACAAACAGAGTTGTATCAAGATGGCAGAGAATCCAGTGTTCCATGATAAGTCAAAGCACATAGAGATCTGACATTTCTATATACAAGATATGGTGCAGAAAGGAACTATAAAGTTCGAATTTGTAACAAGTTTTCGATGTACTAACCAAACCTCTACCTCAAGTGAACAAGTTGCCGATGTACTAACCAAACCTCTACCTCAAGTGAACAAGTTACCGATGTACTACAAAAACCTCTACCTCAAGTAAAGTTTGAGTATTTCCGATACAAGCTTGGTAGGACCCTCCTCGAAAGGGGGAGTGATGTAGACATTGATGATGAGATTGCCCGCATCAACAGTGAAGTCAATGATGAGGATACCTGTATCGATGATATGTATACATGTATTGATGAGGATACCTATATTGGTGATGCCGACAGAGAGGTTGGTGGATAGTCCTTAGACAGGGTCTAAGTTGACAATGGGGATTGGATCATCCCTGGACTTCAGTCCTAAAGTGAGTCGTAGACACATGTCTTCGAAAATGAAGTCCTTAGTGGACAGGATGGGGATTGGATCATCCTTGGACTTCAGTCATAAAGTGAGTCGTAGACACATGTCTTCGAAAATGAAGTCCTTAGTGGACAGGATGGGGATTGGATCATCCCTGGACTTCAGTCCGAAAGTGAGCCATAGACACATGTCTTCGAAAATGAAGTCCTTAGTGGACAGGATGGGGATTGGATCATCCCTGGACTTCAGTCCTAAAGTGATCCGTAGATACATGTCTTCGAAAATGAATTCCTTAGTGGACAGGATGGGGTTAGATCATCCCTGGACTTCAGTCCTAAAGTGAGCCGTAGACACATGTCTCCGAGAATGAAGTCCCTAGTGGACAGGATGGGATTGGATCGTCCCTGGATTTATGGTCCCTTGAATTGAGCCGTAGACATGATGTCTCCGAGAATGAAGTCCCTAGTGGACAGGATGGGATTGGATCGTCCCTGGATTTATGGTCCCTTGAGGTGAGCCGTAGACATGATGTCTCTGAGAATGGGATTGGATTATCCCTGGATTTATGGTCCCTTGAATTGAGCCATAGACATGATGTCTCCGAGAATGGGATTGGATCGTCCCTGGATTTATGGTCCCTTGAATTGATCCATAGACATGATGTCTCCGAGAATGGGATTGGATCGTCCCTAGATTTATGGTCCCTTGAATTGAGCCATAGACAGAGGTCTCCGAGAATTGAATGATAGGACTGGATCATCCCTGGACCTCGGTTCAAAAGGTACATGATAGGACTGGATCGTCCCTGGACCTTGGTTCAAAAGGTACATGATAGGATTGTATCATCCATGGACCTATGTCCTAAAGAGAGCAGGATTGATCATCCTATAATATGATTGTGTGATGACGGTACTGACGATGATGATGACGATGCTAATGATCGTGTGATGATGATGTTGAGGATTGTATGATGATGATGTTGATGATCGTATGATGACGATGCTAATAATCATGTGATGATGATGCTGATGATCGTGTGATGACGATGCTGATGATCGTATGATGACAATGTTGATGATCGTGTGATGACGATGCTAATGATCGTATGATGACGATGTTGATGATCGTATGACGACGATGCTGATGATCGTATGATGACGATGTTGATGATCGTGTGACAATGATGCTGTTGATCGTGAGGATCTAGATGATGATATTGTTGTAGTTGTTCAAGTGCTGCAGAAGATTCGGTACTGAAGATGTTGATGTTCCAGTATTGAAGATCTTGAAGATATTCCAGTAACTGGTTGAATTACTGATGATGTTGAGAAAGCTCCCAATGATTTATAGATGTATCATGTATGATGTTGATGACTCCTTGCTCCTGCAGATGTTGTTATAATATCCTTCTCGTTAAGGGGGAGTGTTGAGATATTGTAACTTCTAAGAATATTATATTTGTACTTTATTATTCTGGAGATGTTTCATTCCTCCGTGAAGATCTTATTGTATATCCGGAGATGTTTATTCCTCCGTCGGATTGTGGTAACTTGGGTTATTAGACTTCCCTAGTGGGGGTCAGCCCTGTATGTGTTATGTGGGTCAAAGGGTTATTAGACCACCCTAGTGGGGTCGACCCAGTCAATTGTAATGGGGTGTTTAGCCCAGTAATTAAGTTGGGGCCGGCCTAGCTTGTGTAAAAGTCAGTCGGGGAACAAGTATAAGTAGAGGAGGATGTTCCTCACTTATCTCACTCATTCATTCACTTGTGAGTGGCGCACTTGTGTGAGAGAGGTCTGCTATGGAGGAGGAGGAGCTCATGTCTTTGGTTTGCATCTTTGTATTTGCTGGTCATCTATATTGAGGAAGCTTTGCTAGGTTTTCTACCCCATGAGGGTTTCCCAGGATAAATCTGTGTCTCTTGTGTTTTTATTCTGTGCTTGTTGTTTCTTCAGTGATCCTGTATATGTTATTGTTGTGAAATGAAATGTAATGCTGATATTTTCTATCTTAGCATATTGAATCTTAACATAAAACTTGAGTAGTAGACACAGCACTCTCTGAAGGAAGAGTAGGATTGATCAAAGAATGCATCGATTCGACCACTTGATTCTTGTCACTCTCCAAAGGAAGAGTGGGACTGACCAAATATTGCATTGGTTCAACTGCTTCAACATCAACACTCTCCAAGGTAGGAGCATGGGGGTCATCTCAAGTGGTAAAGATGAGAAGTTGTAATTGGTTGTAAATGAAAGGTCATGTTTTCGAATCCCCCCAAAATTACCCATGCGCCATGGTTCGGTCCCTGTGGATGCACCTAGGGGTATAGTGGTAGTGATATTGGATCACTGGACCCCGTGTCACGTGAGTACCAACCCAACCCTAATTGTCGATTGCCTTAGTAAAAAAAAACACTCTCCAAGGGAGGAGTGGGATCAATTAAAGATTGCATTGACTCGTTCACTTCATCAACCAAAGGTTGAATAGGTTGTTGGGAAATCACTGATTGTTTAGGAGCAGAGGATCCTTGAGACTCGGACCACACTTTGTATACCTCTGCAATAGCAGGGCACATGTTAGTAAGGTGATCTCCCTTGCAAATCTTACAAGGTAACTAAGCCTTGCATTCTATAGGCTTAGACTTCTCAAATGTGTCAACATGTCCAGTGTGACTCGCATTAGCTTATTGTTTTCCACCAGCATGACTTGCAACGACTGGTTTCTTGTCTCCAACATGACTTGTAATGACTACTAGTTTTCCCCCAGCATGACCTACAAAGGCTAGTTGCAGGTTTTCAGCATGACTAGCAGTGACTAAATAAGTGCCCACAGCATGACTTGCAGAGGTTGGTTTCCATTTTCCAGAATGACTGGAAGTGACTAGATGGGTGCCTCCATAAAGACTTGCATATGTTGGGGAACTGTCCCCTTATTTTCACATATTCTTCATATTCTTTCTCCTTCTATTCCTTTTAAAATATTGGTTTTCACCACATGATTTAGAAGGAGGAGGAGAATATGTTATTGGCGAGGAAGGAACAAGGTTTTGATGACCTTGATATAAGGTTCTTTCTTGAGAAGCATCAAAATCATTCAGGACATTCGAAGTGGAAAACAATTGAACCAAAATCCCCAAGGTGAATCCAAGTAGATTCAAAGTGGCCATCAAGGGAGCACCAATGTTCCCAACAAATGGAAAAGCACAAGGATCCCCCTGCACAAGGGTCCCTTGGTTGGTGTCCATAGGAATACTAGCCATATTTTCTTATTCAACAAGCAAGAAATCTCTAAGGCCAACTAAAATCACTCATGGAACAAAGAGCACACCACTAGAAAAATTCCTAAGAGACCAAACCAGGAAAACAAATCATCCTCTCGAAGATCTAGTTGTCAGTTGATTAAGTCCAATTGCTAAAACAACAAACATTGAAGTCAGTTACTAAGGCCGGGTGTGTTTCCCTTATTGGTGCAAGTGTTTTCCTAGATAAATATAGAAAGCACCCTCCAAGGGTACTAATGCTCCAGTCACAAAGTCTGTCCAAGGTGTTGGCAGAAAATCCTTTGCTAGAACCTGTGTATGATCCTAGGACAAGATACTGTGGTTACCAATTTGTTCACAACGTCCAGGTGGATAGTCATAGGTTGAGATCATACGTATGGGTAGGGTAGCTAGGCCTGAAACTTCAATAATACTTAGGTACTAAAGAGAGTCTTCGTATACGTAGAATCCCTGGTAGATGCTTGATTAGGAATTAGAGTGATCTCTCTACAACCTAACCTCACATGACCTCATGCTTAAATCTGGTTTGAGTAGAGCTTGCCGGCCACACTGCTCACAAAATTGGATTTCTTCCGATTTCTTGAGAAAAGACACATAGGTTTCACAGTTCAAGATATATTTGGATAGTTTACAAAGATCCCAATCCAAATCTCTAGCCTTAAGCCACTGGTGAACCCTATAAAACAAAAAGTCCAATTAATTTAAATTTTAGTGCTTCTTTTTAGGTGGCTTTATTACTCAAGGGATGTGGATGTGAAACTTGTGGTATTTTGACTCTTACAAGAAATTGACTTCAATATTAAAAGTGCTCGTATAAAGCAAAGGAGTACTGAAATATTCAAATGAAAAAATAAGCATATACAACACTCATATCTTTCACTTCTTTATTGTTTTATTTTGTAAAAATCAAATGAAAAGCACAACTTTTTCTTTCTTTTTCGAAACTAAATGAAAAAATGGAAGACTAGACCCTACTAATATGGTTCGTTTTCTTTTATTTTCAAGAAATCAAACAAACAAAATTTCAACCTCAAAATAGAACCAAAATGAACGTTTTTGTATCATTTCTTTTTCAAAAAGCTACTACTTTTTCTATTTTCAAAGAAAATAATTTTTTCTCTTTTTAAAAGAACTAAAAATGCAATTTTGCATTTTCAAGAATAACGAAAATATTTTATTTTCACTTTTTCAAAAGAGGACTAGCTTCTCTATCTAAAAGGGTTGCAGGAAAAAGATTGTGATAACAATTAAATTGCAGAAAATTGGTTTCTATTAATGCATGGGAACGCAAATAAAGAAACAGTAAATATATGAAAAATCAACTTCCTCTTCAAAATGGAACATACGTCCTACGAAAAACTTACAAAGCAAAAAAGAAATTTTTATTGATTTGTGTGATGATATAAAACAGAAAAAGCAAGTATACAAACAGAAATATTTTTTACAAGAAATCAAACAAAAAAAAAATCAGAAAAAATAGACTGAAAACATAAACTTGGGAAAAACCCAAAGTCCAAATATTTCTATTATTTTTGCGAAGAAATGTCAATTTTTTAACAAAACAACTGAAACTCAGCTTTTCACTATCAATTTAGACAAATGACAACCCACATCCCAATTTCATAAGCTGAAACTGAAGAAAAAAACGAAAAAGAGGATGTATGCGAGATGTGAGCAGACAGCTTGCGTGGACGTGATTGTCTAGTGTCTAGATCGTGTACCTGGGAAAATATATAAAAAAATCATAAAAAACAATGAATTGTACAGGGAAAAAACGCACCTGTGTACACTACAGACTGTGTACATGTACGGGAAAACATGAAAAATAAAAATTTTGAGGCCTAGAAACACAAATTCCTTTCTATAAGGGTTCTAAAATGAGTAGTTATTAGGCTAATACAGGATAGATTCAAGAAATAGACAAAATCGAACCAAAAACAAACAAAATCAAAGAGCACACAAATGAAACCCTAACAACCCAAAATGGAGATAAAATCCCCATGGAATCATCAATTCTGTTTCGGGAAATTAATCCCTAGTAGATTTTTTGGTGAAATCACCACAAAGCGGAGACCCAAAAGAAAATACTCAATCAATCAAGCATAAAACAAATTATACTTCTTTTTCAAATAAAGAGAAAAAAGTTAAAGACTAACCTACCTAGAGTCCAACATTTGATGTAGATTCTACACACTGGGATCTTTAATCTTCCTCGCAACTCTTCAAGTTTCAATCTGAAACAAAGAAAGATTGAAAAGGTCAAGCAATCACTGCTATAAATAATAATTTGTAAACTAACTGTTGATTGAAATAACCAAATTACAAGAACATAAATTTTCATATAAGATCTTGAATTGGACAAGAAAGAGTGTTCTTTTATTAATAATGAGCAACTAATTACAACTGAAATGCTTTCACCCAATTTATGTTGTAGGCACTATTCTGAAACTAGAAATTTGAGATCCTCTAGCCCAAGCCCTTCACACACTCATTCCAAATTACTCTGAAAGATATTCCCAAAAGAATTGCTACAATTCTTTGTCATAATAGAGTCCTCCAATGATGATTGAGAATCAGGTCTCAGATATAGGAACAAGGTATTTGCAAACAAGGGAATAGGGTTTCAAATATGGATGAATTTTAACAGCATGAGGGTGCTCTCTCCTAGATTCAATATGCTTGATTTTCCTCTCCTATTCCCTTTTTATATTGGTGTGGAGGCAGTTAGGGAGGTTGAGAGATAGTTATTTACGGGAATGGAAAGAACCGTCAATTTCCCATAAAATATCATTATATTTTATTGTTACCCTCGTTCGGGCATGTATGCAGGCCAGAGACAAAGAAGTCACGTGGACACGAGATGGCCATGCATAGGTCACGTACCTCTTGGAAAATCTGATTTTTTGAGAGATATTTCCAAGGATAAATGTTGTTAACAGATGTTTTCAGGATTAAGGAAGTCTAAAAAGAGGGATAAGGATAATATCGACCATCATAACATCTATAGGGATAATGTGACAAAAGCCACTATAACACTACTTGGTTGGAGTCCACTTAACAAACTTTATAAGTTGAGAAGGTTATTGCGGCATAGGCCAAAATATCCTCTTCCATTTCCACACTCACCCCTTGACAACCCCCTCGTATTCTCTGCCAATGAAAGTCCACAAGTTATCCCAAACATGAATGATCGAACGCCACCAACTCAAACTTTGCTATAATTGTTTTGAGATATATGTTCTAGGCTATTTCAAGTATATGTGTCCTCCTAGAACTAGTTGGAATACATACTATAGCAAGACACTCCCGATATTTTAGATGGAGATAGCATCCCTCCTCTGCATGAAGAGCCAATTACGGATGTGCCTCAAGAAGACCCCTAATTTCCCTCCATGCTTTATCTGGTCTTTTTTCCCCTTGGACCCTAAAAAAAATTGGCTACATTAACCACTCCAAGGTGCCATTTTTTTGGTTAACAATGGTAGCACCCACAATTTTATTTGTAGGCATGTGGCTAAAGAGCTCCATTGTTATGTTCGTGGAATCTCTAATTTTCAAATTATGATCATTGATGATGGTATGATGAAATGTGGAGGATGATGTTAAATTGTGTGAATTCAATTGGGGGACTATCATTTCAAGACTCAAACATTTTCCATCAACATGGATGGTTGTGATGTTGTCTATGGTGCATATTGGTTACACAATTTGGGCTTGGTCACCATGGATATTAAGGAGCTACACATGAGTTTCACTACATATGGTCGAACACATACGCTCAAAGGACTTCAATTAGGATCATCTCCATATATTATTACCTTTGATGTATGGAAAAGCTCTTGAAGAAAGGCAACTCAAGCATCAATGCCTAATTTCATGCCATTCAAGTAATGGACAACCCCGCCCTAGAAAATCACCCTCCTAACTTGCAGTTGGTTTTGACTAAACATCAATAGGTATTTGACACACCCTATGGCTTATTGCCATCGAGTGGTGACCATGATCATGGTATTCCCTTGATTCTTGGTAGTAAACCCTAATATACATCCCTATAGGCACCCATTTGCCTAGAAGAATGAAAATGAAAAGGTTACTCAATAATTGTTGCGGTCTGAAGTCATTCATCCCCAATGGTTATCGCATTGAAGAAAGAAGGAAATCGGTGCGTGTATTCTATTTTTTGTGCTCTCAATAAATTGACTATCAAAAAAAATTTCCCATCCTAGTTATTGATGATCCCTTAGACAAGCTCCATAGTGCCAAATTCTTCACAAAACTTGACCTTCATCCATGGTATTATCAAATCTAGGTGAAAGAGGTAAATATTCCAAAGTCTTATTTCCACGCACATGAAGACCATTATGAGTTCTTAATAATGCCATTTGGACTTTGCAATGCCCCATCTACATTCCAGAGCCTCGTGAATAATATTTTTCAGCCATTCGTTCGTGAATTTTCACTTGTCTTCGTTGATGATATCTTCATTTACAACAAAATCTAGGATCACCATGAAGCATGTGGGTAGAGCATTGAAACTCCATCAAGACCACTAGTTGTTCCTAAATGTTCCAAACGTGCTTCTGCAAATTCAGAGGTATAATACTTGGGTTGCATTACTAGTTAGGATGGGGTGCAAGTGGACCCCAAGAAATTTGGGGCAATGCAAGATTGGCCACATTCCAAAAACTTGAAGAGATTATGTGGGTTTTTAGGACTTATTGGCCACTACCGAAAGTTTGCGAAGAACTATGGGAGAATTAGCGCCCCTTTAAAAACCTTGCTTGATAAGAATACCTCTCTATGGAATTGCGTATCCAAGAAGGCTTTTTCAGCTTTAAAAGAGGCTATGTGTACCACACCAATTCTAGCAATGCCTAATTTTACTAAGACATTTGTCTTAGAATGTTATGATTTAGGAAGAGGTATTGGTGTAGCCTTGATGAAAAAAGGACGAACCTTATCATTCACTAGTAAAAAATTGTGAGATAGAAATTTGGATAAGTTGACCTATGAGAAAGTGGCGATGGCCATCCTTCATGCAGTTGATACTTAACAACCATATATCATTGAAAGGAACTTCTAGATCAAAACAAATCATCAAAGTCTGAATTATTTTTTCGAACAGTCGGTGTCCTCCCCAACACAACATGAGTGGGTCACTAAGATGCTTGGATATGATTATGAAATCATCTATAAAAAGGGAAACGACAATGTTGTGCCAGATGCATTGTCAAGGAAATATGACAATGATGCACATCTCTTTTCTTTATCTTCATAGTACCAGAGTGGTTAGCATAAGCATGACAATAATGGTTGACCAATGATAAGGTGTCTTAGCTCATCAAAAGACTTCAAGACAACCCAAATCCCCCCAATGCCTACACTTGGTAGCAAGATACATTGTATAAAGGTCACCTTTTTCTAGTACCAAAATCAACTTTAAAACAAAAGATATTATAAGAGTTGCATTCATCTCCTATAACAAGTCATTCGGGATTTTAGAAAACCTATGAACACATTATGCGATATTTATACTGGGAGAGAATGAAAAAGGACATCCACACTTTTGCAGGTGATTGTGACACCTATCAAAGAAACAAGGGTGAGACAGTGTTGATGCCTGGAAATTCCTAGCATCAACAGTAGGGATTCTCCCCAATGAATAATTCCAATTAGGTCATTCACTGTTTGGAATAGGGAATCCATTCGGTTAACGGTCTGGCTATCGTAGATATGTTTGTTGAATTTACCGGTTGCGGCCCGGCCCACCGTTTATATTTTATGTTTAATTATGAGTATGCAAGTGCCCTAATCTAACTGATGCATAACCTATAATTGACAAGAAGAAGCCTCACAAGTGATGTGCAAGTTCTTACCTCTTGTTTTAAAACTTCTACAATATCAATCAACTAATCCTATTCTAACTTAACTAATCTATCCTTGCAAGGAGCGAGTTTTAATGAGAGTAATATCTGAGAATGTTTATACAAACCCAACAAATAGTTATTTAGATAAAGTATTTATATTCACAACAGAAATATACAAAGATAGCTTTGATGACATTTATATCCATTTAGTACTCTTATATCACGTAGACATTTGCATAGACAAGTAAAATCATTCATTACCATTGAAATAATTCAATATAGTTAGAAAGATCTCATAGCATGAGTATGAACACAGGAAGAAATAATTATGATCTGTTATCCAAAACATTCCACGCAAAAATCCATGCAAGCTTTACCCAACAAATAGGTCTTTCTCATTAGCATAAAATTAGTTTTCTTACAGAATGTCTCCAACTTCTATTTCACCAGAAAAAAAAAACCCTTATCTAATCTCCTCTATTTATTTTACAAGAGAATTTTTCCTTACATGACCAATCATTTTACCTACCCTCTAACCCTTGGATTGCTAAAAATTTGTCTTTAGTGCTTGCACAACCAAAAATAGATCATTATTTACAAATTATATTATTCTTCCGGTGGGGCCTCTAAGCTAGAAATATAATTGTCCCACAAATCAGTTTCATGAAATATTATATTACATTGTAGAGGCTCTAATAATTTTAAAGAGATCTCATGAATGGATAATTCTTTCCCCACACTTATTACTCCTTTAGTAGCTGCTTTATAACTTTCCTCCATAAAATAAGCATTCACAGATGCTTGTCCTATGTGTTGTTTGAGATCTTCTTCAGTAAGCACGTCCAGTTTCAGTTTCTTGATGTACTCCAGGTCTTCTTTTAAGCTATCTTTCAATTATGTTAGACATTGGTCTTTGGTGGGAAACTCGTACATATCTTGAGCCATGGAGATATGGCATTTCTCGTGCACTTGACAAATGTCTTTGTAAATTCCTTCACTTTAAGATAGACTTTGGTACTTTTGCTTGTATCTTGATGGTAACTTTTCTGCAACTTTCTAGAAGAGATATGCCTAACTTGAATTCTGCAGTTGTCTTGTTCGGAAAGTGATTGGGGAAGTTTGGATTTTCTCCTTTCCAGGCCATCAACTTCTTCAATTTCTGAAAAGTACTGACTAATTCATGTCTTATAGTAAGAGTGCCTGCAGAAATCTCCTTCATCATGTCTATCATCTCATTTAGGTGCACTTGCAAAGACTCATTTTCTCTAACCAAGGATTCCACCTATTCATTTGATTTTATTTCATTTTCTTCCAATTCATTAATTTGAGAATAGAAATCATTTTGCTCTCCTTCCATCATTGTAAGCTACACATTTAGGGCATCCTTTTCATTCTCCAATTCCTGATAATCTAGCAGTAATTTTTTCTTTTCAATTCAATTCCCTCACCTCTTGCTTTTACTAAGTTATCCTTCAACTTCAACATTTTCTCTTTGCTTCGAACACATATTTCATTAAAATTGGAAACATTTTATTCCAAGGACAACAACAAAATTGAGTTTTTTAGTTATTTTAGAATTCTAGATCCACTATTTAATTCCAAATTTAATGAAATATGTCGCTCCAGGTCATTCATCAACTTGTCAACATTGTCGACATTGGCCTGAGCAGCTGCTATGTTTATTGAACCTGTAAACTTGGGATCTTTGTGGGTGCCTTATACTAAGGTACTTTCTTGAATAGTTATTATATCTAGTTGAGTGCCCATTTTCAACCTTTCCTCTGTTCTTCTCAAGATCGTCTTCCGCTTGGGGTCAAAAACTATAGTATCCAATTTTTCTACATAATACTTATGTTAGCACCCAAAATGACCCCCTAGGATGTGGGAGAGGGAAAGCTGGGGTAATAGAAAAACCACTTTAGACTTGTGCTACTGACCCAGCACAGTCGGAGAGGTATCTCTCATAAGACTACAAAGGGCTGAAAATAATCAATAAAATTGCAGCCATGAGGAACACACAGAGAAGACTGAAAATAATCAAATATAAACAGATAGCCTTCTTTCTTAAGATGTTCAATCAAGCACATTCCGAAGGTCAGAATTCTTTAGGGACAAATCATTTAAGGTTTGGTAAGACAAATCATAAGAGAAACTTTGGGAAATGGAGTCAAACATAACACATAAACAAATTACATTGTTGCTGCATGAGATATCGAAACAGAGGCAAGAAAGCTACCAGCTCATAGTCAAAGAGCTTTTGTTTGATGATTTAGAAGAATATATGAACAATCTACCAGTATAGGGCATATGAGTATGAATCCTATATCAATTTTAGTAGAAAAAGACGGTGGATGCTTGAAATGAAAGAAACAGAGCATGCATTCATGAATTCTGTCCCAATGCGACACTTATCCAAGCATGAGAGAAATTAACAGTATGAATTTAACAATGAAGGAAACAATAACATAAGAGGAGAAGATAAACAAACTGTAATACAACCAACACATGAGTCTCAGTCGAAATCCAGCTTCAAACACTGCAATTCATTAAGGGAAATGCTTCAAAAACATAGCCTAACTCTCCCAGGGCTCAGCCCCTTGATTTTCCAACCCCTAGTTCTTCTATTACATTGCTTAAATAGGTTTACTCAGCCCTCAGGGTCGAGCTACCTCAATGGAGAGTGGTTACAATCATAATGACACCTACACAAAAAGGTTCAACAACTCTAACAGTCAGTTACAACAAATTTCTCCATTTCTGGCCACGGACTACTGAAACTGCCTTTCGGTACCCCGGCTGTATCTCTCAAACGGTGATAGATGTATAAAAAAAAATAAAAAATAAAAAACAAATAAAATAAAATAAAATTTGTATATGGGCTCGTGCTGAAGAAAAACCTCTTTCAGTTTCCTCAAATTCCCCTCCAGATGGTCGGGATTTGCTCCGAAAGTTGATGACTCACGCAGAAAATGTAATTTCTAGAAAATTACCCTGTGAAAAACCCTTCGGTTCTCCCAAACTGTGACACCTGTGTAAAAACTGAGAAAGGTTTTTGTAGATTGGCCCATTTTGAAGAAAAACCTCTCTCGATTTCTCCAAATTCACCCTGTTTTGGTGGGAAAAGCTGATGGAAGATGATGACTAAAATAGTCATTTTCACTAAAAAATAAGCCTATTCTTCACATGAAATTCCATTGCGTTTTGATTTTATCCTTTCTTTGCAATTTGAATTTTCGGGACTTTGGAAGCCTGCTTGCTCATTAATTTGATTTGGATGCTGATGTGGCAAGTGTATGGAGTGGTTATGGAAATCTTTTGGTGATGGGTTTGAACTTAGCATTATTGAGTAATATTTCACCTTAGTCTTAGGAACAAATGCTTAGTAGGCTTGATTTTCATCTTCATTGGTCACATGGCTCAAGGAACTGAGGCCTTACTTGCTTCTTCATGGGTCTAGACCCCTTCAAATGCTTAGCACAATTCCAGTGCTAACAACTGGCTCCAACTTGGGGATGCTATCCTCCCTGCGAGGTAGCAAAGAACCGCTGGTAGACCGATGTTTGATCCATTGGGCGGCTCCCAAATTTGAATTAAAACCTGCAACTCTGACTTGATACCTGTGACCTGTAGCCTTTCTGCCCCTGCTATTTAACTCAACTGCACTGAAACAGCCTCTTCCTCTGAAGACAAATCTGCTCTGTTGCTGCTAACATCTGATACCCTGTGAGGATATGCTTGACGTTGAATCTGAATGCTCCTGAAAGCGAGAAAATGCTGCCAGCTGCCTCCAATTGTCCCACTCCTTCATTTGGCACCTGATATTTTACCACTTGTATAGCCTACCAATGAAAACGCAACCACATACAATATTATCTCCATAACAATATTCCTCCCGGATGACCCCAGCGGGTTCCATAATGGGCAGATTATATAAGCAATATTGAAGCGGCCATGTCTGAAAAACTCGCCATAAGCAAACTCTCTCTCTCTCTGTCCAACCCACTAAAAGCAAACTCTCTCTCTCTCTGTCCAACCCACTAAGCAAGATGCAAAAAATTGAACCAACAAAATTTGAAACCAACGATCTGCTCTAATATGATGAGTACTGCTCCCATGCAGCGGATTTCTCCTGCTCAATGAACCAATGAGGACCCTCTGGGAGGAGGAAGCTTTTTAGTTTTCTTCTCTACACTCAGCCATGAGGGACATGCATTAAAAATAATGCACCAGCAGGAGCCGCGCTACTTTTGGCACAATAAAAGGCATTTTGCTCTTTGACCTCAACAACCTCAAGCCAGACAGAAATGGTCCCGCTTCCAGCAAAGATACTGACCAACAAAAAAAAGGAGATCCTCCGCGGGTAACGCCTCAGGCGTTTGCAGATCGAGCCTCGCTGCAAAGCTCCCCTCTCTGCAATTAATTTGAAGATACCCTCCATCCATTCAATTGTCTTTAGTGCAATAACAAGTCTTAGAGGATTAAATATGGAATTTTTATCTTTGGGAACGAGGGCGTCACCAGCGATTTCTCTTAAGTAAGATTGTCATTCCTTCTCCGATCGCCCATCTTTATAAACCCAGCTCAATATTGGCATCACGATTTCTTCTGTAGGCACTATTTGCATCCCACTTTCATTACAATTTGCGCTATGCGCTGGACACGAGCAGAAAGATCCAATTTTGGGAAATGATGGACAAATTTATGAACGCTTTTCCCCACCTTTGGAAAACGAAAGAGCTCCCCAAGCGACTAGAGCTTGCACCATTTTTGTCACGATGAAACACATTCGATCTTCAAATCCTGCGACTTCAAGCCAGACAGGGATGGTCTCACCTTCTGCGTGGTTGGCTTCGATTTTGTGGATGTTGGTGGAGCCACCTTCTTCGCTCTATGCAAATGAGAGGTTGAAAATACAGAACATCCCTTCAGCCGATGTTCTTCCACTAAGGAATTAGGGTGCACGGTCTGCAATAATCCAGAGATCCATCTGGCGTGGAAGTAAACAACCCTGGGGCAGAATGCTTACAGATGGTATGATAAACAAAGCTTGCATCGGATCCTGTCAGCCATCCAAATTGCGAAACCGCCTTGAAACCTTGTCTGCAGAAGTATAGAGCACGTTCCATTTGTGTGATAATTTAACTTTTCTGTCGTAGATTTTGGTAACCATTCGACCTTTGGGTATTCCCTGGAGCCTTCACGTGGTCGCCCTGGCACCTGGCGTGAAAAAGGGATGCCACTTACACATGCAAATCAAAAACTTGAGCCTCCGCTTTGAGTTTTTCACTTTTAAACTTTTGGGAATAATCCCACATGCAGAGGGAAAAGATATTTCTTGGTATTTATATACACCACTTTATGACTCGGAGTTTTTCACTTTTAAACTTTTGGGAATAATCCCAGGGAAACGATATTTCTTGGTATTTATATACACCACTTTATTCGTCATACACCAAGTAACAAAAGAAGGAATGTTGTTGGCCCCCACTCCAACTCGGCCCTTGGTCACTTGAAAGACTTTCGGTGGGGAGGGCCGGGGCTTGTGCCACTACAAGCTTTGCTTCACCTCCATTTAAAAATTCGGCCCACTTATAAAAATTTAAAACCTTTCCCCTTAAAAGTTTTAAACTTCGGCTAACCTTCGGACTTTTGTTTATATAAACGTTCCTCCTGGGCTCCTTCGTTTTCATTCTTCATAGGAACTTTAAAAACCTTGGCTTAAATGTAAAAAGCTAATATAGGTTCAAAAAAATCCATTTTCCTTTTGCTAAATGACAGGGACCTTTTTCTTTTGCTCATTTTTGCTAAAATTTTGGCCCAAATATGCAACCAGCCATCTGAAAAACACACTGAAAATTTTATGAACTGAAACTTGAAAATGAACACTAACTGTACATACTGAAAACTTAACATTAGTTGAAAAAGATGCTCATTGTGAGCTTATTCAAACTAGCTACCTACCCTACCTCACTGAATGCAAACGCTGAATCAAGTAACTTCAAATTTCCAATAAAGCCAGTCAAGCAAATGGTTTCTTGGCTGAAACATGCATTTAGCTCTTCCAAATAGAAAAAAGAACCCAAAAAATGGCAACTCAAACCTCCTATTAAAAACTTCTTCCTGCTCTTTCAATACAATTGCCTCCCCTTGCTCTAATGACTGCAACAAGCCGGCCAAAGGATCTTGAAGAACATGAAACACTTCATGCTTGTAAGTGGAAAGAAAAAAGCAAGTCCCATGCTCAATTGATCTCATTTTAGATGTAACCACCAGCTCTTGAAAATGAGGAACATCTCTTTGAACATCAAACAATTCCGATCCTGTGAATTTAAAAGATATATTTTCATGATTTACATTTTTCAATGATTCCAATAAACATGAAAAGGGATCCGGAAAAACACTAACCGCTGCAACTTGTTTTGTTTCATCATGCTCAAGATCATTTTCAGGAGAAGAATCAGCGTGCTTATCTATCCTATCATCCACCTTGTACATACTTAATCCTTCATGTACCTCAATAAGACCAAGATCACCTGTTGCGTGCACTTCACTTCCCTGGCTCTTTGAAATTTCTGAATATGCATTATGATTCTCCACTTGTGCTTCAAAAGAAATATCACACAAATTTTTAAAAGAAATAGAGGAAGTAATCCCTTCTTGACATAATAATTCTGAAAAATAAAGGCATGAAGAGAGACATGACTGAGAGGACTGATCTTCTTCCTCATCAAATGAGATCTGAAAAAACTGCTGCACATGTTCCACATTAAGGACACCTCCATCTTTACTTTCAATCAAAGGAGAAACTACATTCTGAAAGTTTTCCTGAGTGTTGTGACAATTATCTTCTGCTATGGCTTCTTCCCCTCCTCTTAATTCAACAGAAATATCAACTTGACTCTCAACAGAATCTGAGATAACATTCCTTTCTCCAATGTCTAAATCAGAAAATGGATAAAGAGCAGGGAAAACTGATTGGCTACTTTCATCACTGACTTGGTCACACAAGAAATGGCAAGAGTGCTGCAAACTTTCATCACATTTGGGCAAAGGAACATGACTTCCGGCAGTATGGTGTCCTTCATTCACAACCAGAGGAGAAACTAGTGTTTGTTGGAGAGTGTCTTGAGTGTCATGGCATCTATGTTGCATTTCCTTTTTATGGAAGGGATTTTCAAGCAACATTTCTAAAAGCTCTTCATCCACAAACTCATCGTTACCATACATACTTTCCAATTCTTCAATGAAACCTTTAACATGCATGCAACAATCTTGAACTAGCAACAAGGAAGGGTACTGATTTTTAAAATGCTCATGAAATACTGTGTGAAAATCCTCAAGGGAATATAAACTTGCTGATGGTAATCCCTCATACCATGACCTTGCATTCTCTTCTAATTTTACCATAAACATTTTCATCAAACAGTCCTCAGGCAATCCAATTCCAAGCTTATGTATATGCATATGAAATCTAAGCAAATGAATAGCAGCATCATCTCCTTTCTGATCTTTAAACTTTGGTAAACCAGTCTTCCAATCTACTTTAGGAATTGGATTTGGAAAACCAAGGATGTGAGATCTGTTCATGGGAGCATACCTTCTTGATAATGAAGCCATCTCGAAACAATGGAGCTGCAAATTCTGACTGAAAACTGAGTGCAACAGCTTGTGAAACAATGAAACACTGGATTTCTTCAATGTGGATCCGCCATGAGACCTTCAACATCTCAATTCTGATATGGAGCTATCAATCCTCCCAGTGGAGTCACCTTTATACTGAAATTTGATGAGTGGAGTCACCAGGTGAATGATACAACCTTCTCAATGTCTGACTGTTGTTCACCATCAACAATCATATCTAAACTTTGTTGTTCTGCCCAGGGACAATGAGACTCTCGTTCCCCAACAACGGCGCCAATTTGTTAGCACCCAAAATGACCCCCTAGGTTGTAGGAGAGGGCAAGCTGGGGTAACAGAAAAACCATTTTAGACTTGGCTACTGACCTAGCACAGTCAGAGAGGGATCTCTCATAAGACTACAAAGGACTGAAAATAATCAATAAAATTGCAGCCATGAGGAACACACAGAGAATACTGAAAAATAATCAAAGATAAACACACAGCCTTCTTTCTTAAGATGTTCAATCAAGCACATTCCGAAGGTCGGAATTCTTTAGGGACAAATCATTTAAGGTTTGGTAAGACAAATCATAAAAGAAACTTTGGGCAATGGAGTCAAACATAACACTTAAACAAATTACAATGCTGCTGCATGAGATATCCAAACAGAGGCAAGAAAGCTACCAACTCACAGTCAAAGAACTTTTGTTTGATGATTTGTAAGAATAGATGAACAATCTACTAGTATAGGGCATATGAGTATGAATCCTATATCATTTTTAGTAGAAAAATATGGTGGATGCTTGAAATGAAAGAAACGGAGCATGCATTCATGAATTCTGTCCCAATGCTACACTTATCCAAGCATAAGAGAAATTAACAGTATGAATTTAACAATGAAGGAAACAATAACATAAGAGGAGAAGATAAACAGACTATAAGACCACCAACGCATGAATCTTAGTCGAAATCCAGCTTCAAACATTGCAATTCATTAAGGGAAATGCTTAAAAAACAGAGCTTAGCTCTCCCAGGGCTCAGCCCCTTGATTTTCCAACCGCTAGTTCTTCTATTACATTGCTTAAATAGGTTTACTCAGCCCTCAGGGTCGAGCTACCTCAATGGAGAGTGGTTACAAGCATAATGACGCCTACACAGAAAGGTTCAACAACTCTAACAGTTAGTTACAACAAATTTCTCCATTTCCGACTGCGGACTACTGAAACTGCCTTTCGGGGCCCTGGCTATCTCTCTCAAACGGTGATAGCTGTGTAAAAAATGAAAGAGGTTTTTGTATATGGGCTCGTGCTAAAGAAAAAACTCTTTCAATTTCCTCAGATTCCCCTCCCGCTAGTCAGGATCTGCTCCGGAAGTTGATGACTCACGCAAAAAATGTAATTTCTGGAAAATTACCCTGTGAAAAACCTTTTGGTTCTCCCAAACCGTGACACCTATGTAAAAGATGAGAGAGTTTTTTGTATATTGGCCCATGCTGAAGAAAAAGCTCTCTCGGTTTCTCCAAATTCACGTTCTTTTGGCGGGAACAACTGATGGAAGATGATGACTAAAACATTCATTTTCACTGAAAAATAAGCCTGTTCTTCACATGAAATTCCATTGCATTTTGATTTTGTCCTTTCTTTGCAATTTGAATTTTCGGGACTTTGGAAGCCTACTTGCTCATTAATTTGATTTGGATGCTGATGTGGCAGGTGTATGGAGTGGTCATGGAAATCTCTTGGTGATGGACTTGAACTTAGCATTGTTGAGTAATATTTCACCTTAGTCTTAGGAAAAAATGCTTAGGCTTGATTTTCATCTTCATTGGTCACATGGCTCAAGGAAATGAGGCCTTACTTGCTTCTTCATGGGTCTAGACCCCTTCAAATGCTTAGCACAATTCCAGTGCTAACAACTTATTTGAAGGAGTAAAAGGTGTGAGCCCAAGCTCAGTGAATGGAAGATGCCCTCCTATAAGCAGGATTCTAGACTCATCGGGTGGATCTATGTCCATGTCTTGAAAATTGTGCTCTTCTTCTTGGATCCCTTTGTCTTCCACAACTTTCTTGAATCTAGCCTCTTCCTCCTTTTGTTTCTCTAACTCAGTTGCTTTATCTATTGCTTCTTGCTCTTCTTTGATTTGCTTCTCCTACTCGACTTCTTCTTCTTTCTTCTTTTTTTCTTCCTCTTGTCTTTTTATTGCTTCTTCTTCTTTATGTTTTCTTTCTACTTCTTCTTTCTGTTTTATTTATGTTTCTTCTTTCTGATGTTATTGAACAATCTGCTCGAGCGGACGCGAGCCATATCTCCCTAGTTCAATGTGAATATAGAACAAATGAGAACATAACATAAAGATACTTTCCTATATCGAGTTAGAGATCGAGTAATTAGACGTCTTACGTTCATATTTGTAGATCTTTCTCCTCGTTATTGCTCCAAGCTCCGCAGTCACCAGATCCATAGCTGCAAGACCTGTCAAAACATGTGGAAACAAAACAAGCAGTAAAACATATCTAAACACTAACTGATCTAATTAAACAGTTAAGGAAGTAAACTATAAACATTATCAACACAATAATATTTATGGAAAGAGTTTATATTACTGTATAAAGAGTAGGAAATACAAATTAGATGGATAATTACAACCCAAGCCTTAACGCTGCAATCCTCCTCCAACAAGCCAAGCCAAAGCCTCCAAAGGAAATGTAAACCTCCCAAGAGATGGATAGGGACCACCTAGGCTAATTCCACCATCATGTAAGTGTTATATACTTCCTCCCTTTGGAATGGAGAGGAGCTTTGTATTTATAGGACCAAGTGGATAGAGTAGGTTGAGGATTATGGGGAGAGGGATAAGGGATCCTCCTTTGAGGTTAGGGAACCATAGGACAGCTCACCTAGGAGTTAGGGATAGGGATCCGCCTCATCCAACTTCTAGAAATCGCTCGAAATCCACCTATATCCAAATTCACTAACCCCGGTGCAAGCCGTATGAAGGAAACCTACGCCTGAGAGGGGAAACATAGGATGCACAAAGACAACCCATGCCATCGGTGCAGTCTGGCATAATACACTCTGCGCTGGACCTAGTTGGGCGCTTCTTGATCAAAGACAAAATGTGTCGACACAACTAGAAACTGTGGAAAAAGGGAATCAACTTGCTCTACATGACTTCTTGATCAGGGAAAACTTCAAGGATTGAGACACTGAGTTAACATGGGACTCATGATGACGAGATTTAGGTGTAACAGAATTCCCCCCAAAGCATGAAGTTGGTAAAACAAGACAGGTGAAGTGCTTTGAAAGATGGATTGCAAGGACTTGCTGGCTGGAAGATGCTGCTGCAGTACAACTGACTCTGAGAAACTAGTCTCACATGACTCACAACATGGCTGCCTGTGATGAACCTGCAATAATTAATTAATGCAAATACACGAGATGTCAGAAATAATAGAACTCATAATCACTTTTATATTGATCACAGGACACTTCGAGGGGGCAACCTCCTTTGAGCAAGCTCAATACAATTAACTTCACGGTGCCTTCAATGACCTCAACACACACTTATATACTAAGTCTATGCCCAATACTATGAGTCAAAACCATGGGACATATAATACTACGGGACGACTTACAAAGCATATGCGTCCAATACTATGGGTCAATACTATGGGCTAATATAAACTATGGATCAGCAAATACTATGGGATGACTTACAAAGCATATGCGTCCAACAACAATATACTAACATAGTAAAGAGAAGGGTTGACATGGGTTCCTAACATCCCCTCTCCCTTAGAAAAAGCTTTGTCCTCAAAGCTTTGGTTGGATAAATTGTTGCAGAATCTGAAGGAGTGGTTCCCCGGTAGCATCCTCGGGTTGCATTTCGGGCCACTAATACCTTTGTAGTGTCAGGGAGGATTGCTTGGAAGGATGTAGACGAAGAAGAACCCTATCAGCTGTGTGGAAAATGCACTCAGAACGATGTTGATCGGCTTGTTGTTTTAGGCGAATTCTAGCCATGTGAAGATTGTCCTGTAGAATGAGAAGAATCTGATCGCGGTTTCGAAGAACCAAGTCAATTTCCTGAACTAGGGAGATGCTAAGGGTGTATGGAAGAAGAACTGGCGATGTCTGTCCATAGACTGCTTCATATGGTGTCCTTTGAGATGTGGTATTGTACCACCAGAGCGCTGCTAGGAAATCCATAGAAATAGTTGGCCAAAGTTGTGTAGGGATGGGCAAGGGTTTGAGCAATCCAGAAAGGAGTGTCGTTTCACCCTTGTTGACCTGGAAAGTATCACAGTCAACCACCATCTGTTGAATTGTCATTTTCAGTCCCTACCAAAAGAAGTTACATTGTTCCCGGTCATACATTTTGAAGAACCTAGAGTGCCCTGCTGATGAAGAAGCATGGAGTTCATAGAAGAGATAGCCCCGTTGAACATATTGCAACCAATTTGGAACAAACAGAGAAAGAGCTGTAAGAGAAACTGGGTCATCAATTGTGCGAGAAGGAGCATCTGCCACCATATTGTCCTTACCCTTCTTGTAAGTGATCACATAGGGATAACCCATGAGTTGGATAACCCATTTCAGGTGTGTTGGGGAGGAGACCCATTGTGTCAGAAAATTTTCCAGACTCTGGAGATCAGTCTTGATGCAGAAATAATTCCCTAATAGGTATGGCTGCCACTTATGTACTGCATGCAAAATAGCCATCAGTTCCTGCTGAGAGATAGATGCGACTAAATTCTGACCGGAAAGGTCTCTTGAAGGCGGCAAGCTCATTGGTTCAGCAAAGACACCTGCATATCTATCCAAGGAAGTAGTGGAGACCGTTGATGGGTGCATCTGAATGGAATGGAGCTGAGCGATGACACCATGTGAATTCTTCTTAAAAAAAAATTCTAGGCGATGTGAACTGATGATGCGGAGAGACCCTAGTTGTAAGCCCATTAATTTGTGTTGTGCCCCATTGACTGAAAACTGCATCCAAAGTTCCGCAAAATCCCATAAAATGGGGCCAAGTGTGCGCAACCATTGGACGCACAAAAGCATATCACATCCACCTAGGGACAAGGAAAAGATGTCAGAGCGCAGGTTATAATCTTCCATAGAGATACGCACATTGTGACACTTCCCCTTGCAAGGTAAGGTGCCCCCATTGGCAACCATGACTTCAAAGTTGGAGCAAGGATGGACAAAACAATCAGCCTGTTTGGAAATCCGAGGGTCAATGAAGTTATGAGTGCTACTAGAATCAATGAGTATGGTAAGAGGCAGCTTCTTGAAGTATCCCCTGACTCGCATTGTTTGTGGGATGGTGACGCCGGTTACATCATGGAGAGAGATCTCGGGTGGGTCGTCCTGAGATGGGGTGTCAATAGGCAGGTGTTGAATGTCGACCTGATCATCTATTGTATCTAGAGCTCTTCATCAAAATCTGAGGCATGCAGAGAATCCACATCCAAGAGATAGAGCTTTTGTTGAACACATCTATGTCCCCGAGTGAATTTCTCATCACAATTATAACAAAGCCCTTTTTCTTGGCGTGCCTGCATCTCTATTTCAGACAAATGCTTGATAGGAGTTGGTTGAGGAGAAGGAGTGATGGGAGGTCGTTGGGAACCCATATTTCTGAAGGGAACAAAGGTGGGTTTGGAGCGTTGTTGAGCTATGATCTTGTCCTCTGCCAACTTAGTCAACCCTAGGAATTCCATCATTGTGTTGGGACAGAACATTTTGACCTCTAAGCGGATTTCATCCTTGAGACCACTGATAAAACAACTCCTGTAGAATTCATCAGACAATCCTTCTGTGTGATTGGCCAGTTTCTCAAATTCTGTCTGATACTCTCTCACTTTGCCAATTTGGTGAAGTTTAGTGAGTGCTCCTGTGAAGTCATCAAAAGCACTAGGACCAAATCGTGGCAAAAGGAGTTGGCAAAAATCTGTCCAGTTTGGCAAGGGATGAGCTTTGATGTACCAACGGTACCACTGAAGGGCTTCTTGTTCCAAATGAAAGGATGCAAGTGGAACTTTCTGGACATCAAAGTATTATGCAGACTGAAATATTGTTCTGCTCGGTATATCCATCCAGTTGACAACAGAGGCGCAGAAGGGATCCGCAACAGATGGATCTGCAACGGCACGAAAGGGCTCGAAAACGTCTGGATCTGAAACGGCGACTGGATCTGGAACAACTTTCAGAATAGATCTAAAATGGCTGGATCTGGAGCGGAAGTGATCGGCAACAGTTCAGCTGAAAATAAATATGGACCCCAGGTATGTGCGGCTTCCTATCGATTCAGGGGATTCACTTGGCCTCCAATGCTGTCTAACGACTTATGTATTGGGGCAGTACCCCTCACTCCACAGCTCAGGTAAAACTGATAACCGCTTTGCCACAAACGACAGCTCTTGGTTTACCTCATGGGTGGGAACTAATCAATAAGGTAGGGGTCGTTGCCCTTTTCGCTGGCAGGTCCTCTCAATGAGCCAGCTACTTTGGGGTTCCTGTGGTACTCCTCACAATGAGTTTTATGGCTTATGCCCAAATACTTCCCACAGTTAAGCGGATAGGGGTTATCCCCAGATCCGAACTTGCAACAGATGCGAAAAAAAATTTGGCATAAATTCCACCCAACGAGCCCAAAAAAGTTCTCTGATACCAGATGTGATGATCCTGCAATAATTAATTAATGCAAATACACGAGATATCAGAAATAATGGAACTCAGAATCACTTTTATATTGATCACGGGCCACTTCGAGGGGGCAACCTCCTTCTAGCAAGCTCAATACAATTAACTTCATAGTGCCTTCAATGACCTCAACGCACACTTATATACTAAGTCTATGCCCAATACTATGAGTCAAAACCATGGGACATATAATACTACGGGACGACTTACAAAGCATATGCGTCCAATACTATGGGTCAATACTATGGGATAATATAAACTATGGATCAACAAATACTACGGGACGACTTACAAAGCATATGCGTCCAACAACAATATACTAACATAGTAAAGAGAAGGGTTGACACGGGTTCCTAACACTACCGACCAATACATTGCAGATCCATGGTAGTAAAGATCGGCTGAACACAATCATGGCTACTAGACACAATCGTAGATCCATGATGAGATGATAACACAGCCACGACCAATACAAAAGTGGATCTGTGTAATATGACTCAAACAATCTCCATCGCAACCTGGGTAAAACATGATTTTCGCCAGGGTCTTCAAGCTGAACCCGCAATGATACGAATCTATCCATGTGATTACAATGTTTTGGAGTCGAACATGGTAGAAACCACTTGATTACCGGTCATTGATGTATACTGTTAACAAGTGCGAGTAAAAATCACCATTAATGTCGATAATCCCCAAGGTATCACAGTACATATCACCGAGCGTGAATAAATGAGTTGAGGTCGAATGCTCGATGAAATATTTTAATCAAGATTCAATGATGTAAACTCATGTTGACAGTGAGGTAACATGCCGTTGAGGCATGCAGGCCCAAGGTACTCAATTGGTTTCTAGATTCAGTCCTCAAATGATGTGTTGAAGTCGTCAAGGATGAATCCGTCGAAGGAGGGCCATGTTGAATCCCCCATCAACAACACGAAACTCGATAATAGATGTTTGGAGTATATCGGACGGTAGAGTAATGTGAAAGACTAACTCAAGGTAGACCGACATGATGGAAGGTGTACTGACTGCAGATGATGCCCAATGAACATCTCTTAAACATGGGCATGGCATGACATGGCAGTATTGACATGACGAGAATGATACCAACCCCCAACGTGACTGATAGTGGAAGCATTCTTTGGATGACCCAAAGGAGTGACAAGACTCATGAAATCGGTATGACTCGAAGACAACCAGATTACCCAAGCAAGGAATGCAAATGCAAATGAGTGCCATGTTCAAGAGCGACTATGTACTTCCATGAATTATAGTGTAACACAAAATCTTCCCTTTTTCCCCATCATGACTGATGAGTGCCTCACTTGTTTTTTAACGAGCTTGAGGAGGGTAAACAGATACTCGGTATAGCTCATCCCATGGATGAGTCCAATCCCAAATGTTTTACGAACCTGAGATAGGAGGGGTTCGTCCCATGACAGGCCCTTCAATGTCGAAATTTAACGAGTCCATAGAAGGTAAACTCAGCGTCATTTCATGTTTAGAGACTCTAAAAAGAACTAAAGAAGACTCCAAAGGTCAGTTTTCATAAAGTTAGCCTCTTCGCCCGGAAAAGGGTAAAACAACGCGAGAGAGGACTCTTCCAGTCATGATTGGCTGGAGTATTCATTTTTCCTAAGTAGTGCCTCCTAGTCCGAAAAAGGGGTAAATTATCACCAGGAAGAGGATCACTCAAATACTTTTACAAGCATGAACGTATCAAGTTCGCTTGGCGATCTTTTCGTATTTAGAGAGCCTGAAAAGAGCTTAAAGAAAGACTACGGGGGGTTCCTTTTTCGTGGGAGTTTAACGAGCCCGAAAAAGTGATAAACTATAACTCGGTGACTTATTCTCATCATTTTACAAGAACGAGAAAGAACAAAGAGTTAGTTCGTTGTCATTAATGATTGAATTTAATGAGTGACAAAAAGATGCTCTAAGAGTTGTTCATATCTGAAAATATGTGTGAAAACACCACAACCGCGAAAAACAGTATCAATGAGGTACTTAAATTCACCTGCAAGCTTTGAAACTAGGTCAAAATGATTAACAGAGTGTAAATAATTCCAACTATAGCAAAATAACCCACATTTTGAATAAATTAGAAAATGAATATGCTCTTTTTCTATATAAAAGGGGTAAATAGTAAAAAGAATTACTATTTGTTTTTTACCAAATTGGAGAGGTTAGAAGTGCCATTTGGAGCCGTTTTTCTTTTGTTGATTCCGGGAGTTGTGATCGATCATTTCGGACGCCGTCAACGACAGGTAACCCTAAAGTTAGCCTTTTAACTTTCCAGTGGATTACATTTTTTTTCTTTCATTTAGGTGATTTTTGAGCTTTTTATGAGAGGGGATTTGTGCTCACGAGCTGGCGCAAGTCACCCTTTCGGGATCTGCGCTGACGCAGAACCCGAAAGGGTGTTCTGCGCTGGAGGCGCACTGTTCGAAAGGATGGTCTGCGCCGGCACAAAAACCAATTTTGATCCGGTTGGGTTAAATTTTTTACTTTTTTGGAGCGCAAAAACCAATTTTGATCCGATCGGGTTAAATTTTCTTTTGATTGTGTGAGTGCAAAACAAGATTTTGCTCCGACCATTTCGGCGATAAACCAAAAAGTTCACCGACTGTTTCGGTGCAAAACCGGAATTCCCTCCGATCGGGCCCAAACTCACTTGTTCTCCGACCGTTTTGGCACAACATTTGATTTTGCTCCGATACAAAAAATTCATTTTCTCAAAAAACTAAGTGTCAAAAGGTTTGTAAAAGAAGATGAAATCTAAAAAAAACTTAATTAATCAAAAATTAGAGGAGGGGCCCTACAATTTACAAAAACATTGGGGATCAGGTTGCAGCTGCAACAGATAATGAAGACTCTAGGAACATTACAACCATTGCCAATACCAACCACTATTTGGACAGGCATCTCCATGGATTTTATTATTGATCTTCTAAAAGTGGGAAACAAATAAGTTATCATGGTGTTGGTTGATTGACTTTCCAAATATGCTCACTTATGTGCCCTCCAACACTCCTTTACACTGGCAAAGGTTGTCCAATTTTGTTTGGATCAGATTTTTAAGCTACACAGTATGCATACCTCCATTGTATTCAATAGGGATCCCTAATTCACCAACAAATTTTGGCAAGGGTTGTTAACACTAGAAAGCACCCCGTTGAATATCAACATAATTTATCGTCCCCGAATGGATGGATAGACAAAAGCAGTCAACAAGTATCTCAGAACCTAGATTGATATATTTTGCATTAGACAATCAACACCATTGGTATAATACCATTTATCATGATGCTACCAAAATGACCCCATATGAAATTATATATGGCCAACAACCACCTTCAATGGTTTCATAGTTACCTGGTACCTCCAAAGTCCACATAGCGGATAGCTTGCTTCACAATTGAGAAGCTATTCTCCCTGCAATTAAGGATAATTTGGCCATGGCTCAAAATTGCATGAAGCAATAGGCAGAAGAACATTGATAATAATGTTCCTTTACAAAAGGAGAATTGGTGTTTCTCCGTATCCAACCCTATAAGCAAACATCTCTTAAATCTAAAGGCCATTGAAAGTTGACAACAAATTTTTATGGACCATATAATGTTACACGATGCATTGGATAGGCGGCCTACAAAATTAGTCCTTCCAACCCACTCCAAGATCCATGCAATGTTTCATGTGTCAAGTTTGAAGAAGGTTGTGGGAAAAAAATTGTTAAGTTCAAACCACATCACCATAACTTGATGACTCAAGGATCCATTTGGCTCTATCTAGAAGCAGTTTTGGTCAGCAAAGAGTGTCACTTATGTCAACGCACTATAGGATAAGTCTTGATCTAGTGGAAGGATGTGTTTCTCAAAGATGTTATGTGGGAACCATCCACCACTTTGCAATAGTTTCCCCATCTCCAACCTTCTGGACAACATTATTTTCGAAGGTGGAGGGCGTGTTAGGACCCTACCCTAACCCCTTAAGTAGATATATAGGATGTTATGTAGTGAAGTTATCTCTACTAAAAAAGGTGCACGAAGTAGATGTAGTATGAAAAAAAATAATTGTAAGAAGGGTTACTAGAATCTTCCACCTACTAGAAGATTCATTCTCTAGGAAGTATCTAGAAGGTTCCACCTATTAGAAAGTACCTAGAGGTTAAATAGGACTATATAAATAAATAGAAGCAATGGAATGTGTTATCTCTTGAAGTATATTATATTTGGAGCTCTACTGATCTGTAGGTTCCCCCCTTGAAGAGGCAAGTAAACAATGCTTTAATCAATATAGGTATTGTTATTGTGGTTTTTGGTTATTCACAATTATCTATTGTTGTGGTAATTAGGAACTTTCATTCTAAAATATTGTTATATTTTGTTATTTTTGTTATGAATTCCTATTCTGTTATTAATGTAGATGACACTCAACACCTTATTTTTCCAAGATCTCTATTTAAAAAGCATGGGGAGTAATTTAAAGATGATCAATGGTGAAAAACTCATATAAAAAAAAATTTCCTTTTGTTACAGATAAAAACTTCCTATGGCTCGGGGTAGACCACAACAGACAGATGACTACCAGAAAAAAACTCAATTCCCAATGCAATGCTATTATAATGAAAATGCTAAGATATGGAGAATAAAACCAACCTCCAACCGGATGTTCGAAGTAGATCCCCGTTGATCTTTCAATCTCTACACTTGAACCTGCATATTAGTCTCAACAACAAGTACAAGCAAGTGCATATAATATGTGAAAGAAATTAGCATAATCAATAGTATGATCCATGATATCATAAGAAAATGTAACCCAATGTAATTTAAACAACATTCACAACATCAATTGGACGAGAAAATGAGTATTTCCATTAATTAATAACAAGAAGTACATGATACGACCTCTTGCTGGAAACCAATCTGAACCAAGAACTAGGTCTCTCCACTTGTGCCTCCACCACTTCAATCCTCCATTCAATGGCAAACTCAAACTATGAAAGGAGTTTCGTAGGTGAACATAAGAAGTTCACAACAACAAGGATCAATGAGTGTAGACTCAAGTCACGGAAAAAATCTACTAGAGTTATGTTGCTCTCTCTTTCTCCTCCCTTCCATACACCATAAGAGCTCAATATATAGCCTTCCAGAGGTAAGTGAAAGGTAGAATCGAGTCGTTTCGGGGTATATGGAGGGCCAAAGGTCACCCTAAGACTGCTTTTTGGGAGTAAAAATACATTTTTTAGTGTTTTTACCATGTAACTCGATGTACGCGGGCTAATTAGGTTCAGCCTGCGTGTACGCTGGCTATAATGGAACAGTAAGCGTATAGGAACAAAAATAGAGAAACTTGGTTCCTGAAGGGAAAATAATGGATCTGAGTCAATACTGTGAAGAACCTGCAATAATTAATAAATGAAAACACATGAGATAGCAGAAATAATAGAACTCAGAATAACTTTTATATTGATCGCAGGCCACTTCGAGGGGGCAACCTCCTTTGAGCAAGCTCAATACAAATAACTTCACAGTGCCTTCATTGGTCTCAACACAAACTTATATACTAATTCTAGGCGCCAATACCATGTGTCAATACAAACCATGGGCCAATACAAACTATGGATCAACAATTACTACGGGGCGACTTACAAAGCATATGCGTCCAACAACAATAAGACAAACTATGGATCAACAAATACTACGGGACGACTTACAAAGCATATGCATCCAACAACAATATACTAACAAAGTAAATAGAAGGGTTGACATGGGTTCCTAACATCCCCTCTCTCTTAGAAAAAGCTTTGTCCTCAAAGCTTTAGATGTGGAAATTGATGCAGAATCTGAAGGAGTGGTTCCCCTGTAGCATCCTCGGGTTGTATTCCGGGCCACTGACGCCTTTTGAGTTTCAGGGAGGGTTGCTTGGAATGTTGTAGACAAAGAAGAACCATATCATCTCCGTGAAAAGTGCGCTCAGAATGGTGTTGATCGGCTTGTTGTTTCCGTCGAATTCTTGCCATGTGAAGATGGTCCTGCAGAATGAGAAGAATCTGATCACGGTTTCGAAGAACCGAGTCAATTGCCTGAACTGGGGAGCTTCTGAGGGTGTATGGAAGAAGAAATGGAGGTGCCTGTCCATAGAATGCTTCATATGGTGTCCTTTTAGGTGTGGTATTGTACCACTGGAGCGCTCCGAGGAAATCCATAGAAATAGTTGTCCAAATCTATGTAGGGATGGGCAAGGGTTCGAGCAGTCCCGAAAGGAGTGTCGTTTCACCCTTGTTGACCTGGCAAGTATCACAGTCAGGCACCATCTGTTGAATTTCCATTTTTAGTCCCTGCCAAAAGAAGTTACATTGTTTCCGGTCATACATTTTGAGGAACCCAGAGTGCCCTGCTGATGAAGAAGCATGGAGTTCATAGAAGAGATAGCCCTATTGAACAGATTGCAACCAATTTGGAACAAGCAGAGAAATAGCTGTAAGAGAAACTGGGTCATCAAATGTGCGAGAAGGATCATCTGCCACCATATTGTCCTTACCCTTCTTGTAAGTGATTGCATAGGCATAAGCCATGAGTTGGATAACCCATTGGAGGTGTGCTGGGGAGGAGACCCATTGTTCCAGGAAATTTTCCAGACTCTGGAGATCAGTCTTGATGCAAAAATAATTCCCCAATAGGTATGGCTGCCACTTCTGTACTGCATGCAAAATAGCCATCATTTCCTGCTGAGATGTAGATGCGGCTAAATTCTTACCGGAAAGGTCTCTTAAAGGCGACAAGCCCACTGGTTCAGTAAAGACACCTGCATATCTATCCAAGGAAGTAGGGGAGACCGTTGATGGGTGCATCTAAATGGAATGGATTTGAGTGATGACACCATGTGAATTCTTCTTAAGGACCTTTTCCAGGCGATGTGAACTGATGATGCGGAGAGACACTTGTTGTAAGCCCTTAAATTTGTGTTGTTTCCCATTGACTAAAAACTGCATCCAAAGTTCAGCAAAATCCCATAAGATGGGGCCAAGTGTGCGTAACCATTGAACGCCCAAAACCACATCACATCCACCTAGGGACAAGGCAAACATGTCAGATCGCAGGTTATAATTTTCCAGAGAGATACGCACATTGTAACACTTCCCCTTGCAAGGTAAGGTGCCCCCATTAGCAACCATGACTTCAAAGTTGGAGCAAGGATGGACAAAACAATCAACCTGTTTGGTGATCCGAGGGTCAATGAAGTTATGAGTGCTACCAGAATCAATGAGTATTGTAAGAGGAAGCTTCTTGAAGTAACCCCTGACCTGCATTGTTTGGTGGGTGGTGACGGCGGATAAAGCATGGAGAGATATCTCTGGTTGTTCATCCTGAGATGAGGGGTCAATAGGCGGCTCCTGAATGTCGACCTGATCATCCATTGTATCTGGAGCTTCTTCACCAATTTTAGAGGAAGGAGGAGAATCCATATCCAAGAGATAGAGCTTTTGTTGAACACATCTATGTCCCCTAGTGAATTTCTCATCACAATTATAACAAAGCCCTTTTTCTCTGCTTGCATGCATCTCTGTTTTAGAAAAATGCTTGATAGGAGTTGGTTGAGGAGCTGGCGGGATGGGAGGTCGTTGAGAACCCATATTTCGGAAGGGAACAAAAGTGGGTTTGGAGCGCTACTGGGCTGTAATATTGTCTTCTACCAACTTAGCCAACCCTAGGACTTCCATCATTGTGTTGGGACAGAACATTTTAACCTCTGACCGGATTTCATCCTTAAGACCACTGATAAAACAACTCCTGTAGAATTTATCAGACAATCCTTCTGTGTGATTGGCTAGTTTCTCAAATTATGTCTGATACTCTCACACAGTGCCAATTTGACGAAGTTTAGTGAGTGCTCCGGTGAAGTCATCAAAAGCACTAGGACCAAATTGTTGCAAAAGGAGTTGGAAAAAATATGTCCATTTTGGCTCGTCATGAGCCTTGATGTACCAATGGTACCATTGAAGGGATTCCTATTCCAAATGAAAGGATGCAAATGGAAATTTTTGGACATCAAAAGTATTATGCAGACTTAAATATTGTTCTGCACAATAGATCCATCCAGTCGGATCAGTACCATTGAAGTGAGGAAATTCAAGCTTCGGGCCACGGAAATTGTTGGAAGAAGAGAACCCATTGGCTACAGAATATTCTTGCTGTCGGTTATTGTTCATGGCTGAATGTTGAAGATGGAGGCTGAGAAATTTTTCATCCAGATCTTGGAGTTTGGTTTGGATGGCTGCAAGTGCTTCCTCCATGGTTTTTGCTCCTGCGCGGGTGACAACCATAACCAAGGGTTTTTTTTTTTAGGGGGGGGGGGAATGGATAGAAAAACACAAACAAAATCTTATTTAGTAAATGGAAATTTGGATTTGGGAAAAACTTGGAGGGGTAATTGGGATTTGACTAAGTTTTGGACACTTCCTGATGGACAGGGAAGCAAAAAATGGGGATTTCAGAAGTGGGGTGAAAGAATGAGAAAATTTGTCAAAGAGGTACAAAGAATCAGAAATAGGGAATGAACACAGTGGAAAAATTTGGAGGCGAGTGGGTGAAAATTGAAGAAGTTATGGCAAACCCTAAATATAGACAAATGTGGGATTTTTGGCCCTGGGAAGTGGAATTTGGGATAGGGTCCTCAAGAATGAAATATGCAGAATGGGATTGCAGGGGTGTCAGTGAAGTTTCAGGGAAAACATAGTTAAAACAAGGGAGATATGGCGAAAAAAATTTCCAGAATGGATCTAAAACAACTTTCGGAATGGATCGGAAACGACGGGATCTGGAACGGCTCAGAATGGATTGGAAACGGCGGGATCTGGAATGGATCAAAATGGATTGGAAACGGCTGGATCTGAAACGACTTTTAGAATGGATCTGACCCAGCTTTCAGAATGGTTCTGCAATGACGCGGAAGGGATCGGCAATAGTTCAGCTGAAAATAGATATGGACCCCAGGTATGTTCGCCTTCCTATCGGTTTAGGGAATTCACTCGTCCACCAATGTTGTCTAATGGCTTGCGTATTGGGGCAGTACCCCTCACTCCACGACTCAGGTAAAACTGATAACCGCTTTGCCACAAACGACATCTCTTGGTTTACCTCACGGGTGGGAACCAGTCAATCAGGTAGGGGTCGTTGCCCTTTTCGCTGGCAGGTCCTCTCAATGGGCCAGCTACTTTGGGGTTCCTGTGGTACTCCTCACAATTAGTTTTAGCTCTTATGCCCAAGTACTTCCCACAAATAAGCAGATAGGGATTATTCCCAAATCCGAAGCTGCAACAGATGTGAAAAAAAAAATTGGCAGAAATTTCACCTAGCGAGCCCAAGAAAGTGCTCTGATACCAGATGTGAAGAACCTGCAATAATTAATTAATGAAAACACATGAGATAGCAGAAATAACAGAACTCAGAATAACTTTTATATTGATCGCAAGCCACTTCGAGGGGGCAACCTCCTTTGAGCAAGATCAATACAAATAACTTCACGATGCCTTCATTGGTCTCAACAAAAACTTATATACTAATTCTAGGCGCCAATACCATGTGTCAATACAAACCATGAGCCAATACAAACTATGGATCAACAATTACTACAGGACAACTTACAAAGCATATGCATCTAACAACAATAAGACAAACTATGGATCAACAAATACTACGGGACGACTTACAAAGCATATGCATCCAACAACAATATACTAACAAAGTAAATAGAAGCGTTGACATGGGTTCCTAACAAATACAATGGATACTGAAGGCCAATCCATGTTGATGCTCACAAGGTGGAAAATTACGCTATAACACCTTTTGCTTTAATATATTGCCTCAAGGGGTCACATTGGACAAGGTCGTGGATTATTTCCCTCTCTTATAATTTTAACCATGTAATACATTGGTGTGTCGATATTTGATCCATTTGTGTGAGTAATTGCTTAGGGTATTTCAGGCATCTAGAAATACCCCATTTTATTGAACACCTCCTAATAACTTGACACCACTTGATAGGAATGGCAACATAGGTTTCAATCACATTGTCTTTGAGGTGTTGCCTAGTTTCCTTGGTGACACCATGCAAAAGCATGTCTAGGTGACATCGAAAGTCAATTGTGCATTGTCACTCATCCTTGTTTATGGGCCCAACCTTGATTGCTGAGTAGCAATGCTTGTCTTGTCATTGTGATTCCTATAGCGTCATCCCCCTATTGTGGCCTGTTGTAATCTACAAGATTACATGGAGTTACCAGTAGTGCATCAACCAGAAATATAAGCATACATTGTACACACAATCATACATACATAAGAGAGTATTATAGTAATGGGGACCCAAGGAACAAGTATATTTATTTATTAGAACAAGCCAATCATGTATAAGATCATAATCTTTCCTTGGCTCACTAGCATATTATATATTTGATACATACAGCTATTATGTTATAGTTTCATAAATATTCATCCGGTTACCATAACCGACATGACTAACTAAGCCGACTATATTATATTTGATCGGGAGGACCTAGTCGGTTGGTCGACTAGGATCCCCCAACATCTCCCCACCCTAAAGCATTTCTTTGTCTCGAAGAGACTTGGGAAGATGTAAAATTTGGGGACAAAATTTACAAAATAAATGCTACTATTTCTGCTGGGACATGGATGTTTGACCCAGAGAGATGCATTCGACACAAGGCTTCGGAAATTGTAGGAGAAAAGAGAGTGAGGAGGACTTGGAAGTCATCCCATTATGATATGATGGTCTTGATATTTGTTGTCAAGCTGATCAATTATGAAAGCTGGATAAGCTTGATCTGCATTGGTTCTCTCAGAATATTCTGCATGTTAGAGCCAAAAACTTGTATTTGAAGCTTGGCAGATCTCATTAGGCAATAAATTCGTGGATTGAGATGACTAAGTTCTTCTTGAGATTGTTTTCCTTACTGGATCCAATGGTACTCATTTCATCAAATATGTTCTTGTCACTATTGTTACATGTGGATATGTTGTTCTATTGCTTGAGCTTCGTCTGGAGTGGCCAATTGCTTTTCCTTATAAATTTCTAATATAGTATTTTGTTTCTTTTGTATATCTATGCAAACTTTGTCGTAGTTAGAATACCAATTTTTTAGGACAACAGATGCATTAGTCGCTTGTGGTTCAGATTCTTTTAACTTGGCGTTATATTTTGTAAATGTTTTGAATTGTTCTACGAGGAAGCTCGTTTCATCTTGTTGTTTCTAAAGTATCTTTTCTTGGTTATTGTCATATTTTTCTAGTACAAATTCAAATATAGCTTTAATTTTATCAAGTGGATTCTCTAGTATATGCTCTGGCAATTGTCCAATGTTTTTCTATACTTTTTCAATGCAAGCGGTCGATGTAGTTTTTTCTTCTTCCTTGATTATTTTAAGCTTTTTGGATTCGTCTTTCCATCTTTTGTTATGTTCTGTCGTGGCAACTTTAATAATATTTATCAAGCTCTTTTTCCCGAATGGATGACGGTGAGAGAGTCATTGATTTTGATTCATGTCCTATTGGCTTGATCATGAAGGTGATATTTGGATCCTTCTTACTTTTATTGTCTTTCTTAGTTTCCTTCTTGAGATATTTAGTAGAGCTTGGAGTTATCAGTGGGGTAGTAGATGTATCTGTAGTGGATGCAGCTGGGGAAACAGATGTCGGAATTGTTGAAGTCGATGGTGGAACTGATGACAATGGGGGATCCGATGATGTCAATAGCAATGGTATTGATGATAAAGGAAACAAATATGACGACGATAAGGGGGACGACAATGATAAAGGTGACAATGGTAGGAGAGACAACGTCAGTAAGGATGACGATGATGGTAACTTATCAGTAGAAAACATCGACACCATTGTTGAAACTATAGTCAACTCCTAGGTCATCTGAGGAAATACATGGGTAGCCTGTGGTGGTGAGGAAACCATAAATTGCAGTAGAGGTGTTTGATTAAATAGGTCATTAAATTCTTATACAGAAGTTGTGATACTTGAGGTTGAAAGTGGGGCATTTTCAGCAGTTGGAGAGGCAGTCATGAAAGGTGACAATGAAGTGATAACGACAGTTGAGTCATCTGGAGCTGGCATGGGTACTACTACGGCAAGAGGGCTTGGGTGAGGTATAGTATGGAGAGGGGTACATTCGACGAGATGGTTGAAGATGTGCTTGTTCTCAAAGGGGTAGACATGGCTAGATGTTGTAATACCCTGGTTGTTAAGCCCGGGACATATTATTATTTATTTGTTAATATGACTATGGACTTTGGAATTATTGTTGTTGTTGTTGATGTTGTTTTTGTTAAATTAAATAAACAACCAGCTCAACAGAGACAAATAAAAGAGTATGGGGGTAACGGATTCCACAGTGTGAGGGGGAATGGGGACATTCCTAGCACTTTAGAACTTGTTTTTGTTCATCCTAGTTCATATTTACACCTTAGTGACTTTTAGAGTTGTTGGTCACCCAAACATTGTACAACGAACCCTATTTTCAATTATTTTGGCCTATGGAGTTACTATTGCACCTTATTCATGCCTTAGTGTCCCCCCCTTGCCTGATGCTCCCTCCTTGGATGAAAGATACTCTTTTATGGGCCCCACTTGTACTAAGGCACCCTCTCCCTATATTCTAGGAGCCGTAACCTAGATTTTAGCTTCCACCTCCTTGATTTATGCCTCCAACTCCATAAGTGCACCCTTGCTCCCTAAATTTAGTTGGAGTTCCTTTTTCTATGCTTACAGGTCATTAATGATCCTATTGGACCCACTCTTCCACCCCTCATTACTAATGCACCCTCCTTGTGCTCCACTCCTTGGTTTTTGGTAATTCGTCCTCATGGTGCTAATCCAGGAAAGGGAATCTCCTAACTAAGACACCCCTCCACTAATTCGAGTTAAGCCTCCATGATGACACCTAACCTTACCTCTCTCTAATTTGAGTTCATTCCCTTGGGTTAGAGTTAGCCTCCTTGTGCTACGAATTCATGTGCTCTCTCCTTATTGAAGCTAATATTGAGATTTGGATCACTTGACTTGTGTTATCTCATTGTGTTGTGAGTGTTGACAGTATGGAGACTGTGTTGAGACTTAGTGTTTGTTGTGGGATCCTATCAAATATGTATTCTAGTTGGATGATTCCCTTGCTTCCTTGAGTTCACTCTACTAGTCCAGGTTCTCGCACAAGAAGCCAGGAAATGGGATGGTAATATTCTGATGGACGGGTTAGCTAAAGGGAGTCACATCCCATAGGTAGTGGAGACTGATAGGAAAGTAGTAGTGGGGATTGTTGCGGTTTCTCGAAAGAGGATTTCTGAGAGTTACTAGACTGAGCATGCCTCTTCTAGAGGATCCATGGCCTCAACTCGGGGGTGACCTATTCAAGTGAGATTCGACTTGATTGTGTCTATGTCTGGGTGTAAATTTGTCTTGTTGGAATCAATTTCCCTTTCTGAAGATAAGTATTTTTTCATATGTTTATTCATGTTATTTTTTATGTATATGTTCTCATGGCGGATGATTTTTACAGTGTTTATGTTCATGCATTGTATGCAGGATTGATGGCCTTCGTACATTATTAATCCAGGTTGTTATGAACCTTATCTTCCATCCTTTCTCTTCTTTCTTATGATACAAATGGTTGTAGGTGGCATCCATCCTTTCTCTTATTTCTTATGATCTGAATGGTTGTAGGTGGCAAACATCCTTTCTCTTCTTTCTTATGATTTGAAAGGTTGTAGGTGGCATCCATGAGATTCAATGTATTATGCATTTAGATGGATGTGAATAACAGCCATAAAAATATGTGGTAGTGTTGTATGGTTGTAGTTAACAGCCATAAATTTGATTTGTATTAGTGATTGATGGTTGGAGAGAGGGCAACCATAAAGTCTGGTTTTTACTAGTAAAAGGTGGTTGCAGGGGACAACCACGGGATATGATTTTGAAGGTTGTAGATGGTATCTTGTGTCTTTGTTTTTTCCATGGTTGTGTGGACTGAAGATGGTATCCTATAGATTTGTCTTTAATGTTGTTATTACTTACTAGTAAACCAATCAG
Organism: Larix kaempferi; assembly: GCA_027924585.1. Lineage (NCBI taxonomy): Eukaryota > Viridiplantae > Streptophyta > Pinopsida > Pinales > Pinaceae > Larix > Larix kaempferi. The sequence goes on from BSBM01000545.1 coordinate 1,475,414, forward strand.
CACACTCATAATAGAACTAATATCTGCATATCAATATACAAGTGGATGCTAACAACCAACAATTAATTATTTACAATCAAGTTTTCAATAATATTACAATCCAACAACTATGATCAAGTACATAGGATAATTGTATGTTTTAATCATTATATGGTTACTGGAGATACCAATTATTGTGCCTTACTCATGTACAATCAATGTTAATAAATTATATCATAATTGCATTCAATAGTATGCACATTGGGGAATGTTAGGCTTGAGTTTCTTTTACAAACAAAAATATGTATAATTCCTAAATATTAATAAATATTAATATCAATCGATAATTAAATATTAATAACTAAATGTAAGAAAGAGACACCTTATGAAAGGTTGCGTCTCATCACCAAGGCAACCCCTGCATGGGTATTTATACAAGCCTCATTTATCATTGTAATAAAATATCATATCTCATCATTTATACATTTATAATATATTCCATTCATGGAGTATTTGTCTTATTTATGTTGGGTCTTCGTGTAAGAAACGAATTTATCATTTCAGTGGTATCAAATCCCTTTCTTGGGCATTTTGTTGATACTAGCTTTTGGCCAAATAATTATTTAGAGATTTTCTCCAAGCTGAGTCTTTGACTAGCCTTGGGTTTTTGACCTATAAATTTCAGAATTTTTGTTGAAGAACAGTTCGTCGACTACCAGAGAGAATATACCATTGAAGCAAAAAAAAAACCCACCATTAACCAACCCCTCTCTGCACATCCACGTGATTCCACCTCCATACACCAGCAATATTGTACTACCCTTCCTCCAATATACCACACACCATAGCAGCACACTACCTCTCCCTCGGTGACCACTCATTACCACTCCACATTCCAATGCATTCACATCTGCCCCGCTGCCCCATTTTCCTGGCACACTCCCACGCCACTCCACCGTTGCACTTTTCTCACACCCTCGTTTATCGACCTACGTAACCCCTCTTTTTCTGTTGTGTTTCACGTACCTTCCACCTGCACCATCCATACACATCCCACATCCTTGTGGCATGTTCCTGCACAAACCTCCAACACCACTTTTATCTCACCCCACGCTTCCCACTTGCTCGTTACCTCACGCCCCTCCTGCCTGCCTGTGTTCCCCCCTCTTCTCATCCTTCATTGCGCGTCCATCCATCCTGCTCCGTGCACTCCTCTCCTTATCTCTGCTCACCTTCTCCCATTAACCTAAACTCCTCCACGCTAATCGATGTAGATTCCTACTATGCCCCTTCTCTTTACCTCGCTCTACCGCTCCTCCAACTCTCTGTTGATGCGCTTACACCATTGCAACATGCACCAGCCTTCATCCGCCTCCATGCTAACCCTAACTCCAACACCGTACACACATCCAAAATAGTTAATAAAATATATATATATATATAATATCTTTATTAATATAAATTACTTTTTGTTAACATTCTTTTAACCCTAGTCCCACTACACGTCCATTTCTTTGCCAAAAAATTATAATAGTAATATTAATAATAATAATATTTATTATTATATTTTTTTTAAACCTAAACCTCCCCTTTCAAAAAAAAATATTTATTATTATTATTAACAGTAATAATTATTATTTTAATTGTATTTATTACAATTATTATTATATAAAAAGGGAAAGGTCATTTAACCTATTCAAAGGAAGATCATTTAGTATCGAAGAAGAAGAAGACCATTTATTATCGAAGAAGTCGAAGACCATTTATCACCAAAAAAGTCAAAAGAAGACCATCTATCGTCGAAGAAGCTGAAGACCGGGGAAGATTAAGGACCACCTCGGGTGCCTTGCACTTTTGTGCCAATTATTGTTGAAGAAGTTGGAAGAGAGGTCGTAATCGCAACTATGGAAATCACATATTTAGAAATGCAGATGCAACCACAAGAAATATTAGGCAAGTTAGAGAAATATAAAGCAACCAATCATCATCTACAATTTGAGATGAGTAAGCAAATCATTCTTAATAAGTTGACAGAACAAGAGAATCCTCGCTTAAAAGATCAAAATCAAAAGTTGGAAAAATATAAAGAAAATATCGAGAAAATGTTATCAGATAAGGATGAAGAAATATCAATATTAAAAAACCACAATCAAAACCTTGAAGACAAAATCAAAAAGCTAGAAAATGACAAAGAATCACCTTATAGAAGCGATAATGATTTAGAAGAAGAAATAAAGCGTTTAAACAAACTCATCGTCGACAGAAACGAGGAAATTGCGCAGATCCAAGATAAATTAAAATGCTAAGAATCAGAGGACTATCGCCGTCGGAAACAAATAAAAGAACTCCATCAGGAAAAGGATGACATTAACCAGACACACAAGTTAGAGATCACAAATCTCAATAAAACGTTATCATATCAGACTGAAGAAATCTTCCGGCTAAGAAACCATAATAAGACACTAGTTACGAAAAAAAAGAAAGTTAAAAAATACTCAGAAAAAAGAGCAATTTAATGAATACATTGAAGGGAAAATACTGCAAATGCAAGAAGAAAATCGCTACCATACAAATCACAATCAAGAGTTGACTAAACAAACAAAAAACCTAAAGGATGAGAAGCTAGAAAAATATTCAACAAAGGATGTCCAAACTATGGAAAGAGAAACAATGACTGAAACCATTGACATAGCGACATCATCAATACAAATTCAGATGTCAGAAGGAGAAACCAGTACAACCCAATCAATGTTCAAATTATGGAAAATGCCTATATTGAAAAGGTATTGATCAATAGATCGTTAGAATCACCAAAAGTTGAAGTTCTTGTAAACACTCCACAAGCGACTAGAGTACCGTATCGTCGTCCAAATCACAAGAGTCATTATGATCGACGACAAGGACAAGAGGAAAATTATGAGTATTATTCCTACAAAGAGCAAAGACAAAATCGACAACTCCGAGCAATAGATCAGCAAACAATTCCAATAAAGCTAGATCTCAAGTGGACCACGTCACAAATGACGCGACATTTTTACTTCATGTTTAAAATAACACATCGTCTCGTTTCGTCAAGTGTCACAACTATCAACACAGAAGATCACGAGAAAGCCTTACGATCAAGAAAAAAGGATAAAAGTATTCCATAATTATGCTTTGAGGACAAAGCATCTCTAAGAGGAAGGCAATGTTACAAACAAAAATATATATAATTCCTAAATATAAATAAATATTAATATCAATTGATAATTAAATATTAATAACTAAATGTAAGGAAGAGACACCTTATGAAAGGTTGCCTCTCGTCACCAAGGAAACCCCTGCGTGGGTATTTATACAAGCCTCATTTATCATTGTAATAAAATATCACATCTCATCATTTATACATTTATTATATCTTCCATTCATGGAGTATTTGTCTTATTTACGTTGGGTCTTCCAGTAAGAAACAAATTTATCGTTTCAGTTTCATGCTTTTCATTTTAAAAGGGGTAAAAATTTTTAATTTATTGGTTGTATGGCTTGTTGGCCTAACCTTAGCTCACCTTAATCTGTTGTGCTATACTGGTCTTAGCCCTTTTCCCTGGGATTCTTAGTGCCTCTGGCCTTAATTGGGTCAAGAACATTACAATTGTGAGGCAGGTGATTGCATTACAAATTTTATAGAATGTGATTTCACTTTTCCTGAAATTTGATATTTTCCAACTAAGCATGCTGGCTAGATGGGGGGGCTTGAAGAAAGGTGGTGGATATAGTTTGCTACTTATTGACAAAATTCAAGTATATGTACAATTTTTTCAAAGCTAGGAGTGGTTACCTCTTGTTGAATTTATTTTTTGACTTTGGCTGGTGAAGGGAGTGGTGAGTCATTTGTTAAGTCGGCTGGATCTTTTGGAGGTTTGGAAGTCTGTGGTTTCTTTTGCCGTGGCGTCGGTGCTGCAGCGGGAGCTTGTTAACGCATAAATCTCACACACATGTGACATTTTTTAAATTCACATGGTAAGGCTTCATCAACATATAGCATGCAGCTCACTGGAGACATCCTCATCGGATCCAAGAAGCAATATGAGTCCAGAAATGCCAAAGAACAGTCAAAGGACAGGACTGCACTTCCTTATCTCTAAGTTTAGGTGTGAACCACGCATTTTACCAGTTATGTGCTCGTGCGACCTTGTGCGGTTTTCCCTTCAATATACACGCGATTGTTAAAACGGCAGGATCTCAACCACCCACGGTGCATTGAAGGCTCATCAAAGCCCCATCACCTCCAAAAATTCAAATTTGGTCTCCATATGTACTTGGGTTCATTGAATGATGCCCCTTTGTGTACTTTGGAGCCAAATCATGGAGTTAATGGGTTCACACTTGGATCTAGTTGTTCCTTGGACACCTCTTGGCCTATTAAAGGAAGCCATGGGCATGCATATTAGAAGAGAAACCAAGATCAAGGTTATGCTATATAAATTGTATTGGAGCTTCCATATAGCCCATATATTTCATAGTTTGGCATTCTCTAAGCTCCCTTTCCTCCTTCCTTCAACGGGCAAGTGCTTCTATCCATTGGTTCTTTTATCTATTTATCATTTAGTGTGGACGAAATAGACCTCCCTAAGGGATATTGTTGGCTTCCCTTTGAAGCCTTCACATCCTGGGTGACATTACATGTATTTGTTTGACCATTGGGCAATCTAAAGTGGTTCCAAATTTTCCCATCATGGTATCTTCTAACCAAAAATTTTGCAATAATTAAACCATCAAATGATGCTATCAAAGGTGCATTGAAGTATTGTCGTATTGAGGCTATGTTGAGCTTCTATGAAGGTTCTATCCATTTGTTGTCTCGAACACCCCATTCCCTAAACTATGCGTAGTATCTTCCCCAATTGGGCTCATCGAACTTTGCTTTTTGTATTCTATGTATTCTGCATTCCAAGGGTGTCATGGTGGCTTCTTCTTATAGCATTTTAGCTCATAGCTCAGCGTCTTTGGACCTTGTTCCTATGGGGGTTCTCTTTGGCGCCATGCTTTGTTCTTCCGTGGGGAGGATTAACAAAGATTCTTGGTGAGTTACGTGCTCTGGTTCGTCCAGTCTTGTGAAGAATAAGCATGAGTCTCCATGTGAATTTATAGGCACGGTAAGTTATAGTGATTTAGCATGGGTGGGTGATCACATTAAATTCAACTTTTGCGGGTTACAGCTCATTCATGGATGTTTGGCCCATCAATTTTGCAGGTTACAACATATACCAGCTTAAATGGTGTTTGGCCCATCAATTTTTTGTATGGCGTTCTATATGCCCATAGTATGGTGGGAATCTTATCGTCCCAATCATTTTTTTCAATGTTGCAAATCTTTGTTAGTCCTTTAGTCAGAGTTTTGTTAAACAACTCGACAACTTCATTCAACTGGGGGTGGTTGGTTGCACTTTTATGATGATCTATCATGAATTATGTGGTTAATACATTGATATTTTTGTTAATGAAGTGTGTGCCTTGATCGCTAATGAGTGTTAGTGGACATCCAAATATTGTTATTATATTTTCATAGATGAATCGAGCTGCAACTCCACTAGTGCAGGCTTCAACTGGCTCGGCTTCGGCCCATTTTGTTACATACTCTACTACAGTAATACTATATCGTGCCCCATTCCGACAACCAGGTTTTGGAAAGGGTCCAATGAAATCTATTGGCCAAATTACAAATGTAAGGCTGGTGTTAACAGATATTAATGGCATTTCATGTCGTCTGAGAGGTCGGCCCATCCTTTGGCATTTTTCCACTAATTCACATGAGCTTTGTAGTCCCTATGAAGGGATGGCCACCATAGTCCTAACTGTAATATTTTTCTAGCGGTAGTGTCAGCATGAAAATGTCCTCCTACAGGTCTTGAATGTGCTTCTTGTATGATGTCTTGTCATTCATGCTCAAGTGTGCATCAACAAAGTATGTCATCGGGCCCTAGTTTTTATAAGTACCCATTGATTATTGTGTATGGTGTTGCTTTCATTGCTAAGATCCTTTTATTTTTCTATGATGTTCCTTGAGGTTCCTAGCCTTCCTATAAAAATTATGCAATATCTGCTAATTATTTCGGTACCACTTCTACACCAAAAAGGTGTCCGTTAGGTATTTCATCATTGATTCCAACTGGTTCTTCTCCAGTTTCAATGTGCGGCAAGTAGATGGGTCGACATTCAACTTTCTCAGTCGGACTATAAATTCAAATTCGGATTCTTGAAACAACAGGATCCAACGGCATATACGACCATGGTGAAGTGGTTTATTCACCAAGTATTTGAGAGCTTGATGATCTGTATAAAATACAAATGGATTAGCCAATAGATAATGTTAGTATTTATGTAGTATGAATATCATTCCTAGTCCTTCACCTTCAATTATTGAGTAGTTTCTTTCAGATTTATTTAGCTTCTGACTAGCATATGCATTGGGGTAGTTGTGTCAATCGTCTATAGGTTGTGTTAATATCACTCTTACTGCGATGCTTTATGCACCAATATGGATATGGAACTTTTGTGACCAATCGGGGAATTTAAGTATTGGGGCTTCAACTAGTTTTATTTTCAGCAATTCGAAGGATTATTCACATTTTGAAGTCCATGAGAATTCAACCTGTATTCTAAGTCATTCTTACAAGGGAAATGTAATGTCAGAATAATGTCGGATGAAATTTATATAATATTCATTATGTCCGAGAAAGATTCTAACTTGCTTAGGGTTTATTGGTGGTTTTAAGTCCATGATAACTTTTATTTTAGCTAAGTCCACCTATATGCCATCCTTACACATGACATGACCCAATAGTATTCCTATTGGTGTGGTGAATATGTGTTTCCTTATATTTAAGGATAGTTGTATATGTCCACACCTTTCTAGCATTAGACAAAGCCACTGTACATGGTCTTTAAGCATTGAGTACATGGTCCAGTTGTCGAAGTAGATAGCCATTGTTTTATTAGAAATTCTTGGAAGGATTTTATAAATATTCTGAAGAAAACAGTTGGGGCATTCTTTAGGCCAAATGGCATCTCTCTGTAAGCAAACGATCCAAATTCACAGACAAATGTAGTCTTATGTTGGTCTTATTTCGCAATGGGAACCTAGTTATCACGAAAAAATCTGTCGATGAACGAGTAGCATTCATGCCCAACGACTTCATTGATGATCTCATCATCAAAGGGGGTAGGGAAGGGGTCTATGAGTGTTACTTTATTGAGGCCTATGAATTCGACGCAGACGTCGAGTCTTTTTGGGTCGTCCTTCTTTGGTTGGACAATCGTGGGGTTGGCCCACTCGAATTGATCCTAGGTATATTATTCTTGCATTTAACATGTTTTCAATTTCTTTCTTCATTATATATTTATACATGTGTACTATCTTGTATGGTTGTTTCTTGACAGGTTTAGCATCAAGAATTATGTCAAATTTCATCTCTCCCATTTCCTATACCAATCCTTTCAAATATTTTTAGTATCAAGCAAAGACATCCTGATACTCTTTAAGCAGGTTAGTTATTTCCGCAGTCTATTGTTCTAACCAGTAGTCACCTATCTTTGTCATTTTTTGTCTTCCATCGATAGATATGTCAACTTACTTTGTCTTAATTTCAGCGTCCATTCACTCGGGTGCTTTTGATTCATTAATCGGGCATTCACCTTCTTTAAATTGTGTGAAAGCTGGAGGAAATTATTTGTCGCCGTTTTCATTCCCCCTTTCTTTCATGGAAATTTTAAAATTTGTTTTTACTAGCTGAAATGCAAAACCCTTCGACTTCAAGGTCAATAAGAGGGTCAATATCAATTTTTCCTTTTTTATTCAAACTGCAAATATTTTTTTTCGTCCTTTCATTTGTTGAGTTGTTTCTGATCAAATACATTAACTCAATTAATCGTGCAACAACTTCTTCCTTTGTTAAGAGTTGTAATAACTCATTAAGTTTTTTATTTATGGATTCTACAGTGTTATCTTCATATGCGATTCATGCAAATATTTTTGTAGCATTGTTAAATGTTTATTTTTGCTTCAGTGGATTAGGATAGTCATCTTCCTTTCTTTGTATTCTTGTGACATGAGTGTTATCCTCTCTGGTCTTTGTACCTTGTCTGGTGATTACGTGTAGATTTTTAGTATTCAATGCATCATGCTTAGGGACACTAGACAAGAGAATAAATTTCCTTTTATTATTAAGTGCTTCTAACTTGATGGGGAACTCTTCTAAATTGTGCTCCCCTACACCACATTTTGTACAAAATTTTAGGTCTGTTCTATCATTCCATGAACAGTGAGGACTCTGATGTTCTTCACTATAGCACACAGCAGCACGGGTTCCCCTGACATGGTGACCAGTATCCATGGTTGTTGTATCTCCCATGACCATTATATCTGCCTTGTTGGTTCTTTCCATTGGTTTACTTGTCATTATTGTGATCGTCCCGACTTTTATGCTCGATAGTTTGCGTCTAGTATACCGTATGATAATTCGCTTTAGTTTTTAAATTCCTAATACATTTTGCAATCGAATGTTGTGTTGTCCTACATATTCCGCACCATTTTGGTTTTACATTCTCAGCATTGTAGGGAAGTCTGTCGTTGAATGAGGTTCAAACCTTTCAAAATGTCACAAAAATAGCTTGTTTGGGTAGTGTGGAAATTCTCTGCTTTACGCTCTTCTGGAAATATTCTCATTTTTTCTTCAAGTTGTTTGATTTCTCTCTAGCATGTGTTTCGATCATCGTGATACCTTGTTTACTCGTCATAGGGGGAATTGTATCTGGTGTGGCCTTCTCTTGAGCACGTGGTGCACCATAGACCATTATTCCTCATGGTAAGATGTTGAAGTGACCTTTGTATTGTTTCAATATTTTCTTCCAGTCGTCTTTTGCCAATTTCGGTCGAGTAGTATGCATTTGACTTAACTCCTAGATATTTATTTAATACATCAGCATATGTTGTGTTCTCGTGTAATAGTAGTGGCATCTTGATTCAGGGTTGCGGACCTGCAACAAAAACCTGGATTAAGACAGCTTGGTCAATCTTTGACGGCATATGGCTAAGGAGATATTTGGATTTTCTATCATATTCACGTATTGTTTCTCTTATTCGTTGCTTGATTTCTTTTAGTTTGTGTCTTGCTAGATGCTTCGTATCATAGGAATTAAATAAATCGAGGAAGTTATATTTTAGTTATTGTTTCATATTGGGACCTTCTTCCATGAGATTCATGTACCATGTGAGAGCTCTTTATTTCTGAGGCCTCCTGCAAACTTCGCAATTTGTTGATTCTCATCGTCGATGCGATTAACTTGCGAAAGAGCTTCACATACAAACCAATGTTTCTTGGGGTATCCATCCCCTTCAAAGATAGGAGTATTTACTAGAATCCAATAAGCCATGTTGACTAGACTGGACTTTTTGCTTTGTATTTTAAGATTTATTAAAGCAGAATGATCAATTGACTGACTTACTATTTGGTGTTCATTTTTTACTTCTTGTGGATGTGATTTGTACCACGACAGATGTACTTCTTCTACAGACTCTTCATTAGTAGGTTTCCCCTCCGACGGTCGGGAGTGTCTTCCAAACACATGTGTGAAGGTAATCCACTTACCATGTGATTGTCGTTGGATCATCAATATGTTCATAATTCATCCACATTGATCGACTTGACTCCATATACTATTATCGTCTGGTCTTAGTCCCATGTCACACTCGACAATTTGTCTAATGGTTGGCCCAATTGTCATTATCATTGGTACAGAATTGACGGGGGTTGAGGCATCCAGGATTGCAATGTGCAAAGTTTGCGATGTCGACACCATCGTGTGTGATTGTTCTACCAATGTTGACACCTCACCTTCTCTCTCTTTTGGTCAACTTTCCCTCGACTCAGGTAGGATTTTTGGTTGCTCGACTATCTCAACCGGTTTTTGCTTTAATCTTCTTTTTTCATGTAGAGGACTTGCAATACTTGCCAGTTGCTCTCGTTTCTTATACCTTTTTTTCTCTTTCTAATCTTTGAATGTTTGTTATTTGTTTGTGAGTGGTTGAGCACTTATTTTGTCGAAGCAGACTTGACTTCTTGCAGGGCTTCGTTCTTTTATTCTTCTATCGACTAGCATCATTCTTTTGTTCATAACACATGGTCAGTGACCCCCTCATTTCCAACCCGACTCTTACTGCTTGACAAAAGTGGGTGCAGCAATGGACTTCATTTGTTCAAAAATTATTCCTATTTTTGCTCGTTAACAAAACACTCCCAGTATTTTTGCTTTTTCCCCCAATTTGATGAATCGGGCACAGCCAACGGAGGTCATGGATTGACTATGTGACCAACTTCATTTTCAATTAAGAATTTATATAGCTTTGTATAGAACAAAAAAATCCTTCATGAAGGTCAGTGTAAAATCTGCATTGAACTTGGTCTAATGATTATCTTTCTTCTATAGCTTGTTCTTCACAAAAATCTTTGCATATATTTTTGAACCACTCGTATAAATTCATTCTACCTCCATTATAAATCTTGTGCATTAGGATTCTTTCATTCTAAGCTTCCAAATTGGTTATGAACAACATCGAGAAATTTCTTTAACTCATGGTGAACGACTTCTATAAATATTTCATGGGATTCAGTGAAGAAATTTTCTCGAGCCTATGCACATTAATTTGTTCCTTCTAGCATATTTTTGTATGTAGTTTGCAATCTTTTGGTTCCACCAGAATCTAATTTCCCTCTCACTCACCATATGTATGCATTATTTATGTCATGGATCAGTACTATCGGCAATAGAACCAATGTTGTAATCTACGGGATTACATGGAGTTACCAGTAGTGCATCAACCATAAATATAAGCATACATTGTACACACAATCATACATACATAAGAGAGTTTTAGAGTAATGGGTACCCAAGGAACAAGTATCTCTATTTATTAGAACATGCCAATCATGCACAAGAGCATCTCTCTTTCCTTGGCTCATCGGCCTATTATATATTTGATGCATACCATTATTTTGTTATAGTTTCATAACTATTCAGTCGGTTGCCATAACCGACACAACTAACTGAGCCGACTATATGTTAGTCGGTCAAGAGGACCTAGTCGGTTGGCCGAGTAGGCTCCCCCAACATGGCCATAGGCACAAGATGCACTGCTAGTAATCTAGTTGACCACACATATACACAAAAGAAATGATTCAATGTTAGTACACTACATAGAAAATATAAATAAATAAACAATATAGCTATGCTAGTAACAACATAAATTAACATCAAACATACTCACTGAAAGGACCCCAAGCCTCTCCAAGAAGTAAAGGTAAATTTGGATCTCCGTAGAAATCCACCATGGCATACAAGAACTCTATCACAACATGGGGCATCTACTGCCACTGAGCAATAATCCCAAGGGTGAAGTAGAGACCAACTTCATACCCTCCAATGTTAGTAAACAAGTCCCCCTAGTCATAGCTCACGAGGCCATCCGTTGTGGATTCCCTGCTGTGAGTGGAATAAAGGGACCTTCTCAAAAAGGAAATAACAAAGGAGAGATCCAAAAGCAAACTCTCCATCAGTGAAATGGAATCATGGTTTCAACTGGTCAACCATCACCTCCCAAAGCATAGAAGCTTGGGTATATGATCAACCTTACATTGTCTGCTCCTCAAGCAACATCTATCCCTTTGTAATGTGGGTGGGACTAAGAGACTTGAGGATCCTCACTACCATTAACATCATTTCCCTCGTAGAAAGATATCATATATCCTAGTAAAAATAGAACCTTCCATCTGACCCTATGATTTGGTACAATATCCAATCATGAGGTGGTAAATAGTAAAGGCACATTCATATGGGGGTGCAACTCCCCTCACACACCACTCATAGATAATTTGGTGCACATCAATAGATGACAGCGCCAGACACTAACCCCTCGACTTGTAATAATAATCTTGTTATTATTGAATTGACAAAAATATCTTTGCACTAAATCTATATAAATATTTGATTCAATGATGATGAATGGTTGTTACAATGTATCGTGGTGATATACTTTTATAGGAAATGACTGGCCACGAGAGTGAACAGGTGTGTCCCTTGACTCTTCGTTAAATACTAATCTTATTTGCTAATTATTAACTCTTACTATTTATTATTATGTTTGTAACATTGCCACCTCCTCAAGGAATGGTTTGTCCTCAAAGCATAATAAATTGGATTCTCTCTCATTGAGTATGTGTTAAGGCCTAAATGTTGCACACATGCGACATTTCAGCGATTCATCCAGTAAGGCGTCATCAACATAAATATGCATCTCACCACAGGCATCCTCAACAAATCCAAAACATGGCATGAGTCCATAAGTGTCAAGAAACAGTGAAAACAAAGGGTAGTGTGAGTATTACGCAGTTGGCCCATGCTATAGCGCAGGTTAGCTAAACAATGCCCGCGCTACACCCGCGTGGCTTTTCCTTCAATAACTACGCTACTGTCAAAACGGTGGTACCACTCACTCCCAGCGACGCATTAAAGACTCAATCCTCCCCAAGGATCAGAATTCGGCTCCTCACACACTTGGGGGCATTAATCATCCCCCTTGTGTACCTTGTTCATGAAGGAGGAGAGTTCACATTTGGATCTAGTTGTTTGATGGCCACCTCTTGGAATATAAAAGGAATCCATTAGCATGCATTTTGTAGAGATAAATTCATATCAAGCTTATGCTGTTGGATTTGAGTTGGAGCTTCCTCATAGCCCACCATTTCATACCATTGTAAGCATTCCCAAGCTCTCTTGCCACCTTCCATCTAGGGGCAAGTGTTTCTCTCCATTGTTCTTCCATCTACTTAGCATTTAGTTTGGACAAGAAAGGCCTCCCTAAGAGAGATTCTTTGCTTCCCTTGAATCCCACACCTCTTAGGTGTTGCACAGTTATTCCATTGGGAAATAGAAGAGTGGTTTAGCATATCTTTGGTTGTTGTTGAAGTTTGCATTCACCCCCCATCTCTTTCATTTTGTTTTTATCAATATTTTCGTGTTTGGATGTGAACTACACTAACAATATCTTGCGGGATCACTTGGAGGAATACCAAACCACATCAAAAGGGGCTCCAAGGATTGAGGCCTCGCAGCAACCTACAAGGCTTAGCCCCTTACCAAGTGCACTCTTCCACTTGGTAAGGGGCTAAGCCTTGTAGGTTGCTGCGAGGCCTCAGTACTTGGAGCCCCTTGTGCAATTTCTTCCACTTGGTAAGGGGCTAAGCCTTGTAGGTTGCTGCAAGGCCTCAGTCCTTGGAGCCCCTTTTGATGTGGTTTGGTATTCCTCCAAGTGATCTTGCAAGATATTGTTAGTGTAGTTCACATCCAAACATGAAAATATTGATAAAAACAAAATGAAAGAGATGGGTGGAGAATGCAAACTTCAACAACAACCAAAGATATGCTAAAACACTCTTGTATTGCCCAATGGAATAGTTGTACAACACCTAGCACGTGTGGGCTTCAAGGGAATCCAACAATATCCCTTAGGGAGGCCTTTCTTGTCCAAACTAAATGCTAAGTAGATGGAAGAACAATGGAGAGAAACACCTTCCCCTAGATGGAAGGTGGAAAGGGAGCTTGGGAATGCTTATAATGTAGGAAATGGTGGGCTATGAGGAAGCTCCAACTCAAATCCAACAACATAACCTTGCTCTTATTTTCTCTCTACAAAATGCATGCCAACGGCTTCCTTTTATAGGCCAAGAGGTGGCCATCAAAAACTAGATTCAAATGTGAACTCTCCTCCTTCATGAACTAGTTCCAAGGTACACAAGGGGGCTGATTAATGCCCCCAAGTGTGTGAGGAGCCAAATTCTGATCACTGGGGATGATTGAGTCTTTAATGCGTCATTGGGAGTGAGTGGTCCCACCGTTTTGACAGTAGCGCGGCTATCGAAGGAAAATCCACGCGGGTGTAGCATAGGCATTGTTCAAGTAACCTACGATATAGCGCGGGTCAACTGTGTAATACCCACGCTACCCTTTGTTTTGATTGTTTCTTGGAACTTAAGAACTCATGTTGTGTTTTGGATTTGTTGAGGATGCATGTGGTGAGATGCATTCTTTATGTTGATGACTCCTTACTGGATGAATCGCCGAAATGTCACATGTGTGCGAATTTTAGGCATTAACAGTATGCTTCCCTAGTGGCATCATCGTTGGCCCTGTTTGGTTGTAAAATCTTGACTTGGATTCTAATTGGAGAATTGGAAAGATTCTTTTGTAAGGCATGCATCATACCTTAAAGTCATTTGAATTGGTCATTTAACGTAAAACCTTGACACGTTTTGGATGCAAACTTGTTTTTCCTCTATGGTTGCACGATTCTTCGTCCTTTCGATGATTTGTTATATAATTGTAATTTCCCATTCTTGATTGCACGATCTTTAACACCATAGAATTTATAATTTTGTAACTTATCATTCATGGGTAAAGATGGAGCTGTAAGTTTGGAGTTTCAAGTGCACACTCATTGGGCTACCACATCTTGATCAACCCACTCATCGACATCTCATTGGAGCATAACAGCGAGCAACCAAATACTTGAGTAGCCCATAAGAAGTTAATACATATCGACCGACATGGTCAAGATCCTCATCTTGTGAAACCTCATCATAATCATGTCCATGCCAAGAGATTGACATATCTATCAAAGTAGGCATGACACACGAAAAATCCAAAAATAAAAGTGTCATTTTTGCGGGTCTCAAGCAAACTGCTACAGAAGTTGCGTGATTGTTTATCAAATCGTCACGCTTGTAGACACATCAAACACCCAACTGTGCAATTGCGTAGATGAGTTATAAGCATCTCGTAATTTTTGTGGTTTCCCATCAAATAGTCGCGCAACTCTGTTGCACAATTGGATGATAAGCAATCCACATAGTTTAGTGCCTACCCATAAAAAAATCATGCAACTATGTTGCACGATCAAACAATAAGCATGTCGCAAGTTTCACAATTGCCGACCAAACAATCATGCAATAACATTACATGACCATGATAGGAAAACACCGTGAGTTGTACAACAAAAGGCCGATTAGCCACATATAACCTCATAGTTGTTCGATTGAGATTGATGCAACTAGGTGGAAACCTTAATGAGGTGTCATACAGTTGGCCTTAAAACATAAAAATAAATGAATGAAATTAAATTACGTGTTGAGACCTCTTACTAGGCTTTTGCAAAAACAGATTCCAACAATCAGTTTGTAAACAACAAGCTCCAAAAGAATTAGAGCATAAAAATTTGTTGGAAAACTAGAAAGTACAAATGGATTTTAATTTGTGGACCCCACTTCAAACTTTAGGTGGTCCATTATGGATCCCAAGAGCTCTATTCTTCATATTCCTACCACCATCAAAATCCCGACCTTGTACCTTTCCACTTGGTTCACTCTATTTATTACCATCCACAACTTCCCCATGAGGCCATTTATCATCCCAGGTTCGTCAAACAGGTATAAGAGCTTAGGATCTCCATTTTATACTTAGTTCCAACTGTCAATTTTATTCTTTCAATTACTTTTACATTGTGCACTTGATTTTATTTGTGCGGGTATCTCATCAAGAGGTCCTTTTCCCATAGTACCTGTAAAGGCCCTCTAAAACCAACTCATATATCTATTCTACAATGGAATTTAAGTATAATCAAGCCCTCTACTATCCTTATTGCTTTTGATTGGAGCATATGTACTGAGTCACCCATGCATACAGTGAGTCTAGTCACTTACAACACCTCTTGCATACCAGTACAAATACTATGATGTGATCGAGTTGTATTCACCAAATAACAACCCTTTATATCCCAGGTTACACGGTTCACCCATTCAAGATAGCCACGTAGTCCTCAATACTCACCTTGCATAAGTACCCTTTTTATAATTCAACACTAGGTTGTCTCATGTCAGATCAATCCTCATTGATGTCTATGTCAACAGTCATTCATGTTCTGACCAAGTGAAGTCTTGAATCCCATATTCACTGGCCAAATATTGTTTATCATTGTCAAAATCATAGCCCAGTATAGTTGGTTACTTGTTGATCCTTGTGATTTAGAAGGATCCCCTATCCTCCATGCTTAGATACCCACTCACATTGACATCAACTCATTTCATTCTAGGAGTGTGTAAAGGAAGTTTCATGTACCTTGGTCTCAATTCAACGTCATCAATGGTCGACCCTGGACTAAACAAATAGAACCATTATTACTCTTTGATCCAATGAGCCCTACTGTGTTTGTTATCAACTCATTATCACATAAGGGGAGGTTAAACCACACATTGGTTACAATGTCCTAGTTTTAGTTGAATACCTTTGGGATTTTATGGCTATCCATGTCTTTAAGAAAGAGCCTCCATTTAGGTGACTCCTTATAGTTGTGGGGGCCCTCCCAGTAAGTAGTTCTTTATTATTACTTTCGCCCCCATCGGAAAAAATGTTTCCATGCATGGGTCTTCATCCAACTATACCATTTATTAGTAATTGAATTTATCTTCATACAAGTAGACTGTAATGTACTTTAATTGTTTTCACGAGTGTAGGAATGCCCGCCTTGGTTGTATAAAAAGATCACCTCCATGATAAGTTTTGATTGTTTTTAATAGGTGGATTTCATCACTTCTTCGTGGGTAGTCCTTCTTTTTTTACTAAACTGTCTCTTTCGATCTAACAGTGAACACACAACCACATGGAAATAAGTAATGATGTGTTTTAGCTATAGAAATGCTCCTAACATGACATGTCAAGGGGCAATTGTTATCACCTTATTTTCGCTCATAACTATCATTCCAACAAAAATATGTAGAGGCATCATAAATTGACAAAAATCATGATAATAACCTTACTAATTGGATTTTTATTCACTATTAAGACCTCCATATGGCATCGATTGCAAGACTTGTGCAGGATATGTTTTGATACCCACGCAAGTTCTTTGAAGCTTGTGGAAGCCTTCGTTTGGGTGCATTTATGGCTCATGGGCCCTATTTAGGTGTCTCTATCTTGATGTACATCATTGGACCGTATCTCATCAATATTCAGTACTTTGGTTTCCCAAGTCTCTCCATCAAGTATTTTGGATCCTATTTTGAATAGAGAGCATTCACATTTGACTAGTTCTTCATTGGAGCTCATAATTTTCCTATAAATGGAAGCCATGGGGTAGCATTTAAAAGAAGAAGAATTGCACGGTCATGTTGGAGGAATGAGCTTGGAGATCAAATATCTCACTCTCTCATCTCTACCATTCATCCCCCTCATGATTGTTTGTGTTCTTTCCTCAAATAACCAAGTGCCCCCATGTGTTAGACATTGACTCATTATCACATAAGGGTAGGTCAAACAATGCAATGGTTCCAATGTCCTAGTTTTAGTCGAAGACTCCCGATCTTGTATGGCTATCTAAGTCCTGAAGAATGAGCCTCCATTTAGGTCTCTCCTTGTAGGTTTTGGGGCCCCTCCCAATGAACAGACCTTTATTATTACTTTCACCCCCATGGGAAACAATGTTTACATACAAGGGTATTTAGATAACAATATTATTTATTGGTAATTGAAGTTATCTTCATACAAGCAAATTGTAACATATTTTGACCATTTTCAGGAGCATAGGAATGCTCACCTTGTTTATATAAATACATCACCTCCATGATAAGTTTTGGTTGTTTTATAGGTGGCTTTCATCACTCCTTCCGATGGGAAGGCCTTCTCTCTCTCTCTCTCTCTCTCTCTCTCTCTCTCTCTCTCTATAAAAAAATATGTAGAAGTACCATCATTTGGAAAAAGCATCATAGTAACACTACCTCCCAGCTACTTTACACACTTTATTGTGCTAGATCTCCAGAGATTCAATTCAACATCAATGCAAGAAACACATCAAGTTACATAGGCACTTCACCGTAAATATTATTCAAGATCATGTTCTCAAAGTGCTCTTTTGTCCTACGAATAATAAAGTTGTAGGAACTTTCACAAAGTATATTACAGAAGCAAAGTTTTCCAAACTTTGATCTATGTTAGGTTTTCGGGAAGTTGCCATTAAGGGGGGGATAGGATCTAATGGCTCCTTTCTTCTCCTATTGCGTCACCTTTGTAAACCCTTCAATCCTATATCTAGTTGTTCTTAAGAGGGAATTATAGGATATTCAAATACTTAGGAGTTAGTCAAGATCAACTTGGTCTAATGTGTCTTTAGGTAAAGTTATTTCTTTAGTATGCATTTGTACTTATGCAATCCACTGCTCTATACATAAAATGATATGACGATTCATCTTCTACTTGATACTAATGGCTATATTGATCCATGGCTTAATATTAGGGTCCTTCCCTGACCCTTTATGTAGATAGATATGATGTTATATATTGAGTCCATCTCTTTTAAAGAAGGCCCATAAAGTAGATGCAATGTGAAAGTCATTGATTGTAAGAAGGCTTACTAGAAGGTTCCACCTACTATAAGATTCCTTCTCTAGGAAGTATCAGGAACATTCCACGTACTAGAAAATTCCTTCTTTGGAAAGTGCGTAGGAAGTTAGGTAGAACTATATAAAGAAGTAGAAGCAATGGAATGTGATGTCTTGTGAAGTATATTGTATTTAGAGTTATGCTCACCTAGAGGTTGCCCCTCAAAGAGAAAGGTGAACATTGCCTTCATCAATAGAGGTATTAGGGTATTTGATTATTTACAACTATCTAGTGTTGTGGTAATTATGTACTTTCGTTCTAAAATCTTCCTACATTTTGTTATTTCTATTAAAATTTTCGTATTTTGTTATTAAGGTACATAAATAACATGTGTTTCGGTGTCTATTAATAACATAGTGATTTGTCAATCAACGAGTGAATCTGTAGTAGGGGAAGAATACACAAAGGAAATACAAGAGGTTTTACCTGGTTGGACACCCTTGTAACCCCTACTAGTACCCCTTCCAATAGTACTGCATTAAACAACACTTGTATACAAAATTTCATTTCCACATACCGACGAGTATATCAGAAGTCCCCTAGGTGACCTGAAACTAGCTTTGGATAATCTGATCAACTATTTTTCTTGTGTTGTGGCACCAAGCACAACACTCAGGAAGTTTACTCTATAGTACATGGGTAGTCATGTAGTACGACTAATGTCATGGCCAAGCCTCCTTATTTAATGCCTTGAGATCTTGGTTCAAGCACTACTATTCCATCCCGCCAGTATATAATCTCTCTAGTATATCAAAGATCTATAGTTCTTGACACTCACTTGTCAATACCAACCCTAGCCACTATTGCATAGGCCATGACATTCCTACCACACGAGAATGGTTTGTATAGTGATTGCATCCTTATAGGAGACCTATCTCAAAAGAATCCTTGTTTTTTGCTAATCATTATGGAAAAACTCTCTGGTAATCTTTTTCCATGCCCACGGATTGATGGTCCACACCAGATTTGTAACCATGAAAGCCACAGTTAAGGAAATGGATGACGAGATAAAAAGGCTTGAACTAAAGGTAAAAATCAATAACGTCATTCAAGTCAGCCAACTAAATACTAATTTGAGTCACTCTAATCTAAGCTATACTCTTTCATGGACAACTTAGGTCTCAAGGATTAAATATAGGTGGATCCAACTCGAGTCAGTAGATAAACCAGAGGGGGTTGAATCCTCCAGTGGTGACGAGTATCGCAATAGTTCACACTGCCCTAAAATTCAAAACAACTTGTGGTACCGCTATCCAAAGTTAGATATGAATGAGTTTGATGGTTACAACCCCATTGGTAGGGTTAGCTAAATGGAAGACTACTTCGCCCTCCATGGAATTAATACCAATATGATGAAACTCTAAGTGGGGGTATTATACTTGGATTAAGAGTGATGGTAATGGAGGAAATGGCATAAAAAAAACTATGTCAACTACATTGCTTGGATTCGGTTTGTGAAAGCCATATATTTTTGTTTTGATAAAGACACTCACTACTTGGGTTAGCTAACCAATTTAATCCAAACATGCACAATAACAGAGTTTATCATTGCCTTCAAGCAATTGACCATCCACATAGAGGGTCTAATTGATTATTTTTATATGGAATGCTTCATTAATGGTCTCAAGGAAGAGATTACAGCACAAGTTCTCATGCAACGCCCAACTACTTGGTTGGAGGCCACTCAACGAACTCTAGAAGCTGAGAAGGTTATTCAAGCATAGGCCAAAATATCCTCTTTTATTTCCCGCACTAAACAACCCCCCCATATTCTCAGCCACTAAAAGTCCACAAGTTATCCCCAACATGCTCAGACTATGCTATACTTGAGATGAGAGATATGTTCTAGGCTATTTCAAATATATGTATCCTCTTATAACTAGTTGGAAGACATACTAGAGGAAGACACTAGCATGTAGGTGCAGATACCACCCCTCCTCCAAATGAAGAGCAAATCACAAGTGCGCTTCAAGAAGTGTTGGGCCACTACCTGGTTATTTAACTTTCTCTTACTGACCCGGGTTCGGCGCAGTTGTGGTCCAACAAAACCCTTCTTCACCATCCCTTTCGGCAACAATCTGTGAACAGACCGAGGTCTCACCCGAGGCGAAGCTATGGGGGGGTTGTAGAAGCACATTTCTACAGCCAGGTGATGCGCATATAATAAACTGCTGAGCTGCGGGAAGTCACACCTACTTCACACTTACTTCTTATGTGATAGAGCACATTGGGACTGTGTGCTCCAAAATGGCCACAATACAATATGACAGCGCAACTCCGGACTGCGCTTCTCAACAATTACACACTTTACAAACTTCGTTGATTTAGTGTTATTCCTATTAATTATGCATTCAACATATTCTGAAATGCTTGTACATTCAGTTATACATGTTCCGTACTTAACATACTATTCTCATCCATCATACATGTGAAAATACATATAAAAGAGTGAACATACACAAACATGAACATAAACATAAGCAATCTCACATATTCAATCACACAACACAAGTATTTATGTGGTTCACCACCCGGATGGGATCTACGTCCACAAGAACTGTTGTTTATATTAATGGGAAGGGTTCAACAGTTCCCATCTGTGCACTTAGCTGCAGATTCCTCTCTCTACAATAGGTCTGTTTGCACAAAGCTGCAGAGCCTTTTCCTCTCTTCTTGCTCTCTACAATGCTTAGTATTTCTTCAAAAGACTTAAGACTAAAAAATAATACCATGAGAGATCAAAAATAAGACCAACCCTTCCCTTACAAAATTTCCCATTTTTTAGATCGTGCCCGAGGGTCACGTCTTTACAATCATTGTTGGCCAAAATCCTATGCTACCCAAAATCCCCCAAAAATGGCATGGTTACCCCGCTAACCCGGACTGTCGTAGTCGACAGCTACCTTACTTGACTTCGGTCGACTTTCTACGCAGCTTCTGGCTCTGACACCTCTTCTGACAATCACAGTTCTGACTGCGCGGCTCTGACTACGTACCGGCACATCCCTTTCAGTCGCTCCACTTCTTATGTCGTTGTCGATCCGTCATTCTGCTTCTAATGGTCCTAGTACTCTTCGTGTACTAAGGCGACATGTCGCTTTCCTCCAATTCCATGCTGCTCCTTACCCAACTCCCGAGAATCATGGAGTCGCTTACCCAAAATAGGTCATTGTTGGACCTCACTTTAATTGTACCTATTACCAAAAATAACTGATGTGTTGGAGCCAAGCTTCATCAAAACTGTGCCATGCTTGGACTTCGCCTTTCCAACTGCACTTTCTTGGACTTCGCTTCGCCGAAACTGTACCAACTTGGACTCCACTTCACCAGAATTGTACCAACTTGGGCCCTTCCCAACATGCCCCTAACACTTACTCTTGGATCGTCTCTGATCCACTTTGTTCTGGCTCCGCAACTGTTTCCTTTGTTTCCTGCTTGAAGTCTTTGACAGTTTCCAACATCTCCTGTGAGACATCTTCTTGAGCATGCTCCTTTATCGTTTGCTCTGTGGTGCGGAGTTCTTGTAACTTTTCTTTGATTTATTCTGAGAGGGTGAGTGCCTCTTCCTGTATTGGCTATAACCTTGATGAGATATCAACTTCCTTCTCCCTTAGATCTTTCAGTTCTTTCTGCAAGTCCTTGAAATCTGCAAACTTTTGGATTTTCTCTCAAGGTCTTAGGGTTTTCATGGCTGCATTCACGGAATCTGGCTCTTCTTGTCGTTGCTGCAAATCATCTTGAATATTCTGCAGCTTAGGATATTCCTGCAACATAGTCCATATTCTAGTGGCATGCTCCAGTAGTTCTTGGCACTTCGCTACTTCTATAGAGATGGTATCTACTGAAGCCTTGAGTTCTGCAGCTCTTGCTTCTTCCGTACCTGGCGGTGTACCAGGCGGCTTCTGAGTCTGAAGGCTAGCAACCTCTTCCTTGTGCACGATCTCCATATCTTCCATCTACACTTTGAGATCGCTTACCAAAGTATCGATCTTAAGGATGGTATCTTCGATCTCTGGTTTCTCTTCGCATTCTGGAATCTGCGCACACACCTTAGCAATAGTTTCTTCCAACATTCTTTGCTTTCCATGCGCATGAGCAATTTCTCTTGTTTTCTACGCACATACCTTTGTCAGTTCTTTGTAGCTCTCTTCTAGATGTTGGTTCTGATTGTGAGAGACTATGTCTTTATCCCTGATTTCTTCTACAACTTGCAAATTCAGATTGTGCAACCCTTCAATAGGTAGCATACCAACATTGATATCCAGGTTCTCTAACCTCTTTGCACCTTCGGATAGCTCATCGTTTGGTTTCGGCTAGCTCATCGTTTGGGAAGATGATACTCAGCGGCTCCATTCAGACCAAGCGAGGTTTCACTGTCAAGGCGGGTGGCCTTCTCTTCTTTTGACTTGGTTCACTTGACTTTCCTTCTGAATCGGAGTCGCACACCAACTCCTTCTGGACTTGTTCTATCCTTGCAACCATGCTCTTGAGTTGTGTAAGATTCTCGTTTATCTGCGCCTGAGTCTCTTCGCGTTTGCTATATTTTAGCACGAGCACCTCCTCTAATTGCTCGGTGACATGTAGGCTTTTCCTTTGGCGGATTCTTGGTTGCTTTGTGTTTCTACCTATGACCTTTCTCTGTTACTGACCCCCCAGGGTCCTTTCTCTTTTCCCCTGTTTCTGTCTCTTCTTTAGTTGTCTCATCTTCATCCAGTGGATCTTTTTATTTGCTTTCCTCTGATGTGGTATGGATTTCCACGAGTGCATCGACCTTCCATTCTGGTGGCCATTCCTCCATAATGAGCTCGATCTTTTGTGCATCGAGCTGATAGTTCCCTGGGAACAACTGTGGATTCTACTTCTCGACCCTTGGCTGAATATAGATGTAGTGAAAGTTAGTCGTGAACATCACTCTTCGGAGATACTTAGTTGTCAGGTCTTTTGAAATGTGGGGAGTGCATCTTATCACATCGCACAACTGCCCGTAGTAAGTATGCATCTGCTCATTATTTACGTGTTGTCTTTCAGGCCTCGCATTTGCCCATATATTTGCATATTTTGTTGCGCGGCAATCTCCTGTCATTGTTGGGAGGTTGTGTTGGTACAACGACTCCTTCTAGCTTATGAAAGCAATTAACACTAGTAGCGAAGTGTAGTGAAATGTGTTTCCAGTCTCCTGTGTTTCTCGGACATCCTCCAAGAATTCATTCAGTAAATAACTTGCCCAGTTGTATTATTTTCTATCCTTGTCTTTGCAGCGAGGAGAACTGTTGCGGCTGACACCTCCACTGGTCTGCACTTCCTCAAAAAATTTCCTGCTAGCAGTTGAACAATGAACCACGTAGCTAGGTATCTAATTCCATCTGTGATAAAACCTCAGTTCCCCTTTATTAATTTATATTGTTCCTTCATTTTCTTGGCAAGCTCTTTATCCTTCTTTTTTCCCACAAACTCTATTGTGAGATCATCACCTCGCTTGCTGAGATGAGTGATCCTGTGGATGAGGTCAATATTGATATCGACCCTATGGTAGAGCCACAGATAGCCCTGGTGCATGCACGAGAGTAAAGTGTGCACTACCACAGTACATTCGGGACTTCGTTCAAAATGCGATATTCGGAGGAGGTTCAACAACTCAGATGGTACCAACGGCGCGAGCCAGTCCTGTGCGACGATGATAGGTTGTATGGTTTTCTCATCGTTTCGTCGGCACATATATCGCTCAAGCTGGAACTGAGGATAGTTTGGCCCTTTGCGGTCCTTCCCCTCTAAGAGATCATGATCTGAGAACTTACATCCCGGTATCTTGCCAAGTAAGTTCTCATGGATATGCACATGAGTGGAAATCGGTGGTAACGGAATTTCATACTGTGCATTTTTGAACAGGGTAACCATTGGCGCGTCAATCCTTCTGGGCGGAATATACTCATGTGTGAGGTAAATTGGCTTGTCCCCAGGCGGTAGTGGTGGACTGGGCCTCGATATTCATCCTTCCTTTGGATTCTCCTAGTCCTTTACCGACTGTTTATCCTTCCTCTACATGGCTGGTGCCTTGCGTGGCAAGCTTCTTGACCCATAACCCCTTTCTGGAACAGACTTTCTGTCGGGATTTCTCATTACCCCTCCAAGCTCGGAGCGTTTAAAATCCCTCACAACCTATTCAACTGATAATTGTTCAGACATCCACTTGGAAATTACTCTGTGCACTCTTCAAAATTGTTCATGCACTCAATGGTGAAAACTTAAACTCTTCTTGCGGGAAAATTGAAAAATCACGGTAAAGCCCATGAGGTTGTGCTTAGCGCTATTTATAGGTGCAGTTAACCTTGAAGCGCGCCCACAAACAGCTAGATAGACATTAAATGTTGCGACCGTTGGCCAAATCCTCCGAGGATCTTGGTCCTTTCCTTCATTGAATGCATCAAAATGGTTAATTTCACGTTAAATGCACAAGCGGTCGTTGGCAAAAACACTGTATAACGGCTATTTTTTTTACCGACATTTTAACAACTAGTTCTGTCGAACTTCTCTCATGGCTTGGACAAAATCTGCGAGGTTCCACTACGCATTTATGCTCTGTCATTTTTAACTTCACAGTTGCGCTTCCTACTTGTACTTCACATCGCAGCTTCCAGCGTGCACTTCGCATCTGTGCTTCCAATGTGCACTTCGCATCTGCGCATCCAATGTGCACTTCGCATCTGATATTTCATAGAACTTCGCATTTCACCAAAATTGTGTACAGACTCTGCACAATTTTTAGTGTCCAATTTCAACTGTACTTGACACTTCAAATTTTCCTCGTTGTTGATCAACTGAGGTCTTGCGAAGTAGGACTATCCCTATAGGGTTTTAGTCTACTTCCATTAATAAGACCTGGTAGGTTTTCTCCCATCAATGTGGCTAGCTGAACTGCGCCACCATTAGTGACATTATTGACAACATATGGTCCTAGCCAATGCATCTTAAATTTTCCAAGAAATTTCATGAATTTGCTATCATAGAGGAGGACAAGATCTCCTACCTGAAAGAATTTGTGCTTGATATGCCTATCATGCCATGCTTTTTCTATGCCTTTCTGCACTTGCTAGTAAAAGCCTGCAATGAAGTGATCTACTTCTATCCCAGCTAAGTGTAGTAGCCTTTCTTCCATGGTTTCATCATCTTCCAAGTCTGTGAAAGCTGCAATTCTCAGACTTGGTACTATGTATTCCATTGGCATCACAGCTTCCTTCCCATAAGCTAATCTGAAAGGTGTATGGCCTGTCAACTTCTTGCAATTTGTCCTGTATGCCCATAACACAGCTGGTATTCGTAGATCCCAATCATCCTTGTTTATGTTGCATACCTTAGTCAGCGCATTTTCCAATACCTTGTTAAAAGCTTCAACAATGCCATTATCTTGTGGATGATATGGTGTGCTTTTCTGATGGTAAATTTGAAATTCTTAAATCAAGGATTCAATAGTTCTATTCAGGAAGTGAGTTCCCTGATCGCTCATTAAGATCTTTGGACATCCAAACCTTGTGAGGATGTTTTCAAAAATGAACTGTGCGGCAGTAACTGCACTACAGTCCTTTACTGGTTTTGCCTCTGCCCATCTGGTTAGATAGTCTGTAGCTGTAATAATGTATCTTGAACCAGTTCGCTTTCCTGGTGGGTTAATGGGTCCCACAAAATCAATAGCCCACTTATCAAAGGCTTGCAATGTCAATTGTGGCATTAGTGGAATTTCATATCTACGAGATGGTTTTCCTGTTCTCTGGAAAATATCGCAACTACGGCAATGTTCCTTTGAATCCTTATGGAGTGTAGGCCACCATAATCCAGCTCTTAGAATTTTTTGTGCGGTAGCTCTTCCTGCGTAGTGGCCTCTAGACACCCCTAAATGTGCTTCAGCCAGTATCAATAGTTTCTCATGTTCTAGCACACATCTGCGCAGTACTTCATTTGGTCCTAGCTTGTATAATTGTCCTGCAATTATGGTGAAGTCAGCTGCTTTTACTACCAGTTGTTTCTTCTGCTGTGTAGTAAACTCTGTAGGTGCCAAACCTATGGTTAGGAATTCTACAATTTCCTTATAATATTCATATGTTATCTAAATAGAAAACAAATGCGCATTTGGTAGACTATCTTCCAGGATGGTAGGCTCTTCGCCTGATTCAATTCTAGAAAGATGGTTAGGTCCTGAGTTCAGCCTTCCGGGCTTAACAACAATTTTAGATTAGTACTCCTGAAATAGTAACAACCATCTACAGATTCTTCCCCCTAACACTGATTTATTGACCAGGTATTTCAATGCCGAATTGTCAGTAAACATATAGAAGTGCGCACCTAGCAAATAGTGTCTGAACTTTTGCAGTGCGTATACCATGGCTAAACCTTCTTTTTCTATTGTAGTATAATTCTTCTCTGTTGAGGACAGCTTCCTGCTAGAGAATTCAATAGGATGGTCAATGCCTCTCTCACCTAGTTGAGCTAGCACAATGCCAAGTGCAATGGATGAAGCATCTACATGTACGTGGAATGGTTTGCTCCAATTTGGAAAAACTAAGATAGGCGCAGTTACCATCCTTTCTTTTAGTGTGTCCAGTCCTTTTTGGAAGTCTCCAGTCCAAATGAACTTCGCTTCTTTCTTCAACAATTTTTCCATCGGCGCAGTGATCCGCGCATATCCTTTGATGAAATTCTTGTAGTATCCTGTGTGCCCCAATGTAGTGCATAGTTGTTTTACTGAATTAGGCACTGGCAAATTCACAATAACTATGATTTTAGATGGATCAACCATCAGCCCTTGTTTACAAACAATGTGTCCCAATAGAGTTCCATAGGGAACACAAAAGATGCTCTTCTTCAAGTTGAGGGAGATCTGATGTTGTCTACACTTTGCTAACATCAGTCTTAGGCTAGCATAATGGTTCGTCAATAACCCAAATACTGTCCAATCATCAAAATATACTTCTAAAAATTTATGAATGAAATCCTTGAATGCAGCAACAACTACTCTTGAAAAAATAGCAAGTGCGTTCTTCAGACCAAAGGGCATAACTGTGTACTGAAATGAGCCCCATTCAATGGAAAATGTGGTCTTGTTCCTATCTGTTGTATCAATTATGATCTAATGATATCCAGAAAATCCATCAATGAAAGAGTACGCCTAATTCCCTCCAACATTGTCTAACACTTCATATGTGAATGGAGTAGGAAATGGGCCATGTAGTGATGCATCATTTAGCTTTCGGAGATCTACATAGATCCTAATTTCGCCTTTAGTTTTCTTTTCCTGGATAACCATGGGACTTATCCATTCTGAATCTTCTACAGGTTCAATAATTCTTGCGTCGAGCATCTTATCAAGCTCTGCTTTTACCCTTTCTTTGTATCTTGGATTGAGTCGATAATGTCTCTGTTTAATGGGCTTCGCATCCGGCTTGAGAGGTATTTTCATAACCCCCAATTCACCCAAAATGCCTTTCATTTCAAAAAACTTCGTAGAAAATAAGTCTTCGTATTCACGGATTAAATCCGCTATCTGTGCAACCGTCTCTTCGTCCCAATAATCTCCTATCGAAGCGAACTTTGGTTCTTCTATAGTTCCAATGTTCACTTTCCGAGTTTTTACAGGATTGCTTAGATCCGAAATTTCCAATGGTGGTCCTTCGACTTCACGATTTACTTCTGAATTAGGTATGTTTACATTGTGTGGGTCATCATCATCAGTTTCCTCTTCATCTT
Source organism: Larix kaempferi (assembly GCA_027924585.1). Classification (NCBI taxonomy): domain Eukaryota; kingdom Viridiplantae; phylum Streptophyta; class Pinopsida; order Pinales; family Pinaceae; genus Larix; species Larix kaempferi. Next base: position 1,503,647 of record BSBM01000545.1, read on the forward strand.
CATCTAAAGTGAAGTTATAACATTCCAGGGCATGTTCTAGCTTCCTTGCCCATTCTGGTTGTTGATACACAGGTTCTGGTTGTTGATACACATATTCAATATGATCTAGGATCTTAACTAAGAGAACACCATGTACAGCATATCAAACACAAGAGACAAGAGACACAAATCATTTCACCAGGGAAAACCAAGAAGGTGAAAAACCCTGCAACTTCCTCAAAGACAGAATGAGCACCAATACAAAGATCACAAAGATCAAACCCCAAAACAAGAGATAGTATCCTAGAAACTTCTCTTCCTCCACTTGTGTGCACTCCTCCTCTCTCTCACTAATGTGAAGTGAGTGAGTGAATGAATGGATAAATAGAGAGGTGCCCCTCTCTATTTATACTTTACCTTTACTTTCCTTTTACTCTAACTGGGCTGACCTCCCTTAGGAGAGTCTAATAACCCATTACCACTTGTCACTGGGCCGACCCCACTAGGGTGGTCTAATAACCCTTTAACTCATATAGGGACGACCCCACCAAGGTGTTCTAATAACCCATCAAGTATAAGTTACGACACTTACAATATGACTTGCGACACTTGCAAATACAAATGACGACACTTCCAATTGGAGGAATAATACATCTTTGTTGGGGATACAATAAAGTACAAATGTAATACATACAATATACAAGTGAATATCTTCCGAAGTTACAAATACATCAACACTCCCTCTTAACTAGGAAGGTATTCTCTTGACACAGGTTATCAATACATATAGGCACAAGTCTTCAATACTGGAGTTGGATCATCGTCACTGGATCACGGAGCATCATCGTCACTGGATCACGGAGCATCATCGTCACTACTGTTGTACTCATTATCTCAATCACTGGTGCTATCTCTCAATTCTTCTCATCATAGGAAGTTATACAGATCCAACCCTTTTTCATGTTGGATGTAGACCTAGCCTCCTGTAGGTCTTCATCATCTCTGCGAGCGGGCCATCCGGTGGAATCTCAGGACTGATTACGTCCGTCAACAAAACCTAGCAAGAGCATCCCAGGACTGATTACGAGCTTACTCCTTGTTAAATTTTGAGCATTAATTCACAATACTCTAGGATCTTTACTGATAGAATAACATGTACCGTATATCAATGCATATCAATCATAACAAGCATGTCAAACATCACAAGAAGCAAAAGCATGAGAGACAAGAGACACAGAGTTTCCTTGGGGAAAACCCTAAGGTGAAAAACCCCACAACTTCCTCAGAGATAGAGAGAGCAATGGTTCAACCAAAGTACAACCAAAATACACAAATATAGTCTCCTAGTAGTAGATGATCCTCCTCCTCACATGTGCACCACTTTCCAAGTGAAGGAAGAATGAGTTTCTGAGTGATCCAAATAGAGATCTCCCGATCTCTATTTATACTTGTTATGTTTGCCCAGTGACCTTATGGGGTCGACTTGTCTAGCTAGGTACATCAACCATATATTACATAAATCAGGTCTGACCCCACACATGGTGGTCTAATAACCCATTGGCAAGTTCACACACTTGCGACACTTTTCAATACACATGATGACACTTCCGTATAGAGGAATGACACATATCTATAGGAGTACAACAATATATAAATGAAATACATTCCAAAGTTACATATACATCAACACTTCTCAACCTATAGGATCTCCCAAGGAGCTATTACATGTGACCTCGCAAAACCTAGCAAGATCATCCCAAGACTGATTACGTGCCCAGCACAACCTACAAGATCTCCCAAGGACCTATTATATGCGACCAGGCAAGCAAAATCTGGCAAGAGCATCCTAGGACTGATTACGTGCCTAGCACAACCTGCAAGATCTCCCAGGGATATATTATATGCTGCCAAGCAAAACCTAGCAAGAGCATCCTAGGACTGATTACATGCCCAGCACAACCTACAAGATCTCCCAGGGTGAAATTACATGCTACTACACAACCTATCCACGGCCACGGAGTATCATCCTAACACTCATGATCATCCTCGCACGGAGCATCATCCTGATGCTCATGATCATACTGATCATCATCATACAGTGCATCATCCTGATGCACATCATCATCACATGATCATCCTGATCATCATCATACATAGCATCATCCTGATGCATATCATCATCACATGATTATCCTAATCATCATCATACATAGCATCATCCCGATGCTCATCACACAGCACTTACATCCACAACCATGGGGAGGATCCTCCTACCACCATGCTTGGAAGGGATCCTACAAATGTGTCCCATCACTTCCTCCTCGAAGTATCTTCTATCTGAAGAACACCAGGCCTCTCTTTGAAGTACTCGAACTTCACTCTGGCTAGTGGTTTTGTCAACACATCTGTTATCTGCTCGTTGTTGACCAATTTGCGACCTCACAGTCGATAGGGGTCCACCAACTGTCGACACATACCGCAGTCTCCCTGGGCACTGGCCCGGGCAGGTTGGAGCCCACCCAGCAACACCCGCAGAGCGGATGAGGTCTCACCCGAGGCGTCCAGGAAGAGCAGATGGAACCATGTTTCCACCGAGGGAGGAGGCGATTTGCGGCAGTATGATACCAATAGCAATTCTAAATATTCATCATGAAGTTATAGCACATCACTTTAATCGCAACATTCAACATTACAATAGACAGAGTTTGCACATTTCTTTAATCACAACATTACAGTAGACAGTTATCTATAACATATTATTGCGGCATAGCGACAGAAATAGATAATGGCATTAAGAAAAGGAAATAACATAAGTATCGAGCAACATTACACACAGATTGCACCAAACCATCATCTTATATTACTATGGCAAACCAAAAGAAGTACATGAATCTCTGCTCAACTCCCGCATTATCTTCGCATACAGCTCTATCTTCTCTCTATTATTCCACACCCTTTTTCTAACACTTACAATTCTCATCTATTTATAGGCTTTCGCCAATTACAATACTTGTCCACTTTCCTAACCGACTCTATGGACAATCGACTAACTGACTTGGTCTAGTGACCCAAAACCCCCGCATACCGTGGTACAATTGACTCGATATTAAAAAATACATGACCCAAAGCTTGCCAACTACGGTATACTTGACTCAATATTACAAAATACATGGTCCAAGTGACCCAAAACCTGCCAACTGCAGTATACTTTGGTACAAAATACTCCTTTCGCGCCTTTATCCAACGTGTCGAAATGTCAGTGGTACCGCGACACGTCCTCATCAAACTACCTGCCAACAGGCCCCCAACACAATCTTGTGGCTTGCCCTCGAGCCATGTCAACTGCATTTGTTCTTGCTGTCTGGATCACGCAATTTTGTCTCCTTCCTTCGGCTATACAGATCCTCAACTACCAATTCTGTAAGCCCTACACGAGAGTAGGAAACCCCCGACTCGCTGTCAGGCACATCGCGAACTCACCCTCCAGTCGCATGGAATAGTGCAAACTGAAAAGAAAAGAGGACGAACAATACCAAGGTGTGAGAGCGGCGGAAGACTCTGGCACATCTATTTCGCGCTAGCGCCCGTCTTCTACTGAAGTCAGGGAGATACCACCCCAACCAGCATTCTGATCAAGAATAGCACAACCCTTCGAACAACTATTGCATATTGAATTATGCGGGACCGGCCAGGGGTCCACCTCACTGTCGACGCATACTGCGGTCGCCCTGGCACCGGCCCGGGCGCACACAGCGTAAGTGCACCCACCGTATCAAGGCACTCAGGGACACTCGTCGTTTGGGCACGCATGGCCCCTGGGGTACTACCATGGGAAACAAAGTGGAGCATTTCTAGAGCCTCCTTGGAATTCCTCACAACTCAACTTGCACAGAGATTGAACAGCATAACCACTCTAGGCCAGAACAACTTCTGTATAGCAAACTACCAACTCCTTCGGTTACATATAGCCAGACTGTTCCAAGACACGACGGGGGGAATGATGCCCCGATACCTCTTATCTGTGTGTGTGAGCCGACCGACTGACACAGTGGGGGGGGGGTGACCATGCTTCCAACAAAGCTCCCACGTGCCACCACGTGAACAACCCCGATGATCTTCCCGACCCAGTGTGCCATGTGCAAAACATGCTGTCGTCATGTGTGAACCCAGCCGAATCGGTCAGGTGCAATCATGTGTAGAGAGGGTGTCCAGTAATCACACCACTTCGCCATACCCTCCCAAAATCGTCGTACAAAATCCGTCGTTGAGCTTGAGCACAAAACTATCATGAGTCTCTAACTATTCTAATCTGGCGGCACAAGCCTCATCCGCTTGTGCATACCCTCTGTTGTCGTTGCACCATCTACCATCAATCAACCTGCAGCAATCATCATCATTTTTTATTTTTTTTTACCAATGCGACTCAAACATCGCACTGCTCCAAGCCCGCACGGTAGGGCTTCAACCTGTGACCATTTACCAGCTTGGGGAGCATCCCCCCATCCAATCGCTGCAACTGAACCGCTCCTCCTGAAGTAATACTGTTGATGCGATAGGGACCCAGCCAATGCATTTGCAACTTTCCTGGATGTTTTGTAAACTTGTTGTCGTACAATAGCACCAAGTCACCTTGCTGAAACTGCTTACTTTTGATTTGGCGATCATGCCATGCCTTCTAGTGGTCCTTCTCCACCCCTTGGTGAAAGACAGCGATAAATCGATCGTCTTCAAGCTCCACCAATTGTGCTAGACAATCCTCTAATGCTGCAACATCATCCATGCCCCCAACAGCCGCAATACGTAGACTTCGGACAATATACTCCATCGGCATAATTGCGTCCTTCCCATATACCAGCTTGAAAGGTGTCTGACCAGTCAGTCATTTACATGTAGTGCGATAGGCCCATAATACCGCTGGAACTTTCAAATCCCAGTCATCGCGGTTTGCATTGCACACCTTTGTCAACGCATTCTCCAATACCTTGTTAAACTCCTCCACCGTTCCATTCGCCTGTGGGTGATAGGGTGTACTCTTCTTGTGTTGTATCTGCAATTCCTCCATCAATGCGTTGATAGTGCGATTAAGAAAATGGCTGCCTTGATCACTCGATAATATCTTGGGGCAGCCGAAACGAGTGATAATGTGATCAAACAAGAACCAAGCAGCCGTGGCTGTGGAACAATCTACGATAGGTGCTGCCTCAGCCCATCAGGTCAAATATTCTGTCGCCGTGATAATATAATGCATACCTATGCGTTTCCCTAGTGGATTGATCGGCCCCACAAAATCCACAGCCCATTTTTTGAACGGTTGCAATGTCACCTGAGGTAGCAGCGGCATCTCATCTCGTCTGGATGATTTTCCAGTTTGCTGACAAACATCACAAGACGACGCATAGTCTGTCACATCATTATGTAATGTGGGCCACCAAAGTCCTGTACACAATACCTTCCGGGCGGTCGCCCGACTGCCATAATGACCTCCCGCCACTCCACCATGTGCTTCAGCCAATATCTGTGCTTGCTCATGCGGCAAGACACATCTGCGCAATATCTCGTCAGCACCCAATTTATACAACTCTCCCACGATCAGTTGAAATTCAGCAGCCTTGACAACCAATTGCTTCTTCTGAGTAGTGGTAAATTCATCGAGCGCAGTGCCGGTCACCAGAAACTGAAGGATGTCATCAAAGTAGTGATCAGCAGCGGCAACGTGAAACAGTTGGGCATCCGGCAACCCATCTTCGATATTAGTCGGTTCCTCCCCTGTATCAATCTGTGACAAATGATCTGGTCCAACGTTCAACCGCCTCGGCTTCACAACAACCTCAAAATCAAACTCCTGAAACAACAATAGCCACCTGCAGATCTTTCCCCCCAACACAGCCTTATTGACCAAGTATTCCAATACAGAATGATCAGTGAAGATCTTAAAGTGGCCACCCAACAAATAATGCTTGAATTTCTGCAGTGCGTAAACCATGGCCGGTCCTTCGCGTTCTGTGGTGGTGTAATTGCGTTCTGCAGAAGACAGCTTCCGATTGGAAAAAGCAATGGGATGATCAATGTCGCCTTCTCCTGGTTGAGCCAATACAACACCTAATGCAACCGATGAGGCATCAACGTGGACATGGAATTCCTTACTCCAGTCTAGAAAGACCAAGATCGGTGTCGACGCCATTTTTTCCTTGAGCGTTTCAAAGTTATCCTGACATTCCGGGTTCCACTGGAATGTCGCATCCTTTTTTAACAACTTCTCCGTAGGGGCAGTAATTGCAACATACCCCTAATGAACTTGCGATAATATCCCATATGACCCAAGGTGGCGCGCAACTGCTTAACAGTGGTCGACAGTTGCAACCCCAAAATAAGCGCAATCTTGGTTGGATCAACCAACAATCCCTACTTACACACGATATGACCCAGTAATATTCCAAAGGGAGCACAAAAAATACATTTCTTCAAGTTCAACAATATCTGGTACTGTCGGCATCGCTCAAGCATCAACCGTAGATTAGCCAGATGATCCCGAATCAATCCGTAAACTGTCCAATCATCCATATATACCTAGAGAAACTTCTGAATAAAATCTTTGAATGCAACAACAATGACCCGGGAAAATATCGCAAGTGCATTCTTCAAACCAAATGGCATGACCGTGTACTGAAAGCAACCCCATTCAGTAACGAAAGTTGTCTTATGGCGATCTTCCTTGGCAATGCGAATCTGATGGTAGTAAGAGAATCCATCAGTGAAAGAGTACATCTCCTGGCCACCCACTCCTTCAAGTACTTCATCAGTAAACGAGGTCAGAAATGGGTCATGCAAGCAGGCATCGTTCAATTTCCGCAAGTCGACACAAATGCGCACTTCCCCTGTTTTCTTGTCCTGCACCACCATAGGACAGATCCATTCTGACTCTTCCACAGGTTCGATAATACCAGCATCCAACATCCGATCAAGTTCTGCCTTGAACTTTTCTTTATGTCACGGATTCAATCGATAAGGTCGCTGTCGGACTGGCTTAGCATCTGGTTTCAATGGAATCCTCATCTCTCCTAAATCACCCAAGATTCCCTTCATTTCAGAAAACTTCATGGGAAACACATCCTGAAACTCATGCAGTAACTCGGTAACCTTACTCATCATCTCATCATCCCAATAATCCCCAACATTAGCAAACTTGGGAGTAGCCTCAGTGTCGATATTCATCTTGCGAAGCTGTAATGGCTAACTAAACGGATTGCTTAGCGCAACAGGTGGGACCACATCATGACTTCCTTCAGATTCGGGAATGTTAACATTCAAGGGATCATCATCATCCTATGGCCCTCCACGGATGTTGAAACAGTCCATGAGAGACTGCATCTGACAATTTGTATTGGGGTCAACAGGGCAGGCCGCCAGAACAACCTGAAATATCACGTTGCAGATGAGCTGCAACGCATTATGGACATCAGGGTTGGCATCCGCAAACGTGAACATATGAGTGAAACAGATCGTCAAATCTCCCCATGTTGTAATATCTCGACGCAACTCGAGTGCAGTGTACCACGAGCATGGTATCTCATCCAAAGTATGGACAAAAGCATGGACCCACTCATCTCTAGGTCGCTCTACCCATAAGCGTTGGCACTCCATCACATGATCACTAGGATTCGTCTGACCGTCATACTTGCCAGTGTGATAAAATTCAGTATCGCCAAATCAGACCATCATCAACCTTTGACACTGTGACCAATCTTTAATGAATTTCTTATGTGTTGCCCACCATCATGCTGGAGCAGCCTTCAGTGCTTCCTCCAAGGCTAGCAATCGTTGTGGTTCTGGAACGCGGTCTTCAAAATATGCTACAAAGGTGTTTAGACCATGCAACCCCTCATAGACAGGCAATGTGATCGTTTCTATCGCAACACGACATAAGGATTGTGTAACTAAGCCACATTTCCGAACTGATACTTCATGCATTCGATTCTGCCAATGTTCCAACGCATCATCAGAGTCAGAAGACGCAAAACTCTTGCTACGCCACTCCAGCTCACCATGGACAGTGGGATGAATGTAGCCCTCAGAAATATTAAATGCATGATCCCAGCCAGTGTGATCGTCATCATTGACAGGCTCAACATATCGGCGTCCTTCAGCTGGATCCAATGGAGCGATGACCCAGAAATCGCGATTCTCAAAAGTCATCATGCACTTCTTAAAGTTGATTACAGCTCCACTATTGTTAGCACATCCTATCCCCAATAGCACAGGATAGGAGCTTCCTCCATCAACTACTTCAATGACGTCGAAGTCGACATAAGTCTTCATGCCCTCAATATCAATCGTGAGCCGCGGAACCCGCCCAATAGGTGTAACCTTTGCATGGTTAGCCAAACGGAGCTGCACAGGAGACCATCTCAATGGGGGACTCCCCATCTTCTGCCATGCCTACTTGGCTAAGATGTTAACATCCGAACCAAGATCAAGAATAACCGAATCAACATCGTAGTCGTCGATCTGAATGTTCATTCGCATTTCTTGCCAGTTTTTCGTCGCTGTAAAGAGTTTACTGCCGACTCCTACCGTCCTTTCAAAAATCGCTGCAACCATCCCTCAATCTCAACCAGAGCAACCGGGTCTCGGGCCAACAATAAACAGTTCTCAAGAAACTTTTTCAATGTCCCCGGTAGTGGCGGTCGATCAGCATCATCGGTAGTATCGAATACAGGTGGCATATCGCAAACAACAGGCATATCGCAAACAATAGTCTTACCGCGGTCTTTCTCCAAGGTACGGCGTGCCTCCAAGAACGTCTCCCGCTCCACATCAATGTCGAAATTTACCGTCTTCTGAACAGCCAAGCGAATGAGTGGTCGCGACCCATCTTCCCCAGTCGTCTTACCACCATGAGTGACAACAACCACCGAAGCATCTTGTGGTTGCGGTTCTGCAGAAATAGTCGCAATATTGGCACCCTATGTCTGGTTCTGCTGCAGGTTCCCTGGTTGATTTGTGTTCGAATTAGCGTTAAGCGGTGGTCGCGGGGGCTGGTTCTACACTGGTTGCTGCGCCGGGTTCTGTACCGGTTGCTATATTGGGTTCTGTAGCTGCAAAGTGTTCCCATCCTACCATCTTGCAATCAACTGTGGACAATTTTCGACTGTATGATCATTACCGGAACAAAACATGCACAAATTCTGTAGCAGTGGGCAGTCACGCTGATAATTCCCCCATACCGCACAGTGGTAGCATTGAACAGGTCCACGACCACCTCGGCCTCCTCCTCCACGACCAAATCTGCCACCACATCCACCTCTGTATCCTCCTCGGTAGCCGCCCTACTGCTGATACTAAGGTTGGTTAAACTACTGCTGTATGGGTGCTAGCGGCATCCCTTGCCCTTGCGGTGCATACTGCGGTTGTTGCACGTACTGAGGCTACGGGGGGTTTACCGGTGTATATTGTGGTACGAACTGCTGCGGTACGAACTACATCAGTGGTTGAGGTATTGGCTGAGCTACTTGCAGCTGCAGTTGTGTTTGTTGCACCGCACGCTGATCATCCTTGACGTAAAATGCATCACACATCCTCTCCTATAGAAACCCATATGCACGGCAATCTTTGTCATCGTGACCCACCGACTTGCAGAATGTGCAGTAAAGATTTCGTGGAGTTGTGACCATTTTCTGCATATATGGGCAATTATCGTGGTTGTGCCCAAACACATGACAAACGTGACACCACGTCATACTACTGCCATTCAACGGGTTTGGCGCACCTGATACCAAATAATTGTGGAAATCCGGACAATTATCCTTCGTATGCCCTTCTCTTCGGCATCGCGTACACCATACTTCATCACGTTGTTCCTTATTCTTCTTCAAGTCCTGCAACTGTATAGTCAAGTTGGCGAGCTGTGTCTGTATCTGTGACATCTCGGCTGCATTATCGCCAATCGGTGACGCTTCCAATCGCATTGCGATCTCTAGAGCTTCACTAGGTGTCAAAATGTTTTGTTGCATCAGCGGCAGCCGAATGTGGGGTAATAGTGTCGTAATGAACCATTCTTTATGTTGGACAGCGCTCATATAGAAACTAACCTTTTCCATCAGCATCTAAAATCGCTGGTCAAAATCCCACACCGTCTCATTAGGATACTGCTTAATTTCCTTCAATTCGGTAATGTATTGAGCCTCCGACTTAGGCAGTCTAAATTCAGCAATCAGTCCATCCCGAATCTCATCCAGTGACTTCTCTGGGGCCCCCGTAGGGACTAAAATGAACTTCATGAACCAATCTAAGGCACGACCTCGCAGAGTCGTGGCTAACTGTCCTTTCTTAGTATTGTCATCAGTGATCTGTTTCACGGTCCAAACCGCTTCGCATAAAAACCAATACTGTTCCGGATTGTTTGTAGCACTCCCATGGAACAATAGTAACTTAGCATCATCGCCCGCCATCTTGGGCTTCCTTCCTCCTGTCGCTGTGCTACTACTACCAATTAACTGCTGTGGTGTCGAAGTAGTATTTCTTGCTGGTTGTGAGTTAGTGAGCAGAGGGGTGGGTATGTTTGTGCCGGGGTTTGGTCTTGCCTCTATCCTGGGCGTAGCCTGGCTGTCCCTGTCAGGACTATGAGGTCACTTTGTCTCGTGTGGCATTCCTTCACGGTCTTGCAGTCCGATTGCAGCAGGACCTTCTCCTATCCTCTGCCTCTTTTCCTGTCGGAACCTTGCTCCTCCCCTCGTAAGGCCACTTTCTTCCTCGGATTCACTCACAGTATCCTCATGGTCTTCACCCATCTACCCCTTTACCATTCCTTCGACCACCCCCCGACAGTCGTGATACCCACGGCCTTCGCCCACCAGGCTGCTTACTGATCAAGGTACATCTTCAATATACCTTTTTCACAGATTAACATCTTAATCGATAGTTTGAGAGACAGCAGAAACCTTCCCCTCGGTCCGTCAAAGAAGTATCTTTCAACTTCACTATAGGATTTCTTCGTGTCAACCGCAAATTCAGTGATATAACCTTCCAAGATGCTATCAAGCCAAACTTCGACAGCCCGCGATTCCTTATTATCGACTTCCTGCAGCTCCTAAATCAACTCCGGGGTCCAAGCCGTCGACTCACCACCCTGGAAGTTCTTCTTCTGGAAGGTCAGCTTCGACAACAATTTGTAAAGAATAACCAGGAATTCACAGAAAAATCATTCGTGCAGACCATCGTGAATGTATCTTCCCACCCAGTGATCTACCATCAGTCGCGTATTCCGACTTTCTTCTTTAGCAAACTCCTGTAACTTCTGATCGAACCATTTTTGTATCTATGGCTTCATCGGGTGCCACAACATGACCTCCTCTTACTCTGCACACGGTCCCGGCAACGGAACCATTTGTTGACCAATTCACGACCTCACAGTCGACAGGGGTCCACCAACTGTTGACACATACCGCAGTCTCCCTGGGAACCATCCCGGGAAGGTTGGAGCCCACCAAGCAACACCCGCAGAGCGGATGAGGTCTCACTCGAGGCATCCAAGAAGAGCAAACGGAACCATGTTTCCGCCGAGGGAGGAGGTGAGTTGCGGCAGTATGATACCAACAGCAATTCTAAATATTCATCATGAAGTTATAGCACATCACATTAATCGTAGCATTCAACATTACAGCAAACAGAGTTCGCACATTACTTTAATCACAACATTACAGTAGACAGAGTTCGCACATCACTTTAATCACAACATTACAGTAGAGAGATATCTATAACATATTATTGTGGCATAGCGACAGAAACAGGTAATGGCATTAAGAAAAGGCAATAACATAAGTATCGAGCAACATTACACACAAATTACACCAAACCATCATCTTATATTACTGTGGCAAACCAAAAGCAGTACATGAATCTCTGCGCAACTCCCGCATTATCTTCGCATACAGCTCTATCTTCTCTCTATTATTCCACACCCTTTTTCTAACACTTACAATTCCCATCTATTTATAGGCTTTCGCCAATTACAATACGTGTCCACTTTCCTAACCGACGCTATGGACAATCGACTAACTGACTTGGTCTAGTGACCCAAAACCCCACATACCATGGTACAATTGACTCAATATTACAAAATACATGACCCAAAACCCACCAACTGCGGTATACTTGACTCAATATTACAAAACACATGGTCCAAGTGACCCAAAACCCGCCAACTGCGGTATACTTTGGTACAAAATACTCCTTTCGTGCCTTTATCCAACGTGTCGCAACGTCGACGGTACCGCGACACGTCCTCATCAAACCGCCTGCCAACACTCGTCCGTCGCAACATACAAGAGCTTCACTGCTCCTCTCTGCACCATATCCTTGATATAGTGATACTTGATCTCAATATGCTTTGACTTGTCATGGAACACCGGGTTCTCAGACAACTTCACACAACTCTGGTTGTCACAGAAGATACAAGTAGCATCCAACTGGAGATCAAACAAATCAGACAGTAGTTCCTTAGCCATACTGCCTCACAACCAGCCAAACAAGTTGCGACATAATCTGCTTCGGTTGTACTCAGTGCTACGTAGGATTGCTTCCTTCTAAACCTTCACACTTGATCCCATACTGAAGCAGCACCTTGAAGTGCTCTTCCTATCTGCATCACTGCCTGCCCAATCTGAATCAACATAACCCTCCACGTTAAACTTATGATTCGCATCATACTTGAGCCCATAATCAACCATATCCTTTATGTACCTCAGAATATGCTTTGCAGCAATCAAGTGAACATGTCTAGGATCTGTCAGGAACTGGCTCAATGTGTTCACAGCAAAGCAAATATCTGGTCTCGTGTTCGTCAGGTACATCAAGGACCCAATCATCTGACGATACATCGTGGCCTCAACCGACCTGATGAAGCATCACTCAATAGCTTCAGGTTGGATTCCATAGATGTGGCCATGGCCTTGCAGTCCATCATCTCGAACGGCTTCAGGATCTCTAATGCATACTTCCCTTTCCCAAGGAAGATTCCATCTGCACTCTACCACACCTCCATGCCTAGAAAGTAATGCATCATTCCCAAATCCTTCATCTCGAACTCGGCAGCAATCTTCCTCTTTGTATCAGCAATCAATCCAATCTCACCTGTCACAAATAGGTCATATACATACAGTAGGAGTATCACTAGATTTCCTTCCTCAACCTTGTAGTAAAGGTTGGAATCTGCTTTACTCTTGGTAAATCCCAAACTAGTCAGGAAGCGGTCAATCCTACCGTACCATGTCCTGGGTGCTTGTTTCAAACCGTACAAGGCTTTCTTAAATTTGCACACATGTGACTCCTTGTCATGTGTCTCAAATCCGAGTGGCTGCTCCACATACACTTCCTCTTCGACTACACCATTCAAGAAAGCTGTCTTGACATCCATCTGGTGTATCTTCCACTTCATCACTTGCCTTGTATTTCTTTATGCTACCATCTGCAGCATGCTTGATCTTGTAGATCCATTTGGAAGTCATTACAAACTTCCCTCTTGGTCTCGGGACCACATCCCAAACGTCATTCTTCATGATCGATTGGTACTCCTCGATCATGGCATCCTTCCATTACTGCATCCCTGATCCTGGGAACTTCAGATTCTTCAATATCTTCAATAGGTAGTTTTCTTGAACTTCGTCGTTGGAACAAATGTCGTTGTCCTTCTTTTGTAGGTGATTGAACACTATCTTTCCTACAAGTCAAATTCAATTGCATGATTAGAAACATCTCATAGTTTTCAGAACAAAATCTTACACATAAGGACATATGTCATATAGTCATGCAATTATCTTAGCCAATGCTTCAATACAACATTCATCCATATCCCGTATTCATACGGTAACTTTCTAGATGCCTTCCATCTCTACCATAACATTGTGAAGAGTGTGCACTACTCCTAACATGTCAGCAAAGAGGTTTCATTCTAGATAAGTAGCAATGGAATGTTGTACAGTACCATAGGCCACTTACCCATTACTTGTATATTAGTAGCATCTTGTTCATTAATGCAACTTTTCTAATATGCATAATATACATCCTAAATCTAGGAACATAAGTATGTACATGACTGAACAACATTATTTAAGTAATCATATATATAAGAAATGACAATTCAAATACTTATCTTTGTTTGGTTATTGGGTGGACTCCCTCTCAATCTTTGCTTCCTTGCAGGAACTACTGGAGTGTGCTCCCTCTTGATCTTTGCTTCCTGGATTATCTGTTCTTGAACTTATATCTATCCTGGACCACTATGCATTCTTAAGTGTGCACTAGTGTCATCATTGTGTCATCCTCAAGATCTCATACATAATCATACATCATTAGTCTAATCTCAATACTATCAAAACATTATGATTTTAAATAATCTTAAACATGTATGGTTATGGTCATTTCATACACAGGTAATTTATCACAAGCGTTAGTATTCAAGGTTTCAGGGAGGACTTATTTTACTCATGCATATTCTTATTTGACCATAGGACTCTTCTGGTTTGTTATATCATTAATCAAAGTAAGAAGCATAATATGCATAAACCCATGATTATTCAAACCTATAACTTCATGAATAATCATTATCAATCATACGAAAGTATACTTATATGAAACCCTAACAAAAAGTAGGATTCTAACTTGATATAGGAAAAACATACCTAGATTATCATGTTTTCGAGTTATGTCTAACATACCCAAACAATGTCTTCTTTGTTCTCTTCAATGATTTAGAGACCTTGTGCTAGTAACCTGCATATCTCATCAGTTTAAGCATTACAGAACCAAATTATACATACCTCGTAAGTAGAGCTTCTATGTGATCAATGGCTATGGATGAGTCTTTGTCTTCATGTCACCATGGTCATATGTTCTCAATCTAGAACTTGATTTGTCTTTCTTGATGTACCTTTCATGTTAGCGGACAACATCATCCTCATACAACACCACAGTGCATTAGTACAATTACAAGTGTCATAACCCTAATCAATGAATGTCTTCTATCATTCACATGCATTCATACTTTTACTAAGGTGATAAGACAAGTCTTAAAATTAATCAAGATTGTACTAACCTCAACAATATGAAGACAAACTTAATCATGAAGAGATTTCAAAACATACATGTTTCTCCTCAAGTCATACCTGTCGGGATTGCTTTTAGTTTTGTTTTGTAAGGCCTTAGCCTCACCTCCCTCTAGAACTGGAACTTATTCACTTATGTAGGTGTCCAAATCATTCCCTTCTAGGATTAACCCAATCCACTTTGATTTGCTGAAACTGGATCTGGAATTGGCTAGGGTTTGGCAAAGAAACCCTAAAAATCCAAACTTGGAATTTCAAACTTCTGTCTGGATAGGGAGATGCATTTGACTGAGGTGAGAAAGATGGTGTGCTCAGATTTTTAAAACTTCAAAAATTGACCCTCCAAAATTGACCTGTGAATTTTCGATCTGCAACTTCTATAAAAATCTGGTTTTCTGGTCCAAAACCCGAACTAGGGTTTGATAGATCCTGGGGTTCTACCAAACCAAAAAATTCGATGTTGGTCTCTAAATTTTGATTTTGCTGAGGAGAGAAATCCTATGCTGAGATAACTCCAAAATTCCACTTCTGTCAAAATCCCTAATTTCCCGCAGCAGTGACAAGCCAAAAAATGAAAGTGCTCAGAATCCAATTCTGTTTGGACAGAAATATATGCCATATTGTTTCTGGTGTATCTCTGAAATTTTAGATCCTCAGGGTCTGAAACTTCGACCTATGGTAGACTGACCTATCATCTTTCTAACCACACATATCTAAGCTCCAATGGATTCTCCATGAGAGAGATATGCTAAGTGTCGCAACATGACCTGTTTATGGGATGAAACAGCATAGCAAACTTGTACAGAGTGCCACGTGTCACTGTTTCAACTTCGGCCTCTGAAACTTGGACCTATGAAACTACAGTATGTTCCCTAACTTCCAGGTTTTACGGAATTCCATTTGGAGCTTCCTAGCTCGAGATATGACCTGTGTTCCTAGGTCACCTGTTTAGGGCTGCATTCTGGAAGAGGCAGAAACCCTAACTTGTACGAATCATATCTCACAAAGTACAACGAATTTGAGGCTGATATTTGGACACAAGGTACATGAACATTTCATCTTCGGCCTGTAAAAGTTTCAGATCCTAACCTTCTCCAAAACTGATTTATAGCGATAGTTCCACGATGACTAGTTTTTACTAAACTAAGCCCTAGCTTCCAATTTGTCGCAAGTGCAACAAGTGTTGTAAATGCCATACAATGCCTTCCTTCAGGCTAGATCTGATACCATGTTAGTTTTTTAGCATTTAATTCAATATGATCTAGGATCTTAACTGAGAGAACAACATGTACAGCATATCAAACACAAGAGACAAGAGACACAAATCATTTCACCGAGGAAAACCAAGAAGGTGAAAAACCCCACAACTTCCTCAAAGATAGAATGACCACCAATACAAAGATCACAAAGATCAAACCCCAAAACAAGAGATAGTATCCTAGTAGCTTCTCCTCCTCCACTTGTGCGCACTCCTCCTCTCTCTCACTAATGTGAAGTGAGTGAGTGAATGAATGGATCAATAGAGAGGTGCTCCTCTCTATTTATACTTTACCTTTACTTGCCTTTTACTCTAACCGGGCGGACCTCCCTTAGGAGAGTCTAATAACCCATTACCACTTATCACTGGGCCAACCCCACTAGGATGGTATAATAACCCTTTAACTCATACAAGGCCGGCCCCACCAAGGTGGTCTAATAACCCATCAAGTATAAGTTACGACACTTACAATATGACTTGCGACACTTGCAAATACAAATGACGACACTTCCAATTGGAGGAATAATACATCTCCGTTGGGGATACAATAAAGTACAAATGTAATACATACAATATACAAGTGAATATCTTCTGAAGTTACAAATACATCAATACTGGTGTGTCATTGAATATCTTCTTTTTTATGATCTGTAATGCCTCATTTATACTTGGAAATTCATCCTCAAAGCTGAATGTTGCTTGGAAGTTCTTAGTCATGACAGACCATTCTACTGTCCCTCTGCGAAGTTTTGTTTCTGTGTACTAGTTCATCGAAATTTGCTCTAATGTGTGTACAAATAGGTGAACCCATTCTGTTTGGGGTCTATGTGTCCATGCTTTTGTGCAAAGGTTTATGTGATCTCTAGGATCATTTTTTCCATTATATTTCACTTGTACAAGCTCAGTTTGTTCTAGATACCTGATCTTCATCATGTGCTTACATTCTTCCCATGTGGTCAGATTCTGCTTGTGCGCAGCCCACCATCTAGCAGGTGTAGCGCGCAGTGTTGTATCCAATGCTGCTATCTTATGTTCATCTGAAACTGATATAAGATATTCTTGAAAAAATGTATGAAAATTAGTCAAGCCATCATAAGTAGGGATTAGACTTACCTATGTTCCAATCCAGCGTAGTGATCTAGTGAGTTGCGCGCATCTTCTTGCAAATACTTCATGCAATCTGCTCTGCCAATTCTCTAGTCCTGCATCTGAGTCGGATATGCAAGAACTGTCACATCACCAACTCAGTGTTCCATCATCAGTTGGGTTGACGTAATCTTCCTGATTCACCGTCATCTTGTATATATGATCCAAATCTTGAGTTTTGCATTCATCTCTTATTGGTTCAGTATATCTAGGTCCTTGTGAAGGATCCAAGGGTGCGATGACCCTGGTATTTGTTCCTTCAAATATCATATGCTTCTTTTTCAAGTTGATAATTGCGAGTATATCCATTGCCCGATCTATCCCCAATAGTGCAGGATAGGGTTGTCTATCATCTACGATCTCGATCACTTCGAAGTCTACTCTACTTCGCACTCCATCAATGTCAACAAGGACATTTGCTAATTTCCCAAAGGGAAGAACCTTTTGTTGATTGGCTAGCCTCAACTATATTAGTGACCATGTTAACTTTGGCTTTCCCATTTGTTCCCATGTCTGATTGGTTAAGACATTTACTTCTGATCCTAATTCGAGGATAATCTCGTCCATTTCAAAATCTCTGATCTATGCATTTAGTCTCATTTCTCTTCCGGTTCTTTTATGGTTCTTAATATGATGAACCACTCTATGTGCTTCATTTACTACATTACATTGCTCGTAATGACTCAATAGGCTTTGTAATTATGCTAAGGCATTCTCATGCTTCAACATCTTCATGCAGCTCTGTAATAGCTGCGCAACAGGACACATTGTGTCTGTCGCAGTACGTGATCGATCATACGAAGCTGGCATATCCTTTACAGGCGTAGTCTCACTTCGCAACTTGATTCGTGGAGTGAAAGGTTCTATCTCTTTGAAGGTTTCTCTTGTTAATATTTAATATGCTAAGACAGAAAATAGCAGCATTACATTCCATTTCACAATAATAGCATATACAGGATCACTGAAGAAACAACAAGCACAGCATAAACACAAGAGACAGAGATTTATCCTAGGAAACCCTCATGGGGTAGAAAACCCAGCAAAGCTTCCTCAATATAGATGACCAGCAATATACAAAGATGAAACCCTGAGACATGATCTCCTCCTCCACAATAGCAGACCTCTCCTCCACAAGTGCGTTATCCTCAAGTGAGTGAGTGTGTATAATGAGGAACACACCTCCTCTATTTATACACTACTCTGATATGTATTTTACACAAGTACATGTAGGCTCGTATTTAACCATTAGGTTAAATACCCCATTATAACTGACTGGGCCGACCCCCACATGGTGGGTCTAATAACCCTTTGACCCACATAACACATACAGGGCCGACCCCCACTAGGGAAGTCTAATAACCCAAGTTACCACATTCTGACGGAGGAATAAACATCTCCGGATATACAATAAGATCTTCAAGGAGGAATGAAACATCTCCAGAATAATAAAGTACAAATATAATATTCTTTGAAGTTACAATATCTCAACACTCCCCCTTAACGAGAAGGATATTATAACAGCATCTGCACGAGCAAGGAGTCATCAACATCATACATGATACATCTATAAATCATTGGAAGCTTTCTCAACATCATCAGTAACTCAACCAATTACTGGAACATCTTCAATACTGGGTCTTTATCTTCTGCAGCACCCACACAACTACAGCAACATCAATATCTGAATCCTCACGATCGTCAGCATCGTCATCACACGATCATCAGCATCGTCATCGCACAATCATCAGCATCGTCATCATACGATTATCAGCATCGAAATCATCTCGATCATCTCGATCTACAGCATCTGGATCATCTCGATCTATAGCATCTAGATCATCTCGATCTACAGCATCATGATCATCACGATCTACAGCATCCAGATCATCACGATCTACAACATCTGGATCATCTGTAATAGTATCCACACCAATACATCTATCATCAAAACATGTATTCTTACTAATACATATATCATCAAAAGCATGTATTCTCACTAATACATCTATCATCAAAGGCATGTATTCTCACTAATACATCTATCATCAAAGGCATGTATTCTCACTAATACATCCATCATCAAACGCATGTAGTCTCACTAATACATCTATCATCAAAAGCATGTATTCTCACTAATACATCCATCATCAAAAGCATGTATTCTCACTAATGCATCTATCATCAAAAGCATGTATTCTCACTAATGCATCTATCATCAAAAGCATGTATTCTCACTAATACATCCATCATCAAAAGCATGTATTCTCACTAATACATCCATCATCAAAAGCATGTATTCTCACTAATACATCCATCATCAAAAGCATGTATTCTCACTAATACATCTATCATCAAAAGCATGTATTCTCACTAATACATAGCAGCATATCCTGCAACACACACGATCATATTACAGGATGATCAATCCCGCTCTCTTTAGGACATAGGTCCATGGATGATACAATCCAGATCAAGTTCCAGGATGATCAATCCTTATCACTTTAAGACAAGTCTCATGTCTAGGGACGATGCAATCCCGATCCAGTTCCAGGATGATCAGTCCTTATCAATTTAAGACAAATCTCATGTCTAGGGACGATGCAATCCCGATCCAGTTCCAGGATGATCAGTCCTTATCCATTTAAGACAAATCTCATGTCTAGGGACGATGCAATCCCGATCCAGTTCCAGGATGATCAATCCTTATCCATTTAAGACAAATCTCATGTCTAGGGACGATGCAATCCCGATCCAGTTCCAGGATGATCAGTCCTTATCCATTTAAGACAAATCTCATGTCTAGGGACGATGCAATCCCGATCCAGTTCCAGGATGATCAGTCCTTATCCATTTAAGACAAATCTCATGTCTAGGGATGATGCAATCCCGATCCAGTTCCAGGATGATCAGTCCTTATCCATTTAAGACAAATCTCATGTCTAGGGACGATGCAATCCCGATCCAGTTCCAGGATGATCAGTCCTTATCCATTTAAGACAAATCTCATGTCTAGGGACAATGCAATCCCGATCCAATTCCAGGATGATCAGTCCTTATCCATTTAAGACAAATCTCATGTCTAGGGACGATGCAATCCCGATCCAGTTCCAGGATGATCAGTCCTTATCCATTTAAGACAAATCTCATGTCTAGGGACGATGCAATCCAGTCACGTACATTTTGAACCGAGGTCCAGGGACGATGCAGTCCTATATTCAATTCTCGGAGACCTCAGTCTACCGATCAATTATGGGACCTAAGTCCGGGGAAGATACAATCCCCTACCTGTTCATTCAGGACTTCATTTTCGGAGACATCATGTCTACGGCTCTCTTTTAGAACATGTGTTCAAGGATGATACAATCCCTCTTATTTCTCGGAGACATTTGTCTACGGCTCTCTTGAGGATGATGCAATCCTCTCATGTCCACCAAGGACTTCATTCTCGAAGACATACGTCTACGGCTCTCTTGAGGATGATGTAATCCTATCATGTCCACCAAGGACTTCATTCTCGAAGACATACGTCTACGGCTCTCTTGAGGATGATGCAAGCCTATCATGTCCACCAAGGACTTCATTCTCGAAGACATACGTCTACGGCTCTCTTGAGGATGATGCAATCCTATCATTCCCACCAACCTCTCTGTCGGCATCACCAATATAGGTATCCATATCATCGACCTCACTGTCGATGCGGGAAATCTCATCATAAGTGATCACATCGCTCCCCCTTTTGAGGAGGGTTCTTCTGAACTATTTTATGTTTGTCTCGGAAAACTTTACTTGAGGTAGAGGTTTGGTTAGTACATTGGATCGGTAGAGGTTTGGTTAGTACATTGTCAACTTGTTACAAATTCGAACTTTAATTCTTTTCTGCACCATATCTTGTATATAGAAATGTCAGATCTCTATGTGCTTTGACTTATCATGGAACAATGGATTCTCTGCCATTTTGGTACAACTCTATTTGTCACATAGGGTCATAGTTGGGTCCATCTCTAAGTCAATTCTGAAGCCATGCCGCTTCACAATTAGCAGAGCAAGCAGCCATATATTCTGCTTGTGCTAAGAGCCACACTAGATTATTTCCTGCTCATCCACGAGATCATGGCTGATCCCAGACAATAACATCCTCTCGATGTGCTCTTCCTGTCTGATAAAGTTCCTGCCCAATCAACATCTGTGTAGTCATCTGAAGTCATGATCTCCAAGATAACATAGATCAAATTCTATTGTATCCTTTAGGTACCACATCACATGATTTACAGCTTATCAGGTGAACACATCTAGTTTCCACTAGATACTGACTCAAGGTGTTCACAGCAAAGCATATATCTGACCTAGTATTCGTTAGACACATCAATGACTCAATATTTTGTCTGTACAGATTTCTATCCACTAACTCTGATGATTCATCTGCTAACAACTTCAAGAGTGGCCATACCAACACATCAATTCCTTTTAATATTTCTCAGCATACTTTCCTTGGTTGAGAAAGATTCCTTTTGAGCCTTGCCATACTTCCAGACCTAGGAAGTAATGCATCAATCTGAGATCTTTCATTTTCATTTCTTCAGCCATCTTCTTCTTTAATTTCACCATTAAGATAATGGTCTTATCTAGCCACTTGGAGCAAACATCTCATCATGATTCTCTTCCTCTTTCTAAGAGAATCTTTTAGCCTCAAGCCTTCTATAGTGTGTTTGATTTGTAAATCTTTTGTTGAACATCCATCGCTTGTTCAGTGTTCATCATTCATCATGATCTTTCCTACAAATCAAATTTAAGTACATGATTAGTGATACTTCATAATCATCAAATCATATTGACATGATAATCTATTATGCATACAGATATCATTTACATAGTTATGCAACTATCTTGACCAATACTTTGGCACAACACTTTCCCATATCCTGTATGCATACAGTGGCTATCTAGATGCCTTCCATCTCCACCAGAACATACTATCGAGAGTGTGCACATCTCTCAGCATGTCAGCAAAGAGGTTTCATTCTAGACAAGCTACAATGGAATGTTTGTCCAACTTACCAATCATATGCATATTAGTAGTATATTGTTCAATGCTCTATGAATGTTTACACTCAGCGTGATATATTCTAAATATGCATACAATCTATTACAAGCAATATCATTTACTATTTTAAATAACAACTCAAATACTTATCTTTTATGTTTGTGTGGTTTCCTCTCGCTTGGTCTTCTAAGTGTCTTTTGAACTTCTATTCATTCTATACCACTGTGCATGCTCAAGTGTGCAGTAGTGTTATCCTCATGATCTCATACACAAACATACATTCATTAGTATATTATAAACATTATCAAAACATCTAAATAGTCTTGAATATGTATAGTCACGATCATAAATAATAAACATTAGTATTCAAGATTTCAGGGAAGACTTCTTTCACTCATGCATATCATCAATCAAGATAAAAGACATAATATGCATGATCCCTTGATTACTAACTTTATGAATAAGAATATCTAATCATGCCAAGTATACTTATATAAGGGATCCCAATACAAGCTAAGATTCTAACATGACATAGGAAAACATACCTGGATTAGTATACCTGCTTAGTTATGTACAACATACCTAAGCAATCTCTTCAATGATTTAGAGATCTTGAGCTAGAACCTGCATGTCTCATAGGTTAAGCATAATATAACAAAGTCATACATACCTCGGAAGTAGAACAAAGATTATGGATGAGTCTTTGTCTTCATGATGTCATGGTCATGGAACTTGATTTGTCTTTTGTGATGTACCTGTATCTTGTTAGCAGACAACATCAACCTCACACAACACCATAATGCATTAGTACAATCATATAGCCCTAATCAATGAATGTATTCGATCATTCACATGCATTCATACTGTTACTAGGGTGATAAGACAATTCTAACATTAATCAAGATTGTACTAATAAATAACATGAAGACAAAACACATTATGAACTTAATCAAGAATCAGATTTCAAGACATACTTGAACCTCCTTAAGTCATACCTGTCGAGACTTCTTCTTAGCCTGAAATCCCCCTGACACTTGATCTGGAGCTTGATTAAAGTTTGCTGGAGAAACCCTAAAAATTCAATCTTTGACTTTCACACTTCCGAATGAATGGAAGGATGTGTCTTGCTGGGCTGATCAAACTAGCATACTTCAATTTTGAAATCTCCAAAATTTGACCCCTCAAAATTGCCTTTGAAACTTCTGGATCTTCTGGACAGGATCCCGAACTAGGGTTTGATGAAGCCCACCCTTTTTCTCATTGAAAAGGTTTGATCCAAGGCTCTAAACTCTTATTTTTCTGAGGAGCTTCTAGCCGTGGTTACAGACTTCAAAAATTCCAACTTTTGTTGAAGCCCTAATTTTCCATCTTTCCGATCAAAATCCCGAGCTAGGGTTTAATCAAGCTCGGTCTTCTACACAACAAAAAAATTCGATCTTGGTCTCTAAATTTCAATTTTTCTGAGTAGCATTCAGCCGTGGATTTCGATTCCAAGAATTCTAACTTTCTCCGAAACCCTAAATTCCGGAAGCCATGGATAAAGGTGCTCCAAAAATAATTATGTTTTGACAGAAATATGTACCTGATTGTTTCTGCTATAACTCCGAAATTTTCGCTCCACAGGGTCTGAAAAATTTTTCTGCAGTAGCCTGACCTATCATCTTTCCATCCTGACAGGTCTGACCTCAATTGGATTTTCTGAGAGAGAGTTATGCCAAATGTCGCAACGTGACCTGTTTTGGGATAATACAGGAGAGCGAACTTGTACGGCGTGCCACGTGTCACTGTTTGAACTTCGGCCTCTGAAAAAAAAATTCTGAGATAGCTCGCCCTGTTATCTTTCCATCCTGACAAGTCTGACCTCAATTGGACTCTCTAAGAGAGAGTTATGCCAAGTGTCGTAACATGACCTGTTTATGGGATAAAACAGGAGAGCGAACTTGTACGGCGTGCCACGTGTCACTGGTTCAGCTTCGGCCTCTAAAAACGTTTCCTGAGATAGTACAGTCTGTGTACTACCTGTCACTTTTTACTAAATTTCATTTGGAGATTCCTATCCCAAGTTATGACCTTTTTTCCTAGGTCACCTGATTTTGACTGAGATCTGGAAGAGGCAGAAACCCTAACTTGTACTGATCATAACTTACAAAGTAAAACGAATCTGAGGGTGCCCTTTGGACACAAGGTACCTGGGGATGTTATCTTCGACCTGTAAACTTTTCAGACCCTGAACCTTTGCATAAATGGATTTATAGCGAAAGTTCCATGATGACGGGTTTTTTCTATGTAAAACCCTAATCTTCAAATTGTCGTAAGTAAAGCAAGTGTCGTAAGTGCCATACCTTGCCTTCCTTCAGTTTAGCTCTGATACCATGTTAAGATTTAATATGCTAAGACATAAAATAGCAGCATTACATTCCATTTCACAATAATAGCATATACAGGATCACTGAAGAAACAACAAGCACAGCATAAACACAAGAGACAGAGATTTATCCTGGGAAACCCTCATGGGGTAGAAAACCCAGCAAATCTTCCTCAATATAGATGACCAGCAATATACAAAGATGAAACCCTGAGACATGATCTCCTCCTCCACAATAGCATACCTCTCCTCCACAAGTGCGCTATCCTCAAGTGATTGAGTGTGTATAATGAGGAACACACCTCCTCTATTTATACACTACTCTGATATGTATTTTACACAAGTACATGTAGGCTCGTATTTAACCATTAGGTTAAATACCCCATTATAACTGACTGGGCCGACCCCCACATGGTGGGTCTAATAACCCTTTGACCCACATAACACATACAGGGCCGACCCCCACTAGGGAAGTCTAATAACCCAAGTTACCACATTCTGACGGAGGAATAAACATCTCCGGATATACAATAAGATCTTCAAGGAGGAATGAAACATCTCCAAAATAATAAAGTACAAATATAATATTCTTTGAAGTTACAATATCTCAACATCTCTAGCTTCCATGAAGACTTCTATTTCTTTGTTCAACTCGAAAGCAGTTGTTTTTCTAGTTGCATTTCTTATCCAAGTCCCTTCAATAGGATTTTGTTTAGCTTGGAGACTCTCAGAAGTCGAAGCTTTAGTTGTTCGATCTTCACCTGTCGTGGCTCCACTTCACGTTACAGCATGAACATTGCAATATGTATTATGTTTTTCAGCTACAATCATCTATATGTTTTAATTATGTGCTTCTGGTCTTCTCTCTTGCATTTTTGCTTGCAAAACAGCGCATACCCCAATGACATGTTCAAATGATTTACAGTATTTACAAGTAGTCCAAGGGTTCGTACAATCTCTAGCTAGATGTCCTGGTTGAGCGCAGTTATAACACACAATCTGGCCTCTTCCTTGTCCTTGTCTAGTGTTCCTTCCTCTTCCTTTGAATCCTCCACATCCTCTGTACGTGCCTTGATCATACTGCGGATTTTCAGTGTTGTTCTGCGTTTCCCCTTGAACTCTATAGACATTGTGTTTTCTCTCTATCATGAGGTCATACGCTCTGCAGTTGTTATCATCATGGCCAACTGACTTACAGAATGTGCAATATAGGCTCTTCGGTGTTTGCACATACTTCTGAAGTAAGTAGTAGTCTTCTGGGCGATGTCCTCTACATCGACAAATATTGCACCATGGTCCTTGATGTTGATTCAATGGGTTTGGAGCTCCGCTAGCAATGTAATCTCTAAATACCGGATAGTGTTCTTTAGAGTGACCCTCTCCCTTACACTTTGTACACCAAACATCTTCTCGGGTCTACCTTTCTTCATATCTTCTAGTTGTAATATCAAATTTTCTAGCTGGGTCTGTATCTGAACCATACCTATGCTAGTCTCTCCTATAGGCAAACCCTCTAGTTTCATCGCAATTTCTAGGGCCTTGTTTGTGAAGTAGCATTTTGTTGCATCAATGGTAACCTAATATGTGGCAACAGCGCAGCTATGAACCATTCTTGGTGCTGTTGTGGTTTTATGTCAAAGCTCACTTGATCTAACAGCGCTTTGAACTTTTGATCAAATTCCCATACTGAATCACTCAGTTTCTGCTTAATTTCTTTGAGCTCTATGGTACACTGTAATTCTGACGTAGGTTTTTTTAAATCTCTGCTGAGTGCAGTTCTAATCTCTGCTAGTGTCCTATTATGTCCAATAGAGTACTTCATAAACCATGTTAAATCTATGTCCCTAAATGTGGTAATGAGTTGTGCTTGTCTAATAACATCATCATGTACTTGTTTAACATTCCACACGGCTTCACAAAGAAACCAGTGTTGCTCAAGGTCTTCTAGACCCGTTCCTTTGAATATAGGCAGCTTGATGTCGTTTTTCATTCTTCTTCTAGGAGGCATAGTGTTCTGTGATGTCTTAGGAAGACTACTGCTCGGAATGTTCTGAGTGCTTGCTCCTACGGTGTTACTACTACTGTTGTTATGTGGGTTAGTATTATTTATGTCGTCAACTGGAGGTTTGTGCGGAGTGATGGGCTGATAGGTAGTTACTCGAGGTTATGTTTCACTATCAGCATCAACCTGATATGAGTCTTTATTACTCCCCAACTCAGTTTCTAGAGAATTGCGAGGTTCCAGTTCATTGGACCTATTCTTGGTGCTAAACTTGTATCTTTTACCACTCCGTAATGTATAGATGTTTTCCTTCGTGTCACTATCTATATTACTGAACATTACAGATTTAAATCCTAGGAATCTTATTGCATTCTTAAGACACCTTTCTCTACTAACAGCATTTTAATACATAAACTGATATTTTTCAGGTACTTACCTCTGAATCCCTTGAAGAAATCTGCTTCTGCTGCGCTGTAATACTTCAGAGTGTTCACAGCAAATTCTATAACGTATCCTTCTAGTACGCTATCGAGCCAAAATTCTACTGCTCTTGAGATTGGGCTATCCACTGCTTTAAGTCTCTGAATTAGTTCTGGAGTCCACACTATAGGTTCTCCACCTTGATAACAGTTCTTTCGTTCTACTAGTGTTGATAGCCACTCATATAGATCATTGCTAAAGAATGCGAAGAAAATTTCGTAAATGTTAGAAAATAGGTATTTATGCAACCATTCTACGTCAGAGAAACGCGGATGTTTGTTCTCCTTCCTTGTAAACTCATTTTCTGTATTATCCACCTAGTTATGTATTTCTATTCTCTTAGGATTCCAATATTCGGAGCACATCACCAGTTCAAGTGCAGCAACAGAACCATTTGTTGGGCTACTACCTAGTTCTTTAACTTTCTCTTACTGACCCAGGTTCGGTGCAGTTGTGGTCCAACAAAACCCTTCTTCACCGGCCCTTTCGGAAACAAGCTGCGAACAGACTAAGGTCTCACTCGAGGCGAAGCTATGGGGGGGCTGCAGAATCACGTTTCTACAACCAGGTGATGCGCAGATAATAAACTGGTGAGCTACGCGAAGTCACACCTACTTCGTGCTTACTTCTTCTACGATAACACACACTGGGACTGCGTGCTCTGGAATGGCCACAATACAATATGACCGGGAAACTCCGGACTGTGCTTCTCAACAATTACACACTTTATAGACTTCGTTGATTTGGTGTTATTCCTATTACTTATGCATTCAACATATTCTGAAATGCTTGTACATTCAGTTATACATGTTCCATACTTAACATACTATTCTCATCCATCATACATGTGAAAATACATATAAAAAAGTGAACATACACAAACATGAACATAAACATAAGCAATCTCACAAATTCAATCACACAACACAAATATTTATGTGGTTCACCCCCCGGATGGGAGCTACATCCACGGGAACTATTTTTTATATTAATGGGAAGGGTTCAATAGTTCCAGTCTGCGCACTCAACTGCAGACTCTTCTCTCTACAATAGGTCTCTGCGCACACAGCTGCAGAGACTTTTCCTCTCTTCTTGCTCTCTACAATGCTTAGTCTTTCTTCAAAATACTTAAGACTGAAAAATAATACCATGAGAGATCAAAAATAAGACCAACCCTTCCCTTACAAAATCTCCCTTTTTATAGATCGTGCCCGAGGGTCACGTCTTTACAATCATTGTGGGCCAAAATCCTATGCTACCAAAAAATCCCCCAAAAATGGCATGGTTACCCCGCTAACTCGGCCTGTCGTAGTCAACAGCTACCTTACTTGACTGCAGCCTCCTTTCTGTGCTGCTTCTAGATATGATGCCTCTTCTAACAGTCGCAGTTCTGACTGCGCGGCTCTGATTGTGTACTGGCACGTCCCTTTCCATCGCTCCACTTCTTATGTCGATGTCGATCTATCGTTATGCTTCTAACGGTCCTAGTACTCTGCATGTACTAAGGCGTCAGGTCGCTTTCCTCCAATTCCACGCTACTCCTTACCCAACTCTCGGGAATCATGGAGTCGCTTACCCAAAATAGGTCGCTACTGGACCTCACTTTACTTGTACTAGTTACAAAAAATAATTGTTGTGATGGAGCCAAGCTTCATCAAAACTGCGCCATGCTTGGACTTTGCATTTCCAACTGTGCTTTCTTGGACTTTGCTTTTCCAAAACTGTACCAACTTGGACTCCACTTCACCAAAACTATACCATCTTTGGCCCTTCCCAACAAGAAGGCCCCTAATTTCCCTCCATGCTTTATCTGGTCTTTGTGTCCCTCGGACACTATAACTAATTGGCTACATTAAGCACCACAAGGTAATTGTTTTGGTTAATAATGGAAATACCTGGAATTTTATTCATAGGCACGTGGGTACAACTCCATTCTTATGTTCATGCAATCTCTAATTTTCAAATTATGATCATTGATGGTAGTATGATGAAATGTGGAGGGTGATGTGAAAATGTGTGAATTGAACTGGGGGACTTTCAACTCAAGACTCGTATGTTTTCCATCAACATGGATGGTTGTGATGTTGTTTATGGGGCAAACTGGTTACACACTTTGGGCTTGGTGACCATGGATTTTAAGGAGCTACACATGCGTTTCACTACAGATGGCCAAACACATACCCCCAAATGACATCATTGGGCTCCCCATAAATTATTAGCTTTGAATTTATGGAAAATATCTTGAAAAAAGTCCACTCATCCATCATTTCCCAATTTCTGTTAGGATATTTAGACACTTAGGAGTTAGTTAAGATCAACTTGTGTAATATATCTGTTAGGGATAGTGTGTTTCTTTAGTATGCATTAGTATGCATTAGTATGCATTTGTAAATACTTAATCCGATGGTCACGATATGTTTCCGACATAGAGTGATCCGACGGCTCAACTTCTCTTAGATCAAACCTAACCTTGATCCGTGGCTTAACACCCGATTGGTCCATGATCTCTATTTAAAGAGCATGGAGGGTCATTGTTTAGTTGATCGATTATGAGAAGCTCATTTGTAACTTTCTTTCTTTGCATAATAAATTGTCCCGTAGAAGCTATTTGGCCGGGGCCGTGGAGTGTTTCCCTCAAGAGGGTTTAAACCACGTCAAAACATCGGTGTGTTGATCTGTGATCTATTTGTGTGAAGTGGTTTCTCTTGGTGTTCGGTCCTTTGGTAGTACCTTGTGTACCCGAACATGGTATCAGAGCTTTTATGAAGTGTCGCTTCCGGTTATGATCTAGATCTTGAACTGCTGTTGCCGAAACTCGAAAGGGTTTCTAGTTCTGGTATTTCTGTGCATTTATGGGCTATGGGAGGTGTTCCATTGCGTCCGGAGCGTAATTTCCATAGGGAAATAGTTTTCGTTTGATCGAAAACGGTTCCCGGTTGCTCCAGAAACGCGTATTTAATCAGATCTGAAGGTATAATGTTACAGTGACGCATTTTTTTATTTTATTTTTTAAAAAGGAAAAAATCTCATATTTCATCATTTTTTTACTGTTATATTTTTTTGGGTTCGTATTGTTGTTTTCCCGTCTGCGTATGCTCTTTGCCGTGCACCTTGAGCGATCTCAGCAAATCAGAAACAGAAAGGGAAAGGGTTTTTCTCGGCTACGTATTCTCTTTGCCGTGCACCTTGCGCGATCTCGGCAAATCAGAAACAGAGAGAAAATGTAGAATTTCCGGGCAAGCTAACAAGATCTAACTCCACAAGTGTGGAAAAAAAAAATTGTTTCGATTTGTGGTTTGTTTTGCAGGGCAAGCACGCAAACCGAGCAAGAAGAGTAAAAAAAAGAAAAAAATCCCCTTACTCATTCTCATATTTTACATGCCTTTTAATCTAGCTCACTTGGTTCAAAGTTGCTTTATTCCTTAATAGGTCTTGAGTTCAAGTCTTAGGAAGTTACTTTTAAAATAAAAAGTGCATGCAATTTCTATTTTCAAGTTATTTTATTGTAAAAGTGCATCTCACTTAAATAATAAAAAATAAAAATACAAGTGAGTCACTTAAGTTTTTTTATTGTTGCACTATTTAAAAGTAATATTATTGTAAAAGTGAAATCACTTATTTTACAAAAGTGGTTCACTTAAAGCAACTTTCTTATAAAGTGATTGTCAAAAGGTTCATCTTGGGAAGAGGGGGGTTCTTTTTTTTGCTGTACATTCTCTAGTTGCCATGTCACTATTGGGGACATCTTCAACAGTTTCTTTGTTCAAGCATAACTTCATCTTACAGAGTCAGTTTTCAGTGCCGTTTTTTTTTTAACCGTCTATTTTTTCGAGCTCTTCACATCCAGACTATTGGTTTCTGCTTTTATAGCCATTAATTTACAAATATGGCTGCCCCTTGTGATATTCTACTTAACAGTTCCAACTATTTCTCATGGAAATCTTGTATGGAGGATGTTCTACGAAGTAGGGGACTTTTCAGAATTACCTCAGGGAAAGAAAAAGAACCCACTGATGATGATAAGAAAATAAAATGGGCAAATAGATGTGATGAAGCTCGTGGATTGATTGGGATGTCAATATCTACTAATTTGCGATTCCACATATCTGGAATTGATGAACCTAATGCTGCTTGGAACAAGTTGGAATCTGTGTTTGGTAAACACAATGAAATTCGAGGTCACCAACTCGAAAATGAGTTGATTTCTTTAAATCCAAGTGACTTTTCATGCATTCAAGATTATTTATCTAAGTACAAAACTCTTAAACTCTTATGTGTAGAATGTAAGATTGAGAGAGAAGACAAACAATGCATTTATCATATTCTTTCCAAACTTGGACTTGCATATTCTGTTTTTGTATCTACATTTTACTCCATGAAAGCATCCTTGAATGCAGCTAGCTATCAAGAGCCTAGTCTTGAATCCTTTTGCGATTCCTTGATTAGAGAACAAAATAAACTTATTCATCTTGGAATAATCAACAATGCAGATACATTTGGGAAAGCCTTATTGTTCCAACAGAAAGAAAAGTCCAAGCCTCCCAAGAAACAAAATTTTCTCAATAATAAGTCAAACAAGGGTCCAAAACCCTCTCAGTCAGCTCCTTCTTTAAAAAATGACAAAGGATCCAAGCCAAAAGGCAAGAAGACTGAGCGTCATTGCAACTATTGCGGGAAAGATAATCATGATGAATCTAAGTGTTTTAAGAAGATGGCAGCCTTGGAAGCAGCAATGAAGAAGCACCACATCAACCTAGATTCGTCTTCAGAATCTGCCTCTCACGGACATGCACTTTGTGCTTCTGGTTATTCTTATAATGCATCTTCTTCTTCTACTTCAAATGAATGGCTCATTGATTCTGGAGCATCTTATCATATGGCTAAGGATCAAGCCATCTTTTCTACTATGCATGAATGTAACACCAAACAAATATTTTTTGGTGATGATAGATCTCTAAGTGTTGTAGGAGCTGGAACAGTTCCAGTA
Organism: Larix kaempferi; assembly: GCA_027924585.1. NCBI lineage: Eukaryota > Viridiplantae > Streptophyta > Pinopsida > Pinales > Pinaceae > Larix > Larix kaempferi. The sequence continues at coordinate 1,536,003 of BSBM01000545.1, forward strand.
GATAATGGTCATTTTAGTGATGTACTATGTGTTCCAAGAATTTCCTGCAATTTGTTATCAGTCTATCAGATCACTCATTCTGGTGAATGTAAAACTGTGACCTTTACACCTCACCAAGTTGTAATCAAGGATTTTAAAGATCCTCAACAAGTCCTAGCTACCGGAATTGTTGATGATATTACCAGGTTGTACAAGTTTAACAACTTTGGGTCATCACCTTTCCCTTCAGTTTTTGTTGCTTATAGTGATAACTTGAGCAAACTTTGGCATGAGCGATTTGGTCACTTAAATTATCGCTCATTGCAACAACTATGTAAAGAAAATATGGTGACAGGTCTTCCGATGGTATCCAGCAGGGATGGTGTTTGCTCTGATTGTGTACTCGAAAAATATTATCGGGACAGTTTTGACAAACGTGCCTCTTGGCACGCCTCGGTTCCCTTGGAGCTTGTGCATAGTGACTTGTGTGGTCCTCTTCCATCTGCTTCATTTTCTGGTTTCAAATATTACTTTCATTGATGATTACACCAGACGCACTTGGGTTTATTTCCTAAAACTTAAGAGCGAAGTATTTAACATGTTCTTGGCCTACAAGGCCCTTGTGGAAAAACAATCTGGTCATCAAATTATTAAGTTAAGATCTGACAATGGCGGAGAATATGTTAACAATAAGTTCACTACTTTCTCCACTGAACAAGGCATCCAACAACAGCACACTGTTCCATATACACCACAAAAAAATGGTGTAGCTGAGCGTAAGAACCGCACTTTAAAAGAAATGGCTAATTGTATGATCCAATCTAAGGGACTAAGTCTTCAATTTTGGGCTGAAGCCATTAATTGTGCAAATTACATAGTTAATCGCACCCCCACTAAAGCATTACAAGGTATAACACCGGAAGAAGCATTGAGTAAAACTAAACCTGATGTAAGTCACTTCCGTGTGTTTGATAGTGAAGCATGGGCTCACATTCCGGATGAAAAATGGAAAGCATTGCAGCCTAAAAGTGAAAAGTGCATATTTGTTGGATATTGTGAAGATGTAAAAGGTTATAGACTTGTTCAACCACATTCTCATGATATAATCATTAGAAGAGATGTTAAATTTGATGAAAATCTCTTGGCCTGCGAGCCTAACTCGGCGATTGTGCCATCTTTGGCCTGCGAGCCTGATTCGGCGTTTGTGCCTTCTTCTTCTTCTTCCAACTTCCTTGACAGGTTTCCAAGTCCAGTTTCTGATGATGATAGTGAGGATGAAAATCCACCTCCGCCTGCTCATGTTCCTCCAGTTGCACCAGCACAAGTGCTTCCTCGATGGGTCCGTGCAACATGTGAAGCAGCTGGTGATCTTGTCGGTGATCCTAGAGATCAACGTCGAACACGTTCTCAGTTTCAGTGTAATGTCCCTTATTAGGAATTTTATTAAAATTGCAATTTTCCACTTTTTTCCTTGGTTCGACCTTTGACTAGTTTCGATCTCTGGGTCCCAAATTTGCCCCAAATGATCCCAAATCTTCTGAGAAGGTATATGAATGATATTAGAACATAAATATGTGTTTCAGGGATGCCTTTGTACCTTTAAAACACTTCTGCAAATACTCTTTCAATTCTGGTCAATGTATGTAACTTTACTAGTGATTTCCCTTTGACTAGTATTGGTCTCTAGGTCTCAAATTGACTCCAAATGCCTTCAAATCTTCAAGGAAGGTTTATGAATAATATTAGTAATTGAATATTATGTTAAGGGATAACATATGGCCACCAAAATACCTCTGCAAACTCTCTTAAGATTCTGGACCAAGTATGCAATTTTACTAGTAATTTGGGGTTCAAATCCCCCTAAGGTAAGTACTGAAAATGGCTTCCCAAATGCCTCCAAACCCACTCAAATTTATGAACAGAGGTATGTAATGTGTTAATTATGTTATTAAGGTCTCATATGCACCATTAATGGTTTATTACAACTGTTCTCACCCTCTCCCATTCAACTGCAAAAATCCCCAATTCGACCCTTGGGGAAATGGCACTATTTCTTCTCCCAATGCAATTAAACTGAGTAAAAATGCTTCAAATGCTCAAGTACAGTACATGAAAATTTTATAAGACATCCATGGCAGTATATTTATCACAAATATATCAGAGAATCATCCATTCATTCGAAATCATCATCAATACATTGGCTCACAACAAGGTAGTGGGGAAATGGCATTGTTCTTCCATTAAAAATGCGATTTATACATTTCTACTTGGAATTTCGACCTGAAACTTTTTGGAGATGAAGAAAAGAGTATTTAATTCATATTAAAAAAGAACTGGGGCATTAGAATCTCCCCCAAAGAGTACAATAGCTCACCAAAAACGCCCTCCCTCAAGGATCAAGAATATGCCATCAAAACTGGAAATGGTTGAAGGAGCGAGCTGCAATAGAAGAAACCATGAGCTGCCCTGTAGCTTACACCTGCAAATAAAAACTCCATTAAATCTCCAAATGAAAGGTCTGAATGGCCTTTTCAATTGCCAACTTGGATGGGAATCTTTCACCCTCGAAATTGGCTAAGGCAAGAAACTAGTCATCCACTAGCTCTCCCTCTTCACAAATGCAATTGCAAATTCTACAAATGATCAAAAACCATTTTCATACTTCATTTCTACATTTTATAACCAACATTAGCCTTCTAAGGGTCGAAATCCTCTCAATAGATTCAATAGATTTCCATTTAGGAAATATTCCACATTTGCCACTTGTCTCCTAGTTCCAACCTTCCATCTTCTCCCAAATTCGATTTTGAGTCTCTTTGGCTTCTCCAACTCCCAAATTCGCCTTCTTTGAGCCTATTTTTGGGGCTGACATGTCATAGTGGTCAGATGTCAGAGGTCAGGTCTGCAATTTGTCATAGTTGTCATAGATGCTCCATCATTGGTGTCATAGGGGCTAGGGAATCTAGCCCAAGTGTCCACAAACTTCCACTTTGACTCTTTATCTTCCATGGAGATTACCAGTCCTTCCCAATTCGACCTAATATGCTCAATGACATGTTTTATGACTTACCAGCTCACCCAAGAGTGTTCACATTCCCATTAATTCGAATTTGCAAAAGAGAGATACCATGTATTATGAAAAATCAAGCTAGTGTGGGTCCCACATCCTCCATATGTCTCCAAAACCATTTGTCACCTAGGATTTCTCTTGAATTTCTTTATTCACTCTATTTATTAAATACTTGAACCCTTATGATGTCAAAACATCATTTATTATCCCCCTTATTCCAAATCCCAAAGCTTCCACCCCAAACCTAGGAAACTAGTAATTTTCCTCCTTGGCAATTATTTGACCCTTAACATCAATTTTACAAACTCTAATGAATATGGCTAATGTGATTAGGCCATTGTGACCCAATTCCAAATTTGGGACATGACAAATCCTCCCTTCCCAATATTGCTTGTCCTCAAGCAATTTCAAACATGGGTGTTGAAGAACCTGCTTTCTGTATAATTCTTTGAAGTTTCCATTGAATTGCCAAACCTTGAGTCTTTGAGTTTCCATGAAGATTTTAGAGAGGAACCACCATGCTTGCTGCTGCACTAATATGCTAAAAATCACTTTATTAAGTGGGAAATCCATCTCTCATACTTCTTGTTTCCCCAAAAAAATTGAAACCAATGAGATAAAAATTATTCCAGGGTCCCATTGCTTGTATTGCACCCCAACAATGAAGAGTGCTCTCCAACCCATACCATCAGATAAGATGATTCCTGGATCTCATTTTCTTGTATGCATTCTTCCAAACATCATGAGTACAAAATATATGTCATCAAAGTACATAACTACATAATGAAAATGTACATCAAGGAGGTGCTTCATCAAAGAATCATGAAAGTGCTTGTACCTCCAAGCAAGTAGACCACGATTTTTCAAGTGCATACAAGCTTCAAGTGACCAATCAAATCTGCTCCAATGACATAGGTGAGGATCCCATGTCCTATAATGCTGCTCCAAAAGGATTTGATATGCATCAAAATATTCAACCATGTATTCTTTCATCCAAGAAGTGAATGAAGAATCTCCACTAAAATCTGAACCAAATAATGAGCAGAAAAAACAAGGAGACTTCAAATGACTCAAAGAAGTCTCACCCATACATCCACGAATGTGAGAATCATAAAGATGTAACAAAGTATGTGGCTGCCAACAAAAATGTTCTCCCATCATAAATCTATTCACCCAAGTGTTGGATGAAGTTCCTCTAACATCAAATGAACCTAGTGTTGAGCAAGAAAAACCATGAGTCTTCAAGTGACTCAAATCCATATCATAGGTGCATCCATGTAGATATGAATCATCATAAAGTGACAATTTATGCTGCTGCAAATGTGAATAAGAATGTGCTCCAACCATGTCATCATAAAAGTTAAATCTAGGAGTTCCATACTCCTCATGTGGCACCATCAAAAAGAACCCTTTCACCCATACTTCATTGAGACTAATGTTGCAAAACATGGAATTGTAGGATGTAGGAGAATGAACTAACTCACCCAAATGATAAAAAAGTGCAGAAGTTTCATCATGGGAAGGATCCATAGGGGTAGTATCATGCAGCTCCTTCAAAAGTATGAACTCTTTGTCATAGTTTGGTTCCAATGTAGAGGAATCGTGCTCTTTTTTAAAAATTGCATAACCTTCATCAAGAGACAATTCAAGTTCCTCTTCCACCACTTCAAGTGTTTGGATCTCTTCAAGTTCATCTTCAAACACATCAAGAACATTCAAATTTCCACATTTCTCATGATCCACCATGTCATGAGAATCCTCCAAACAATCTACCATTTGACAATCTGAAACATAGGAGGAAAAACAAGTATCTTGCAACTTTTCAAGAAGTTGCTGATTTTGAATTGTGAGCTTATGATTATCCTCATTATTCTTCAAGTATGCATCATGTAACAATTCATTAAGCTCAAACAAATGGTTTCTATCAAAAATCAAAGACATGAAATTACCTTTGATGTGGAACATTTCTCTTTGAATCTTCTCCATGTCTTCAAGGAAGGATGTTTCCTCCAATGAAGTAGCTCTCCAACAAGAATTTGACACCAATGCTTGAGTGTCATGGAGAATGCTGAGGGACTCTTGGATCTTCTTTTCATTCATCTTTAAGGACCCTTCAAGAAAATGAAGCTCTTGCAAATGAACCTCCTCATCTTCTTCATTTTTTCTTGGACCAACTTCATGAAGCTCAAGTGGTGATGGAGAAGTTGATCTTGGTTCTTCTTCAACTGCTGCAAGGTCTTCATTATCATGCTTAATGGAACTTGGGCTTGCAGCAACACTTTCAAAAGTGATCTCTATGTCACCAACATAGAGGTGTGAGCACCCATCAATAGGTACTCCTTCATAGTTTAAGCATCCATCAGTAGATGCTCTTTGGTTCATGTCTAAGCTAGAAGGTGTCTCGAAATGATATTCCATATTTTCAATAGAATCTTCTTCATGATCTTGTGATGTCTCTTCCTTTTGCTCCTTCAAGCAAGCTGATGCATTTTTCCCCTTGGTTTCCTTAAAATCAATAATTTTTTCCACAAGTTCGATAGAAAACAATTCGAATCCTTCCTTAAGTTGCTTGGTCATATCTTCAAATATTGTTTTCATAATTTGTATATGCTCCTCACCATCATATGAGGCTCCCTTTTCATCCCTAGTCATAGTTTCCTCAAAAAATTTGCTCTTCTTCTCCTACTTTTTTTTCTTCTTCAACAAAAGCACTTTTGGTTTCAATATCTAATGGTGGTACCTGAATTATTGTCCTCATGAATATTATACCACATCAGGTGCAAAGATCATGCTCTGATACCACTGTAATGTCCCTTATTAGGAATTTTATTAAAATTGCAATTTTCCACTTTTTTCCTTGGTTCGACCTTTGACTAGTTTCGATCTCTGGGTCCCAAATTTGCCCCAAATGATCCCAAATCTTCTGAGAAGGTATATGAATGATATTAGAACATAAATATGTGTTTCAGGGATGCCTTTGTACCTTTAAAACACTTCTGCAAATACTCTTTCAATTCTGGTCAATGTATGTAACTTTACTAGTGATTTCCCTTTGACTAGTATTGGTCTCTAGGTCTCAAATTGACTCCAAATGCCTTCAAATATTCAAGGAAGGTTTATGAATGATATTAGTAATTGAATATGATGTTAAGGGATAACATATGGCCACCAAAATACCTCTGCAAACTCTCTTAAGATTCTGGACCAAGTATGCAATTTTACTAGTAATTTGGGGTTCAAATCCCCCTAAGGTAAGTACTGAAAATGGCTTCCCAAATGCCTCCAAACCCACTCAAATTTATGAACAGAGGTATGTAATGTGTTAATTATGTTATTAAGGTCTCATATGCACCATTAATGGTTTATTACAACTGTTCTCACCCTCTCCCATTCAACTGCAAAAATCCCCAATTCGACCCTTGGGGAAATGGCACTATTTCTTCTCCCAATGCAATTAAACTGAGTAAAAATGCTTCAAATGCTCAAGTACAGTACATGAAACTTGTATAAGACATCCATGGCAGTATATTTATCACAAATATATCAGAGAATCATCCATTCATTCGAAATCATCATCAATACATTGGCTCACAACAAGGTAGTGGGGAAATGGCATTGTTCTTCCATTAAAAATGAGATTTATACATTTCTACTTGGAATTTCGACCTGAAAATTTTTGGAGATGAAGAACAGAGTATTTAATTCATATTAAAAAAGAAATGTGGCATTAGAAGCTCCCCCAAAGAGTACAATAGCTCACCAAAAACGCCCTCCCTCAAGGATCAAGAATATGCCATCAAAACTGGAAATGGTTGAAGGAGCGAGCTGCAATAGAAGAAACCATGAGCTGACCTGTAGCTTACACCTGCAAATAAAGACTCCATTAAATCTCCAAATGAAAGGTCTGAATGGCCTTTCCAATTGCCAACTTGGATGGGAATCTTTCACCCTCGAAATTGGCTAAGGCAAGAAACTAGTCATCCACTAGCTCTCCCTCTTCACAAATGCAATTTCAAATTCTACAAATGATCAAAAACCACTTTCATACTTCATTTCTACATTTTATAACCAACATTAGCCTTCTAAGGGTCGAAATCCTCTCAATAGATTCAATAGATTTCCATTTAGGAAATATTCCACATTTGCCACTTGTCTCCTAGTTCCAACCTTCCATCTTCTCCCAAATTCGATTTTGAGTCTCTTTGGCTTCTCCAACTCCCAAATTCGCCTTCTTTGAGCCTATTTTTGGGGCTGACATGTCATAGTGGTCAGATGTCAGAGGTCAGGTCTGCAATTTGTCATAGTTGTCATAGATGCTCCATCATTGGTGTCATAGGGGCTAGGGAATCTAGCCCAAGTGTCCACAAACTTCCACTTTGACTCTTTATCTTCCATGGAGATTACCAATCCTTCCCAATTCGACCTAATATGCTCAATGACATGTGTTATGACTTACCAACTCACCCAAGAGTGTTCACATTCCCATTAATTTGAATTTGCAAAAGAGAGATACCATGTATTATGAAAAATCAAGCTAGTGTGGGTCCCACATCCTCCATATGTCTCCAAAACCATTTGTCACCTAGGATTTCTCTTGAATTTCTTTATTCACTCTATTTATTAAATACTTGAACCCTTATGATGTCAAAACATCATTTATTATCCCCCTTATTCCAAATCCCAAAGCTTCCACCCCAAACCTAGGAAACTAGTAATTTTCCTCCTTGGCAATTATTTGACCCTTAACATTAATTTTACAAACTCTAATGAATATGGCTAATGTGATTAGGCCATTGTGACCCAATTCCAAATTTGGGACATGACATTCAACGAGCCTCTTCTCTTTTGGCTCAAGTTTCTGAGAATCATGATCCAGAAACTTTTGCAGAAGCTTCAGGGAATCCATATTGGGATGCAACCATGGATGAAGAATATTGTTCCTTAATGGCGAACAATACTTGGGATCTTGTACCTCTTCCAAAAGGAAGAAAACTTGTCAGATTTAAATGGGTCTACAGAACTAAGTATGCATCAGATGGAAGTATTGAAAGACTTAAGGCAAGGTTAGTTGCCAAAGGTTTTTCCCAAGTTGAAGGGATTGACTACAATGAAACCTTTGCTCCCGTCGCAAAAATGAACTCCATCCACCTTGTTCTTTCCCTTGCAGCCTTACACAACTGGGAATTCCATCAAATGGATGTCAAGTCTCCCTTCTTACATGGTGATTTACAGGAGGAAATTTACATGGAACAACCTCCTGGCTATGTTCAGAATAACTCTAGCCTTGTCTGCCGCCTCAAGAAATCCTTATATGGCCTTAAGCAAGCTCCTAGAGCTTGGTATGCCAAAATGGATAACTTTCTCCTTGACACTGGTTTTTCTAGATGTCATTCTGACCCCAATGTCTATACCAAGAAAGTAGGAAACCATCTCATCATACTTGTTCTATATGTTGATGACCTTATTCTTACTGGTAGTGACCCTAAGCTTATAACCCATGTGAAATCCAGTCTTAAACAAAATTTTGAAATGTCAGACTTAGGACATTTGCATTATTTTCTTGGTCTCCAAGTCCTGCAAACCAAAGAAGGAATCTTTCTTTCTCAGTCTAAGTATGATTGTGACCTTCTTCGTCGCTTTCACATGGAAGATTGTACACCAGCCCCTTCTCCCTTCCAGTCTGGAGTCAAACTTTCTGCCACTTGTACTTCACCTGAAGTCGATGCCACCTTGTATCGTCAGCTTGTTGGTAGTCTCTTATACTTGACTCATTCTCATCCTGACCTTTCCTTTGCCGTTGGTCGTGTTTCCCGTTATATGCAGACACCTCATGAAAGTCACTGGAAAGCAGCTAAAAGAATACTTCGATATATTCGAGGTACAGTTCAGTTTGGGATTCATTACAGTACAGGGGGGAAACCTTTGTTGGTTGGTTTCACTGATTCAGATTGGGTCGGCGATCCTGATGATCGAAAGGCTACTGCAGGTTATGTTTTCAGTCTAGGATCTGGACCTATTACTTGGGCTTGTAAGAAACAACAAGCTCTTTCTCTTTCTTCATAAGAGGTAGAATATCGAGCAGCAGTTAATGCCAGTCAGGAAGCTTTATGGCTTCGACAGATCCTTTCAGAGTTTGGATTCGAACAGCAGTAGCCTACTCCACTTTGGTGCGACAATCAAAGTGCCATCAAGCTTTCCAAAGATCCAGTTCTACATCAACGCAGCAAACACATTGAGCTACATATGCACTTCATCAAAAATCTTGTTCATGATCGTGTTCTTGAAGTGCTCTTTTTCCCTACAGATGATCAAGTTGGAGACATCTTCACCAAGTCTCTTACAGAAGCGAAGTTTTTTAAACTTCGATCTATGTTAGGAGTTCAGGAACTTTTCATTAAGGGGGGATAGGCTCTAATGCCTCCTTCCTTCTCCTAATAGTGTCACTTTTGTAAATCCTTCAATCCTATCCCAAGTTGTTCTTAAGGGGGGATGTTAGGATATTTAGACACTTAGGAGTTAGTTAAGATCAACTTGTGTAATATATCCGTTAGGGATAGTGTCTTTCTTTAGTATGCATTAGTATGCATTTTTAAATACTTAATCCGACGGTCACGATATGTTTCCGACATAGAGTGATCCGACGGCTCAACTTCTCTTAGATCAAACCTAACCTTGATCTATGGCTTAACACCCGATTGGTCCATGATCTCTATTTAAAGAGCATGGAGGGTCATTGTTTAGTTGATCGATTATGAGAAGCTCATTTGTAACTTTCTTTCTTTGCATAATAAATTGTCCCGTAGAAGCTATTTGGTCGGGGTCGTGGAGTGTTTCCCTCAAGAGGGTTTAAACCACGTCAAAACATCGATGTGTTGATCTGTGATCTGTTTGTGTGAAGTGGTTGCTCTTGGTGTTCGGTCCTTTGGTAGTATCCTGTGTACCCAAACAATTTCGTGCCATTCAAATCATGGACAACCACCATCAAGTGGTGAGCATGATCATGGTATTCCCTTGATTCCTAGAATTCAAACCCCAAATCTACATCTTTATAGGAACCCATTTTCTTGGAAGAATGAAATTGAAAACGTTACTCAAGAATTGTTTGAGTCTGAAGTCATTCATCCCAGTACAAGTCCATATTCATCACTAGTGGTTATGGTATTGAAGAAAGAAGGCAATTTGTGCATGTATTCTATTTTTTTGCTCTCAATAAATTGACCATCAAAGGAAAATTTCTGATCCTAGTTATTGATGATCTCTTGTATGAGATCCATGGTGCCAAATTCTTCACTAAACTCGACCTTCATTCACGGTACCATCAAATCTAGGTGAAAGAGGTGGATATTCCAAAGTCTGATTTCCACACACATGAAGGCCATTATGAGTTCTTAGTAATGCCATTTAGACTTTGAAATGACCCATTTACCTTCCATAGCCTCATGAACAAAATATTTTGGCCATTCCTCCATGATGTTTTGCTTGTCTTCATTGATGAAATCTTGATTTATAACAAAAGCTAGGATCCCCATGTAAAGCATGTGAATACAACATTGGAACTCCATCAAGTCCAACAGTTGTTCCTAAATGTTCCAAATGTGATTTTGGGGATTCAAATGTATAATACTTGGGTCACATTATTGGCTAGGATGGGGTGCAAGTGAACCCAAAAAATTGGGGCAATGCAAGATTGGACACATCCCAAAACCCTGAAGAGCTTATGTTGTTTTTTAGGACTTATTGGCCACTACTGAAAGTAAGTGAAGAACTATGGTAAAATTATTTCCCCCTTAACAAGCTTACTCAATAAGAATATGTTTGTATGGAATTATGTATCTAAAGGCCTTCTTAGATTGAAAAGAGGCCACGTGTACCACACCAATTTTAGCAATGTCTAATTTTACTAAGACATTTGTTTTAGAATGTGATGCTTTAGGCATATGTATGGTATTGGTGTAGTCTTGATGCAAGAAGTACGACCGTTGACATTCACGAGTAAACAATTATGTGACATAAATTTGGGCAAGTCTACCTATGAGAAACTGATGATAGCCATTTTTCACACAATAGATACTTAACAACCATATCTCATTGGAAGGCTCTTCCAAATCAAAACAAATCATCGTAGTTTAAAGTATTTTTTGGAACAACGACTCTCCTACCCAGCACAACATGGGTGGGTCACTAAGATGCTTGGGTGTTATTATGAATCATATACAAAAAGGGAAAAGACAATGTTGTGGCATAAACATTGTCAAGGAAATATGGCAAAGATGCATGCCTCTTTGCTTTATCTTCAATAGTAATGGGGTGGTTAGCAGAAGCACCACATGAGTGGGTTACCAATGATAAGGTATCTTAGCTCATCAAAAGACTTCAAGACGACCCAAATCCTCCCAATGGCCACACTTGGAAGCAAGATACATTGAGGTATAAACGTCGCCTTTTTCTAGAACCAAAATCAACTTTAAAACAAAAGATATTATAAGAGTTGCATTCATCTCCTATGGCAAGTCATTCAGGATTTTAGAAAACCTGTGAACACATTCTGTGATATTTATGTTGGGAGTGAATGAAAAAGGACATCCACACTTTTGAAACTAATTGTGACACCTGTCAAAGAAACAAGGGCAAGAAAGTGAAGACCCTAGGAGTGTTGCAACCATTTCCAATACCAACCACTATTTGGATGGGCATCTCCATGGTTTTTATTATTGATATTCCAAAAGTGGGAAACAAATCAGTTATCATGGAGGTGGTTGATAGACTTTCCAAATATGCTCAATTATGTGCCCTCCAACACTCCTTTACATTGGGAAATGTTTCCCAAGTTTTTTGGATCGGATTTTAAGCTACACAATATGCCTACCTTCATTGTGTTTGATAGGGATCCCTCATTCACTAACAAATTTTGGCAAGAGTTGTGTACACTACAAAGCACCTAGTTGAATATGAGCATAACTTATCATACCCAAATGGATTGCTAGATAAAAGTAGTCAACAAGTGTCTCACAACCTATATTGAGATGTTTTGCATTAGATAAGAAACACCAGTGGGTATAATGGTTACCTCTTATCGAATGGTAGTATAATACCATTTATCACAATGCTACCAAAATGACCCCATATGAAACTACATTGGCCAACAACCACCTTCAATGGATTCATACTTAACAGGTCCCTCCCAAGTGCACATAATGGATAGCTTGCTTCACAATCAAGAAGTTATTGTTCGCACACTTAAGGATGATTTGGCTATGGATAAAAATTGCATGAAGCAATAGGCATACCAACTTTGATAACAATGTTCCTTTGCAAAAGCGGATTTATTGTTCCTCCATCTCCAACCCTATAAGTAGACATATCTTAAAGCTAAAGTCCATCGAAGTTTTATCAACCATATCATGTTGCATAATGCATTGGATGGGTGCCATACAAAATTGGCCCTTCCAACCCACTCTATGATCCACCTCGTGTTTCATGTGTCTTGTTTGAAGAAGGTTGTGGGGGGGAATTGTTTAGTTCAAACCACATCACCATAACTTGATGAAGAATGTTCCATTTGGCTATAGCTAGAAACAATTTTGGTCACCAGAGGGTGTCACTTACGTTAGCGCACTATCTAATATGTCTTGATCTAGTGGAATGATATGCTGCTCAAAGATGCAATGTGGGAACCATCCACCACTTTACAATAATTTTCCCATCTATAGCCTTGAGGAAAACATTATTTTTGAATGGATAGGGCATGTTATGGTCCTAATATAACCCCTTAAGTAGATAGAATGATGCTATGTATTGAGGCTATGTCTATTAAGAAAGGTGCATAAAGTAGATGTAATGAAAAGCAATAATTGTAAGAAGGGTTACTAGAAGTTTCCACATACTAGAAGGTTTCTTCTCTAGGAAGTATCTATAAGGTTCCACCTATTAGAAAGTACATAGGAGTTTAAATAGGACTATATAAAGAAGTAGAAGCAACAAAATGTGTTGTCTTGTGAAGTATATTATATTTGGAGCTCTACTCATTTGTAGGTTCCACTTGTGAAGTCTCTTACAAAAGCAAAGTTTTCTAGACTTTGATCTATGTTAGGCGTTCGAGAAGTTGTCATTAAGGGGGGGATAGGCTCTAAGGCCTCCTTCCTTCTCTAATTGCATCACCTTTGTAAACCCTTCAATCCTATCCCAATTTGTTCTTATGAGGTAATGTTAGGATACTCAAACACTTAGGAGTTAGTTAAGATCAACTCGGACTAATGTGTCTTTAGGTAAAGTTGTTTCTTTAGTATGCATTTGTACTTATGAAATCCAACGGTCACAATGTGTTCTAGACATAAAGTGATATGATTATTCATCTTCTCCTTTATACTAACGTATATATTGATATGTGGCTTAATATCAGGGTCCTACCCTAACCCTTTACGTAGATAGTTATGATGCTATGTATTGAGTCCATCTCTATTAAAGAAGGAACATAAAGTAGATGTAGTGTGAAAGTCATTGATTGTAAGAAGGCTTACTAGAAGGTTCCACCTATTAGAATATTCCTTCTCTAGGAAGTATTTGGAAGGTTCCACGTACTTGAAAATTCCTTCTATGGAAAGTACCTAGGAAGTTAGGTAGAGCTATATAAATAAGTAGAAGCAATGGAATGTGATGTCCTGTGAAGTATATTGTATTTGGAGTTATTCTCACCTAGAGGTTGTCCCTAGAAGAGGAAAGTGAGCACTGCCTTCATCAATAGAGATGTTATGGTATTTGGTTATTTACAATTGTCTAGTGTTGTGGAAATTATGTACTTTAATTCCAAAACCTTGCTATATTTTGTTATTTCTATTACAAATTTCCTATTTTGTTATTAAGGTACATAAATAACACGTATTTTAGTGTCTATTAATAACATAGCAATTTTTCAATAAACGAGTAAATCTGCAGTAGAGAAATACTACACACAAGAAATAAAAGAGGTTTTGCCTGGTTGGACACCCTTGTAACCCCTGCTAGTACCCCTTCAAGTAATGTTGCATTAGAATACACATGTATATGAAATTTCACTTCCACATACCCTTGAGTATATCGGAAGTCCCCTGGGTGACCTAAAACAAGCTTTAGATAATACGATCAACTATATTGCTTCTATAGTGGCACCAAGCACAACACTCGGGAACATTACTCTATAGTACATGGGTTGTCGAGTAGTACAGCTAAGGGCATGGTCAAGCCTCCTCAGTAATTTCCCTAAGATATTGGGTCAAGCAATGTTGTTTAACCCCTCCAGTATATAAGCTCTCCAATATATAAAAAATATATATTACTTGATACTCACTTGTCTGTGGGACACTACAAACCCTAGCCTCTATTGCATATGCCGTGGCATTCTTACCACAAGAAAATGATTTGTATCTTGACTGCATCCTTATAGGATACCTATCTCAAAAGTATTCGTGATTGGTGTTGATCATTCTAGAAAAACTCTCTAGTAATTGTTTTGTATGCCCACAGATTGTTGGTCCACACCATATCTCCAACCATGGAAGCCACGGTCAAGGAACTAGACGATGAGATAAAAGGGCTTGAACTAAACCTAAAAACCAATAACGTCAATCAAGTTAGCCAACTCAATACTAAGTTTGAGTCACTCTAATATAAGCTAGACTCTTTCATGTTTAACCTAGGTCTCGTTATTAAATCTAGGGGTATCCAACTACAGTCATTAGAGCAACTAGTTGGGGATGAATCCTCTAATGATGGCAAGTATCACAATAGTTGAAACGAACAAGATTTGTTACTAAGAAAAGTTCCAATGAAGATAAGTTAAATAATCCATAGAATAGGAATAAGATATATTAGGATAATGATACGAGATATTTTTTTACAATACAATAGAGACCCAAATAAATAGGTCTACTACATGAAGGGACATGTATTTTAATTAACTTAATAATTTCTAATTTCTAATTATTATGTATCTTTTTATTATTATAATTATTAGAATAATTATTATTATTATATATATTTGTTTATTACGTTACCTTCCTCTCCATAAATATTTTGTCCTCAAAGCATATGGAAGAAGAAGCTTTACACCTTTTGTTTGTAATGTCATTGCATCATGCTATGTTCTGTCATAGTGGACGATACGAGACAATGTGAACCTCTGAGTGTTGAGCAAATTTTTTGAAACGTAAATGGATCGATCCATCCTAATTTGATTCTTTGTGGCATGTTGTAGTTCCAGGATGAACTGTTATCATGAGGTTTATTTGCATTGATAGCAATAATTTTCGTCATTTGTCGATATTGATACTCTTATTTTTTAAGATATCAGCTTTTATGATTTAGATATCGATAAGGATTTTGATAACGTTATTTTCGCTTATCATTCTTGTAGTGTCTTCTTGGTTTAATTTCAGTATGTGGTTTTCTTTAGTTGGATTGGCCTCTTCTTGAGTTGTGATGTGGATTGGATACGTAATTGTACCTTTTTCCACAACTTGGTTTTTTACTTCTGAAGGTTTCGATGCCTCATTTGGATCTGCTCTAACTTGTCTTCCAATAACTTGTTATCATTCTTAAGCTTCTTGAATGCTTCTTCTTACAACTTCTTTCATCATTTAACTTCTTAACTTGTTCTTGTGATAATTTGCAGGGATCTAGCAACTGTAACAAACTCACAATCTAACTCTCAATATTATTTGCAAAGAAGAAGAAGCATGCATTCAACAATCACTCATAAACACAGAATAATGGACAATGTCAATATCATACAATGAATAATGAATGTAGATAATGTGTTACAATAATCAATGATGAGGCATCATATACGATTTGAATTAGCCAAGTAGGGCATTCGAATCTAAGCTCAAAGTCTAGCATGAATAACTATGGAGACATCATCCAGTCGGTAGTATCAGTCATAAATGGTAAGAGTCAATCAAGTGTGACGAACTGAGTCTAACAGAACCATCTAGCCATAAATCAGGGAATGGAGACTCCAAGGTGGGTGCATGAGGCTGTCTAACTCAAAGTATATCTTGGATAACAATGGAGACATCATCCAGCCAATAGTATCAGTCATAAATGGTAATAGTCAGTCAAGTGTGTCTAACTGAGTCTAACAGAACCATCTAGGCATAAATCAGGGAATGGAGACTCCAAGGGGGCGCATGAGGCTGTCAAATAGTCAAGTGGAACTCCATAACTAGCTAACTAGAAGCTACAAGCAGTCAGTATGAGCAATTAGTGGAAGAACTACTCAATCAATGCACTAACTGAATGATAAATCCCGGTGGGTGAGATAAGGCGCCCTAACTGAGTGATAAATGAAGGTAGGTGAGTAAAGGCGCTCTAACTGACAATGGTAGGTGAGAAAGGCGCACTTCCCATGCATAACGGTGAAGAAGGGTGCATCAGGTAGGTAGGAGGCCAATTGGGGGCTGTGGACAGGCTTTGGAGAGCTAGAAGCAAGATCTAGGTGCTGGGAGACCACCATGATGATGAATGGATGCATGCAGTGGCATGCAAAGCATACAGATTTGCATTCATGCATGCAAAATATAAAAATGATGGTTTGAATATTCCAACACCCCCCGCAAGCTATACTATGAGATAATAACCAAAAACAGAAAAACAGGACCCTGGTGACTAAGACCAAAGGTCATCCCATACAATCAATCTAAATAAACTAAGTGAGGAAAGAGGGAAAACCCATTGGGAAGAAAGCCCTCCCTCAAAATAGACTGAAGGATGCTAATGAATCATATCATCTCTCACCCCTAAAGGATGTAAGTGTCCTTCTTTCTCAAAGAAGGATCGATCGATCTGAAATGGATCAACAATGTGAGAAGGATGAACCCTTCCATTCTGAAAATCTGATCTGGTTTTTCTATGATCATATGGATCACCAACCAAATCACCGGAAGACCAGAGTGTAGTGGCTGCCCATCGAGGAAGAGGAGGAATACCATGTGAGTCCAAACTCTGAATCTGAAATCTCATGAGAAGGAGCAAGTAAAACTGGATCATCATCACTCGAAGGAGGAACATATCCAAAAGGGTTGATGTCATGAAACTGCTCCAGAATATGCATGTAGTCCTCATTTGAACCAATATGACTCTAATCAATAGAATAACTAGGACTAGATGATGATGGATCTTCATTAAGATCAAAGGAGGATGCAGTAGTGGAGACCCATTTTGAAATAGGAGTTGGACAAATAGGTGCTAGATCTTCAGGTTCTTGTGGATCTGGATCTAGAATTCACACTTCTTCAAGAGTCCTCTTTTTCTCAATATCCTTTGATGTATCCTTTCCCTTTAGACAACCTTCGAAGGTGCCATGAGCAAGCTTGCTACTTAGAATACCATCAACCACATTTCGATCTAGCTTGTGGTTGAGATGAGATAGTCTACTCTCTTCATGAGTATGAGAGCGAAGAGCAGACTCCTTTGATAGAGGTAAGAAGTGTGAAAACTCATAGAGTTTTGTCTCATGATTTGCAACTCCTTTTGCAATGATTTCCCCTGAAACCATGTGTTGTACCTCGAGTTCAAATGGAGTAAAGATCACTCTTTTGGGCTCTCCATTATGAATCATTTGATACACTGAATGGACATTAGGTGCAAGAGAAGGAACATAAAACACATCAGAAAAGTAACCATGATCAAGATTGATTCTTCCAATCCCCTGAGAGGAGACTTCTAAATCATTTCCCAAACTGATGAAAGGGCCAATAGAGCTTTCGAAACTAGAGAAGAGATATTTGGAGGAAGCCATGTGACATGATGCTCCTGAATCTATGATGAAAGAAGAATCAGTTGATGCACTTGCTATGAGAGCATTACATATTTCTTTGCCTTCAGATCTAGAAGATTCAGTATCAAGATCTTTCTTTCTTGCACATGCTAGTACAGGAAGATTGTTCTTCTCAAGTAACTGAGCCATCAAATCTATAGTATTCCTCATGCAAGAACTCTCGGGATGAAAACCTCTAAGACAATAGGTGCACTTGTTCTTTCCCTTCTTAGAATGCTTGGTCTTTCTTGAGTTCGAAGCTCCATCTGACTGGTATGGATTTTCTATAGGCCTTGTATCATTCGATCTCTTGTCAGAAATCTTTTGCTTGCCTTTACCATTCGCTCTCTCTGCAACTGTGAGGGCTGAATCCAATTTGGGTTTGATCATTTCCCATAGAGATCAACATATCTTCCTCTTGAGTAAGAGATTGGATGAAATCATCAAGTGAGGGAAACTTCCATCTTGGAATGGACAACCTAGCTGAATGGAAAGTAGAGACAAAAAATGAGAATTTTTCCCCCAAATTTGAGAGAATGGCAAGTATAAGCTGCTTGTCTTCTTTCACTATCTCGTATCTTTTCAACTGTGATATCAATCTTTTGAACTTGGTGAGGAAGGCATTGATAGATTCAAAGCTGTCAGAACTCAAACATATGAGCTCATTCTCCAATTTGTGTCCTTTCATATCATCTTTCGATCCAAAAAGTGATTCGAGCTTGTCCCAAACCTCTTTATGAGATGTAAGATCGATGACATGGAAGTGAAGATCTTCAGAAATTGAGAGAAGGAGGAGGCCAATTGCTTCATCAAGCCTATCCAAGTACTTGGACTTTTCAACTTCACTGATAGGTTCTACCATCGTTCCGTTGAGTATTCGGGTGAAGCTCTTGGATCTCATGAAGAGAGTCATCTTGGCTTTCCACTCAACATAGTTGGAAGATGTGAGCTTTAGATCCATCTGAAATAGAGAAAATCGAATAGTTGAAGAAGATTCCGAACGGGTGAATAAAATTGCAAAACAAGAGAATTTTTGTTGATGGAGAATGCTACACTTCGACTGAACACTACCTTAAGGACACTTGGCACATAGACTAAGTCCTTCACACCTAGCTAGACCTCACTGGATTTCTCCGATGAATTCAAGTAATAGCATCAGGATTTGCTGTGGAAACTTAGAGGCTTCTGGTGCACAAGTGAAAGATACCTGCTCAAAGAAATGTTGCAACTGTTGTTGCTGCAATGGCTGCAATTCGAATAGCTGCTGACTGCTCTGATACCATGTGATAATCTGCAGGGTTCTAGCAACTGTAACAAACTCACAATCTAACTCTCAAGATTATTTGCAAAGAAGAAGAAGCGTGCATTCAATAATCACTCATAAACACAGAATAATGGACAATGTCAATATCATACAATGAATAATGAATGTAGAGAATGTGTTACAATAATCAATGATGAGGCATCATATAGGATTCGAATTATCCAAGTATGGCATTCGAATCTGAGCTCAAAGTCTAGCATGAATAACTATGGAGACATCATCCAGTCGGTAGTATCAATCATAAATGGTAAGAGTCAATCAAGTGTGACGAACTGATTCTAACAGAACCATCTAGCCATAAATCAGGGAATGGAGACTCCAAGGTGGGTGCATGAGGCTGTCTAACTCAAAGCCTAGCTTGGATAAAAATGGAGACATCATCCAGTCAATAGTATCAGTCATACATGGTAATAGTCAGTCAAGTGTGTCTAACTGAGTCTAACATAACCATCTAGGCATAAATCAGGGAATGGAGACTCCAAGGGGGGCGCATGAGGCTATCAAATAGTCAAGTGGAACTCCAAAACTAGCTAACTAGAAGCTACAATCAGTCAGCTTGAGCAATCAGTGGAAGAACTACTCAATCAATGCACTAACTAAATGATAACTCCCGGTAGGTGAGATAAGGCGCCCTAACTGAGTGATAATTGAAGGTAGGTGAGTAAAGGCGCTCTAACAGACAATGGTAGGCGAGAAAGGCGCACTTCCCATGCATGTCAGTCAAGAAGGGCGCATCAGATAAGTAGGAGGCCAATTGGGGGTTGTGGACTGGCTCTGGAGAGCTAGAAGCAAGCTCTAGGTGTTGGGAGAACACCATGATGATGACTGGATCCATGCAGTGGCATGCAAAATATAAAAATGATGGTGTGAATATTCCAACAATTCTATCAGATCTTGATTATCATTTCAAAGGTGGAAATTATCTTCTTCCTTTTCTAATAGTTTCCCTTCGATATCTTCATTGGCTTGTTCTGTCTTCCGACTATTCTTTAACTTCGTAATTTTTGTGACAAGAATTTTATTATGGTTTCTCAACCAAACAATCTCATCATTGTTGTTCGATATTAATTTATTGATTTTTGCAATCTCGTATTTGTGAGCATTTTTTTGGTCATTGTTTTGTTGTTGTAGATATTTAATTTGTTGTTGACACTGGTACAACTTTGAATATTGACAGTCTAATTTCTTTTGGGATTGCATAATTAATTTATCCTTGTCAATAAGGAGCTTGTTCGATTTCACTATTTATGCTTCAACCTTGCTCTTGTCAAATTTCCTCTGATTAAGTTGCTTTTCATCCTTTAATTCCTTAATTTATGCAAACAACTATTCCATAAGATTTTTTGGGTCATAAATAGCATTTTCTTTGGATTCCATTTTAATTTTTTGTAAGTCAATAGTCATTTGCAATTTCCTATTCTTTTTTCAAAAATGAACTATTTCATCTTCCAAATTTTTATTCGTAAATGTGAACTATACTCCATGGTTGACGTCTTATTTTTTATTTATTTTTGCTTTACTTCTTCGATCCTTGCTTTAGTACTGGGATTTAAATATTTTCTAAATAATCCATTTTTTAATGTCTCTTGTATTCCACATTTTAAAAGATTTCAAAACTCTTTAATCACCACCTTTTCAAATTTAATGTATCGTTTTTTTTTATAGTATACTCCTTAATAATCCAATATAATATTATATTCTTTACTTTGTATATATATATATATATATATATATATATATATATATATATATATAGATAGATAGATAGATATATATATACACTCTTTAATATAACTCTTTGATGTAGTATATATATCAAAGAGTTATATTAAAGAGTGTGTGTATATATATACACACTCTTTAATATAACTCTTTGATGTAGTGTGAATGTAAGAGTAATGCTTTTGATAATGTGGATTTAAAGCCCTTTTTAGCTTTCGAATATATTACTTTATATCATAACTTCAGCAAAGTACTAAATAAAGAATTTCCCACTTAATAATTGACACCTTTATAATTGGTGGATATATGCTTCTATGTTTTTTATTACCTTTCACGAACGCTTCTATGTTTTTTATTACCTTTCACGAACGCTTCTTTTTTTTTCTTTTTCTTCTTCTTCTTTTTTTTTCTTTTTCTTCTTCTGCCTTTTTTCCTTTTTTTGGATTCTTGGTCTCTTCTTCTTATTTGCAGCGGAATGATTACTTCTTCAATGAAAATTTGAATGGCCAAGGGCCAAGGTCAAAGATCGTAAAAAAATAAATTATGGTCAAAGACCATTTTATCAAAGAAACTCTAAAATTTATATGGCCACAAGCCAATAGCCAAAGGCCGGATCAGACTTGCTTTGATACCAATGAAAGGAACAATATTCGTTACAAAGAAAACTTCCAATGTAGGTAAAATAAATCATCCATAGAATAGGAATAAAATATAATATGCTAATGATATGAGCTATGTGTTTACAATACAATCGGGACCCAAATAAATAGGTATACTTGTGCCTTTTCACATGAAAGGACATGTCTTTTAATTGACTTAAATAATTTCTGGTTTCTAATTATTATTGATCTTTTATTATTATTATTATTATTATTATTTAATATTTAATATTTTATCTATTACAAAATTGTGGGTGCTACCATTGTCAACCAAAATAATCACCTTGTGATTCTTAATGTAGCCAATTAGTTTTAGGTTCAGAGGGGCAAAAAGACCAAATAAAGCATGGAGGGAAATCAAGGGTCTTCTTGAGGCACATTTGTGATTGGCTCTTCATGTAGAGGAGGGGTGGTATTTGTTGTTGATTTTTTTTATCTTAATGCGGAATTATAGTACTTGAAATCAATGAATAATCAAAAAGCATAAGCATTCACATGAGACACAATATTTACCTTAGGGAAACCCTATAGTACTTGAGGGAGAAAACCCCAGCAAAATCTTCCTTAGAATATTGATAAATAGCAGATAATGCCTTTACAATGAGCAGATTACATCAAGCACCCCTGGTGCATTATTAGAGATAAATACCAAGCACCATTGGCGCAATCATAGAGCAAGAGAGAATATGGAAGAATAGAACTCATAATAATATCCCGCACAAAACCAGTTCACTGATTTTTGTCACATGCACAATGAATGTGAATTTCCTTCAAGAGAGAAGAGAACTCGCTCTCACCTTTAATTCATTAGTTCTGCATGACATATATATACCATACTTCTAATGTTTTGGCTTCTATTTTTATCTTCTGACTTTAGGATAAACTCGCCCTTTATCTGGATGCTAGATCACTTCGTTAGGTGGCTAACTCAAGTGTCATCATGCAAGTGTCGTAACTCAAGTGATGTCTTTTAGTTCAACTTAAGTGTTGACAGGCAAAACACTTTAGTTAACTAGATATTCTTTATTAACACTTAGTTAACTCTTTTAATTGAAGTCCTTCTTGATAACATCATTGTAGTGAACAATTTGATTTCTCCTTTAATTAACTGAAGTCTTTCTTGTTAACATCACTGAAGTTTAACAATTCGAGTTCTATCTTATTTAACTGAAGTCTTTATCATTACTGAAGTGAGCAAATCGAGTTCTCTCTTATCTTATCACATCTTATCTTTATCTCTTTTCTTATCTTCATGGTCCACATGTGCCAACTTTATTTATCTATCATATCAAATATACTAAGGAGATTTTTCCAATGATGTGATCATCTTGTTCTACTATTGTTCCAAGTGGTCATATGATAAAGTAATTCACTCTAGAGGTGGTCAGTCTCTAGAGGAGACTTAATAGCTCAACCATGGTTAGTAGTACATCACACACCATTCATGCTTCGACATGCAAAGCATTACCTCAACACATGAGGCACCACCTCAACACACGAGGATTCGTCTTGACACACAAGACCTTAGTATTGAAAAACAAGACTGTACAACACCATCACTTTGACATACAAAACACTTACCTCAACACATGAGGGTTATTCATTATTGAGTCCAACTCAAGATTCTTCTCCAAGTTTCATAATTCCAACTCAGGCTCCTATAAGGCACTACCTCAACACACGAGGCTCAATATTGACACACAAGATTGACTTGGAGAATGGCTTATGGTGTTGTAACTTTAACATTTGCACCTATAGGCTCAGTAGTGTCTTCCTCTAGGATATCTTCCAACTAGCTATGTCACGACATGTGTATTTGAAATAGCCTAGAACATATATCTCATCACAATTATAGCAAAGTTTGAGTTGTTGTCATTTGACCATTCATGTTGGGGATAACTTGTGGACTTTTAGTGGTTGAGAATATGAGGGGGTTGTTGAGGGGTGAGTGTGGGAAATGAAAGAGGATATTTTGGCCTATCCCTGAATAACCTTCTCAACTTCTAGAGTTCGTTGAGTGGCCTCCAACCAAGTAGTTTGGCATTGCATGAGAAATTGTGCTCTAATTTCTTCCTTGAGACAATAAACAAAGCATTCCATATAAAAATAATCAGTTAGACCCTATGTGCAGATGGCCATTTGCTCGAAGGCAATGATAAATTCATTTATTGTGAATGTTTGGCTTAGCTCGTTTAGCTAATCCAAGTAGTGAGTGTCTCTATCAAAACAAAAATATATGGCTTTCGCAAACCAACTTCAAGAAATATAGCTAACATAGTTTTTTATGCCATTGCCACCATTGCTATCGCTCTTAATTCAAGTATAAGACCCCCACTTAGAGTTTCATCATATCATTAGTAATTCCATGGAGGGAGAAGTAGTCTTCGATTTAGATAACCCGACTAATGGGGTCATAACCATCAAACTTATTCATATCTAAACTCAGATAGCGGTACCACAAGTTGTTTTGAGTTTCAGGGCAATGTGAACTATTGTAATAAACAAATATATATGATATTAAATAATAATAATAATAAAAGATAAATAATAATTATAAATTATAAATTATTAAGTTAATTAAAAGACATGTACTTCCATGTGAAAAGGCATGAGTAGACCTATTTATTTGGGTCCCGATTGTATTGTAAAAACATATCTCGTATCATTATCGTATTATATCTTCTTCTTCTTTTTAACAGAAACGGTTAGATTTTATATTAATGAGAAACCAGTTGCCTTGACACTGGATAAGTTACAATTTGCCTCAGTGGCTCCAGCATGCCCACTACAATCAAAATTTTGTTTCTACATCTGTCAATACAAAGTTTCTTAGCTTCCAAAGCTATGGTTATTGCCATCCTGCTAACCAAACGTCTAATACACAAACTGCTTCAGTAAAATGCAAAAAAACATGAGTAAACAGACTTAAATTCTAAGAACAGATTTGGCCAAAGCCTGTAGCTGACTTAGGCGTTGCTTCCTCCTTAGTAAGATGGGCGTCGACATCATCTTTTCCCATGTGATTCTCTACTCTTGCCATCAGAAAATCGAGATCATTAATCCTCTGCTCCTCAGCCACGTCCATATCACTGGATTCGAAGCCTGTCTCCATTATCCACAGAGTGACGCGATCCAACTCTCCTAAAATCCTGCTAAGGGATAGGGTCCCTTCAATCCACCTCGTCAATGCTGAGAATGCCATGTCCAAGTCTCACTACCCTATTGCCTCCCGGTCAGCATCTGCGTTGTTAGATCTGAGCACATGGAAAAACTCCAGCATGGTAAAGGTCTGGCTGAGCTTTTTTATCCGGTAGACAATTCTGTTCAAATTCATGTCTTTGGAAGTTAAGTATTTCACCAAAAGCCTGATGATATTCTGCGAGTCGCCCACTATTATGGCTCTCTCAATTCCAAGCTTTTTGATTTGTCTAAGCCCATGAAGGAGCGCAAAATCCTCTGCCTAATTACTGGTAGTGGTACCCAATCCCCAAGCATACTTGATTTCAATAGTGTCTTCAAAATTTTGAATTATTCCTCCCCCTCCTGCATCCCCAGGGTTCCCTTTGGCTGCACCATCGAAAAAGAGACTAGAGAAGCCTGAAGTCATCCTCCATCTGACGAACTCCTCCCCATCCAATCTGATTTTCCAAGGCTCCAGCTTCTTCGGGGTACCTTCATCAGTTGGCAGAATCAAGCCCAACGTATTCCCCCAATCCATTTCCTCTTGATTCAAGGTGCTAGTTGCTTTTAGATCAATTTTAGTTTGCAAAAGTTCCCTTAGAATGCCTTTTGATTTTGCCCAAACTTGCTGAGAATTAAGAGCTTTGTCTTGAAAAATTATGGTGTTTCTCTCCAGCAAATGAATTTTGGAAGCATCATCCACTCGATCTTGAACCATCCTTTTGAGTTAAGAGACTTGGGATACATTGATCTCCAATTTTCAAATAAAAAAGTGATCGAATTAGGGACTACAATTTTCAAAGAGTCTAAAGCTTCAGACCATATTTCCTTTGTAAATTGACAGTCTAAAAAGAGATGCTCAATGGTTTCATCATGGCTTTGGCAAAGAGGGCATCTAGATGGGCCATGGAATCCCCTCTTCAGCAGATTTTTGCCAGTAAGAATGATATTATGAGCCAAGTTCCAAGTGAATAGGTCAATCTTGAGGATACTTTTGACTTTCCATATTCCAATCCATACTGCTGGATTAGTAGGGGCAGAAGGGATACTCTTCAGCACTTTGTAACCTTGTGCAACAGTGTATAAACCAGATTTGGCTCCCCAACCTCTTTTATCTTGCTTTCTTTCTGACAAAGGGGCTTTCCCTGCCAGTCTCTCAATGAGATGCAGTCAGGCATTAGAGAGATCCGAAGGAATTTCAAAGGTTTTCCAACCCTTCCACTGTCCAACTTCCCACTTTGAAATGTCCCAAAGATTATTTAGCCTTTGTTGAGCCATCCAATGGTTTGGCTCTCTCAACTTTGGAAAATCTGATAAGGCTTCCCCATTCATAATTTTGTCAGTCCAGATATTGATTTTTTTCCCATTTACAAGGACCCATAAGAGGTTATCGTGGACTAGACGAATGGCATGTTTGCAGAGAGTGAAGATAGGAGAGCCAGAGTGAGCAACAGGAGGAGAATCGAGACTCCGCATCCTAGAATTCTGAAAATATTTTTTCCACATAGCTTTTTGCGCGCCCAGCCCGAATTTTTGCCAATTTGTCTCCAAAGAATTTTTGCACCAAGCGCAATATTCTAGGCTTTTAAGTCTTTTATCTAAAGCTCGCCTTCTAAGAAAGGTTTTGTGACTTTTTCCCATCTTACTAATGGTATCATGCGCTCATTATTTCTCCCACCTTTCTAGAAGAAAAGTCTTAAGAGCTTGTCCATCTCGCAAAGGATCCCAGATGGGGCCATTAGTAAGGAGCCTTGGAAAATGGGGAGACTAATAAGAACGGATTTAATCAAAACCAATTTACCTG
This sequence comes from Larix kaempferi, assembly GCA_027924585.1. Lineage (NCBI taxonomy): Eukaryota > Viridiplantae > Streptophyta > Pinopsida > Pinales > Pinaceae > Larix > Larix kaempferi. The sequence continues at coordinate 1,562,532 of BSBM01000545.1, forward strand.
CTAAGTTGAGCCAGTTGGTTCCCCAAGCTTGCATCTTTTGCTTGAATTTGTCCACCAATGGGAGCCAATCTAGTTTCTTGGGCGCATTCTTGCAAATTGGGAGTCCAAGATATTTGAACGAATTCCAGTTGGTGGTCCCTTGAAACCCAAAGATTCTTATTATAGAACTTAACTCCATCCCTGTCAAATTCCACCCATAAATTTTACATTTACCAGCATTCACGCTACTTCTCGAGGCAATGCAATAGTTATCAAGATCAGTTTTGAAAGTTCTAGCATTCAGCATCAAGGCTCCTCCTAAAAGCAGAGAATCATCAACAAACAAAGCATGGTTTAAGTCCCGAACTCCTCTTGCTATTTTGAGACCAGTAAGTACTTGATCATGTCTTCCTTTTTCTAAGAGAAAGCTGAAAACATAAGCTTGGATAACAAAAAGAAGGGGAGAGAGAGGGCATCCCTGATGAAGCTCACGAGAGGATTTGAAGAAGTCAGCAGCTCTTCCATTGACCAGCGGGGCGATCCATGGTTCTTCTATGCAGGATTTTATCCATTTTATTAGACGCTCATCAAACCCGAACTTCTTAAGGACATCAAACAGATAGTTGTGCCTCACTCTATCAAAGGCATTTGCAAGGTCCAATTTAACCACCATTCCTTTTTCTTTTCTTTCAAGACTGGAATGGATTGCCTCTTGAACCAAAATGAGATTATCAGACATTTGTCGCCCTTTAATAAATCCTCCTTGGTTTTCGGGATCAGCTCCGGGAGGATAAACTTCAACCTGTTAGCAATAACTTTGGTGATTAGCTTATAACCAATGTTGCAAAGTGAGATTGGCCTAAACCTGTTGAACGTACTAGCTCCCTTTTCTTTGGGGATTAGGGCCAGAAAAGAAGAGTTCGTACTTCCCCCCAGCTTAAGAGAGTCTTGGGACTTAAGCACCATTTTGAGAAGATCATTTTTGATAGTGTGCCAACAGCATTTGATCAAACGAGCGGCAAAGCCATCAGGGCCAGGAGCCTTTTCCGGGTTCATTGGTTGGAGAGCCTCCTGTAATTCCTTTTTACTGACCGAGGCAGTTAGCTTTTGGTTCATCTGATGAGTGACCTTGCTAGGGACCAGATCCAACAGAGCAGAGGGCGGCCTTTCAACTTCCTCTTCAGTATAAAGAGCCTTGAAGTGCCGATGGGTTACTTCTTTACTGTTAGATAAATCCAAGATATTATGGGTTCCCACTAAGACCTCGGTGATTGCATTGAATCTTCTTCTGGATTGGGCCTACTTGTGGAAATAATCAGTATTTATATCACCACCTTGAAGCCAAAGACTTCTAGATTTATGTCTCCAGTTCTCTTCTTCTTGAAGATAATCTTTTTGAACCCTTGCTTGGAGGTTCTCTTCAGTTTTTAGAGATTCCATCATTATGTATGTGCTTTCCATTTGTAGCTGGTGTGAGTTCAACAAGTTTAGGGATGTCTTTCTTTCATCCGCAGGAGTTGAGAGCCCCTTTGCCCAAATTTTGAGCTCCCTCTTCACTCTTCTCAGTTTTTCCTCCCAAATGTAAAAGGGAGAGCCCTGGACAGGCAGCTTCCACACGCTTTCCATGTTGCTTGAAAAAACCTTATGTTTAATCCAGATAGGGCTAAATCGAAAGGGAATAGGCCCTAGATTTCTTTGCATTTTAATTTCCAGCATAATAGGTCTATGATCAAAAGTCCCTACCGGGAGAATGGAAGAGCTTGCATCCAGCCCGAGCAACAAAAAGGAGCTCTGAATGAGGAATCGATCCAACCTTGCAGCAATGTGGCCTGGTCCGGTTCTTTTATTAGTCCATGTGAAGTTCCCTTTGGAGGGCTTGACGTCCATTAGATCCTAATCTTGAATTAACTCCTCCACCCATTCTCTAGCAGGATTGTTGGGTAAAATATATGCTATCTAATTCAACACTTAATTGTCAACCCGGGAAGGTAGCTTGTGAGTTGCAAACACTATATGTGCAGAACTGGAGGCTTAAACTACCCTAGCCTAACCTAAATATGGTAAGTTACCTAGGATTGAGTAAGGGTTCTGAACTATCAATTGATTTTTCAAACAGACCGTCAAACGGAACTGCATTCATACACTACATACGACATTCACTAATTAATCTAAATTCAATTTCTATTCTAGGAAACGTTTTAATCTCAAAAGGAAATTAGTCTATGAAATTTTGAAAATCTCAACACTACTCTAAATTCAAAATACAATGACTAATCTAGAAAAAACATTTGCAAATCTATCTAGATTTCTTATTCTAAGTCTAAGTAATCAAAGTAAAACTAATTATCTACTATTAACAAAAAGCAAAACTATTATAATTAAAGACACTTTCAAAAGTAATCAATAATACTAAGTTAACTTGCAATTTTAATCTATTGAAAAGCTTTAAAAACTCATAAAGAAATCCTATCCACTGGAGCATTAATCAACAAGATAACACTATTTTATTACTACAATGAATTTTAACAATAAACCAATCTAAAATTGACAAGAAAATCGAGATCAGAAACAAAACAACACTACCCTGTTTCTATAATAAATCAATTACAACTACGCTATTTAATCAAGCTTCTAATGATAAACACAAAAATATTTTGAAAGGGAAATTTAAACTAAAACAAACCTATACTACTTCATAATCGAAATATGGAAGCAAACTATAAACTATTGTCTTGCCATTCTAATCTATCAAAAGACATTAAAGACTTGTAAGTGAGTCCTATCTACCTAAGCAATGACTAATGAAATGAAATCATCTATGACTATAAGAATCTTGGGCAACAAAGTGATCTAATATAGCAAGTAAATTTGGATTGAAAGCAAGTTATGCTATTCCATTTCTTATGGAAAATTCAAGTGCAACTATGCTATGTAATCGAAACTTCTAGTGATAAACACAAAACTTGTTTTATTTTGAAAAGAAGACTTAAACCAAGCAAATCTAAACTATAATATGATCAAAGCGAATCAGAGACTATTGTATTGTGAATCGAGAAGCAACCACACTATTTGTATTTGAATTACAACTATTGAACAAATTATAGCTTTCTGTTCTATGCAAAAGAAGACTAACTAATTGCATTCAACCCAATGACTAATTCCTATCGTTAGTTAACTCAAAGAAATCGAAAATGCAATTCTTTCTAATCCATGGAAGTTACAGCAATGAAACTATTTCTTGGATCCAAGGTGCATGAAATAACAATGAATTTAAAGACATGAGCAATAAACTGAATTCGAACCCTAACCTATGCTGAAAGCAATAACACTACTGTGCAAAACAAACTAAAACACTATTGTATGAAATGAATTGAAATGCTATCTATGAAATAAAATAAACGCCATCTACGAAATACACTTAAACAGAGATCTCTTCCTATCTATTTACGGTGAGCTCATTTGACACAGCATGCATGGATAGAATTAAACATTTATGCAATCACAATAGACAAGAATGTTATGAGCATATACAAGGAAATAAAAACGTTTACACACAGTAAGAACATAGCACACGGTACTTCGCTGAACTGACATAGGGAAAACGTAAAATCCATCTACTTCCGAGGGGGCCTCTCAGGAGCAGAGGTTGATTCCACGAATTACTCCATCGCCAGATCATAAAAACGAGTTTAACCCAAGAACAAAGCAGAATTCTTATTATAAAAACGCAGAGCCAAAATTACATTTATTTCCCAACCCAATGGGCTCTATTTATACATAAAAATGCCAGTGGGGAAGGATAGAACCGAATCCCCAAGCTCCTAAGCTGTTAAAACAAATTTCTAAATTTAGAAAACGGCCAACCACGTTTTCTGGGAAAGTCAGTTTCAAAGAACCACGAATGTTATAGGTCAAATCTGCACTTCTCCGTCCGTGATCACCTTGAGTTGTCGATCACACAAAAGGACAACTTGGATTGAAGGGCATGATGACCTTGGATGATACCTTGACCTGAATTACCCTTCTGCAAGTTAACAAAACCCTGAAAAACCTCATGTTTTGAGCTATGCGCTACTCTATTTCAGTATACCAGCGTTCATGTGCTACTCCACAAGGCAATAGTAGCGCACACCTCCTGTTGTGCGCTACTCCACTTCAGTAAACTAGCGCACACCCTCAAAAAAGTTGCAAACGCTAGTTGTTAAACACTGAAGTTGCATACTGTGCGCTACTCCACTATGAAAAACTCGCGCACACCTTAAAATATGATCAAAAATATATTAATTTGACGAATTGGGATTAGTTGCAATTGGTTCTGCAACTTCCCCAACTTCCATTACAACCACCTCTCGATCTAAACTGCCTTCCTTGTCCTATAAATACAAGGAGGATTGAAGAGAGGGGTTAGACATAGAGAGACATTGTGGAGATTCTCATTCACAAGAAGAGAAATTTGTATGAAGGGTTGTTATGCTGGAAGATTTCAAGTCAGAGGAGAGCAGGAGCCCAGAATCCGGTTGCACAAGCATGCTGCATTGATCACGTATAACTTGTAATCATTATATGCTTTTGACAATAAAGGTTGAAACATTCCTTTCTGTCCCAAATATAATGCCTAATGGATTGTGTATTTATTTGGTTAAATGCTTGATTGTTCTTGATGTTTGAATTGCATTTCAATTTTATCATCTTTATATCAGTCAAGATACGTTGAGGAAGGTATCTTTATGTTGCAGGTCTATTGAAGTGGAAGATCAAGTTGAAGATTGAGCGCAAGATCGAGCAAAGCTAGGATCAAACGTCAGTAATAAGGTACGTCTTCAAGATCTTTGATCTTTTTCCATTTATAGATGTTTCTATAGCATAATCATTGTGTTTACCTGTCTCCCCCTACGTTGATAGTGTCCCTTTACTCACTATAGGGTGAACTTCCCGAACAACAACGAACTGCTCCCAAATGGATTTGAATTTTGGAAAAATTTCTTACATTAACCTAAATGGGCCTATTCCGCACAAAACCCATGTTCCATAATTTCCAATTTCGCCTTCGTTTGCCCGCAAATCCAGCCTGAAATTTGCTTTCAGTTGAAAACACGTTTTTGACAGAATTTATGATTTTACAAGCTGCTCACATCTGAACGATTCTGGGTGAGATCTGATAGGTGGAGAAGCATGAGAGGACCACCACGAACAACACCTGCGTTTTCTGTTTTTTCCATTAATGCCTCTAAGTACCCGAACCAACGATTTTGGAGGTGTGAATGACGGTCTGAATGAGCGTCCGAATGGCCCGTAACGAAAATTAGTTCATAAATCCGATTTCTGGGCTGAATTTTCGCTGGGTTGTTGGCCACATTTACGGCTGGGTGCTGAGTTGTTGATTGGCTGGGATTTATTTGTTGTAGAATCATGATTTTCCTTCTTTGCATGTGATCTTGCCTTCTAAAACTCTTACGTTGGTTCGTCTAAGCTTGAACGCATTCTCCTTATATCCTAGGTACACAAATACATTATGTTAGAAATCATAAAATCATGACATATGATTAATAAAACAAACCATGGAATAAAAAAACATATCACATGAGGTATTATGGAAGAAGTCAACGCATTTTTCCACCATGGCTTGATTATTATATAAGTGGCTTGTATGATGTGAATGACCTTTATTAATATATGATTTTAATTTGAAATAATTTTAAAAAGATATTGAATATGCTAATATAATACCTTTTCAGTTATTCATTTATTTGAGATTTAAAATATTCCAAAGATCATAATCATGGTTTTTGATTTGCACTTGCAAGATCAACAGGACTTGAAAGAATCGAACAATGAATATATTACGAGATCAACAAGAGCCAAAAGACAAAGGCAAGCCAAACTTAATAAACCAATAAGAAACATGTCATTAAACCCAGTGCGAAACTTCAAACCGGAAGAAGGCTGAATGAAAGGTCATATGAAGTACCGAAATGAGGGTTGTATGGACCATAATACATCAAAAAGAAGTAGATCAGGTTTTCTTTACATTTAAGAGTTTTCAGTAATAAAATAAAGTAGAGATAGCCTTATTGAACATAGATGTACTAAATTATGGTAGATATGATGGGAAATTAATGTAAATAACATCATTATACAAGAGAATTTTGGAGCCCAACACTGCCCCAGACCAAAGGTATGGCACGTCCGCATGCTATGAATGAATTGGAAGTGGTCTTTCATTTATTCAAAAACTTTGTTTGTTCATCAAATAGTTTATAGGCAATCTTTCAGCAAAACTAAGACAACTTTATTACGGCATAAAAAACCAAAACTTAGAAAAAAATTATTAATGTTATGTTATGAGAAGACCAAAACAACTTCATATTATTTAAGATTTTGCCAACTAGTAATAATTCATAATTATGAAGACCATATAAATTGAGACTCTCTCCCCCAGACCGAAGGTATGGCACGTCCTCGTGCCATGAATGAATTAAGACTGGGTTAAAATAGAAAACATGAGTGTTGTGGGGAAAATGCACCTATAGTTCAGGGGAGAAACTACCAACTTACGGTGATAAAGATAGACTTACAAGCATTCTGCAAGTACAACAAGTAAATGAAGAGATTAGGGTTTAGAGATGTAGGCACCTTATTCAGAAGGTTGATCCTAGCTTTGCCTCTCTCGCTCTTCAATACTTATCCAGTGTCGCAATGCCCAGACCTGCAAAACAACTTGATAGCTTTCTCAAATACATTTGACTACATATATAATATTGATATCCATGACATAACAAGACATCAAACTATAATTAAACAGTAATCAAATCAGAGACATACGAGAATAGGTCATATTTGGAAAGGAAAGAACGTCTGATCTTTATTAATGAATGAAAGCAAGTACATAAAGTTATACCTTCCTTCAAGCTTGGCACTTCACGAAACCTAGATTCAAGGTCTCTTGCTTCTGTTCTCCAAGGATTCCAACCTCTAATCAACTGTGCTAGGGTTTACCAAAACTGAAGCACAAGAGAGGGGGATGAGGGTCTCCATTCCTCCAGCATAACTTTGTAATTGGGCTTAGTCCCCTCACATGGCCCTTCTACCCTCCTTATATAGTTAGTGAAGGATAGGAAAAGAATTTATAACCGAGTAGGAGGTTCCCCAACCAACTTAACTTCCCAAAATTTCGATATTTTGACCAAAACAGGGGTGTACGCTACTATTTCAAAGTGGAGTAGCGTACAGGAAGGGTTGAGCGCTACTATTTCACAGTGGAGTTGCGCTCAGAAGGTTTGAGCGCTACTATTGTACACTAGAGTAGGGTACACACGCTACTATCATGCCTGTGTACCAGCGCTCATGTCAAAAAATGGCCAAAAACAGGCTTTTCTGCTCATTTTCAGGAGATGGTTTGATCTGGAAAAATGTTCCCCAAGGGTCATAGACATCAAATGGGTTAAGAATGAGGTAATTTCAACCATTTTTAGTGTCCCAAATGACTCCTCCATCCACAAATGTCCTATTGTGTGACTGAACTTGATCTCAAGAAATGTCGTCATGCGACCAAGGGAAGCAAGTGTCGTCACGGACGGAGAGGTGTCATTTCAAGCTATAACAATGAGGGTATAGATAGTCCATAAAGCCTATAGGAGACTAGTCATCCCTGCTACTCCTCAAAGGTTTATTGTTATTTAAGTAGTTATGGACAAAGTTTGCATTTGAGTTCATTAGACTCCTAAGTTTATGGGTCCCACTTCTAGGATAGTGACATCCTAGGTATAGTATGAATTAGATGGCACGGTCTTAAGTGCAACTTACAAACATTCTCAAATGGCAGATAGATGAAGTTCATTTACCATAACTTAACCATATATACTCCTTTCTAGCTAAACTCACAAACAGTTCCATACATTGAGGCATAGAAGAACCATATACTTTGCATAAATTATCCTCTCTAGGTAGATTCCCCTCTTTCACACAGGCCTGTTCAGTACCCCGTCGGGTTTACCTAGTCATACCATAGGCCGGTACCCGCTGCCAGCAAGCCTGTTCAGTACTCCGGCGGGTCAACCTCGTAAACTCGTTTTGCATCAGAGGCTCTTGTCCCAGTGTTTCCACTCCTTATAGATTTTCGGCAATTAAATTTTCCTATGAAGGAGTGAATGGGGGAGCAGCTCTGAAAACCGTGCTACATGATGGGATGGTATATGGGTTGGAGGATAATTTACTTAAAACTTTTTTTTGAACCAAATAAATATATTTCTCCATATATATTGGATACTGCAAGTGAGCTAACGAAATCAAAGACATAGATGGCTGAGCTGATTAATATGAAGTGGATGGATCCATAAGATAATGAATGAAAGGTTTCTCTAGTCCCAAAGATCGCCTCTTTCATATAGAGTTATAGTAGTGTTCCCCATAAACTAGGAATTTCATTCACCCTTATGCTATTGTGTAGTAGAGATGCTTAAATAACAAACCCTGATAATGAAGCTAGGATGTACGAGTGACCTCTAGGTTTTAGATAGACATCGATTTATGACAAATCCCCATGATGTTTAAAGTTGGTATTGAGTAACTAGTATAATAAGAAATATGCATTTTATGAAAATGAATAATGATGTAGGATTGTTTTGGTTTAGTCATTAACATGATCTTTATTTTAAAGAAAAACAGAAGGTGAAGTTGTATGCATATCTAAAGCTAGCTAACCAAATACAAGTTTTTATTTATATACATACTATCCTATGCTATCTAAAAGAAAGAAAAACTCTTTATTCAAGTGTAAGAACTTTTCCAATGTAACCATGTCCGAAGCAAAATAAAAAACATACCTTTATCCACATACAAGAAAATTATTGCAGTGATTACCTCGATATGAAGAACCAACCAACCTGTTTGATTTAGCAACAAGAAGCATTGAAGGAGAGAATGGTACTGTGGCGTGGTTACCTCGTGGAACCAGGTCTCAATGTAATCCTTGTATTCTGGGCTCTCTTCTTCATTTCTCATGTCATGAGGTCTTTCATCAAACTCTAGAATGCATAAAGAATCTGAGTTTGGTGATGGGGAATATTCAGGTTCTAATGGTTGTCCCTCATCAAATGTGATGCATGCCATGTCTTCTTTTGGATAAGGCCAAGTAGAAACTTCCTTTTCTACCATATTTTCTACAACTCCTAGATCTATAACCTCTCCAGACCTCGTATGAAACAACTGCAGTAATGTCGATGAGGTAGAAAAGGTGGGTAAATGTTGCAGTCCAACACTATAAGCATATTGTACTGCTTTATTGTTGTTAGAATGTGGAATGGATTGAACAGGAATATGCGTAGGGCATAGAGGAGTTTTATGAGAAGGTGGTTGTGGCAGGTGTAGTTGATTGGCTTGTGTGGCTAATCCTGTCGGGTAAATAGGATATTGTTGAAAAGTTTGTGGAGAGTATAGAGGACCAGGTAGTGTTCTATCCATATGATCATAAGATGGGCCATAAAGGATTTGTGAACAAGGTTGGGTTAAGCTGAGGTTGGAATAGATGCCATGGTGTCGTAGTATTCACTAATTGATTATGAAAGTAGGGCAATGGAGGGATGGAGCTCTGAACCATATATGTAGGCCACGGTTGTGGTGTCATTTCATAAGGTGAACTTGTTGTAATTTCCAGATCTCCTTGGCATGTTGTTTCCATCCTAGGTAAGGAAGAGTAACTACCCATGGAAGGATTCAAGCTACATAGGCCACACATTCTGAGACTATTCAAAGGACAATCCTTTGTGAGATGTTTCTTTTGGCACTGATGGCAAAATGCTTCTTCAAATTCCTCATTTTTCCCAACCTGCAAAATATCCATTTGTGAATTTAGAGAGCTGATAATATCAGTTTTAAATATTTCAAACAAATTACCAATTTCAGCTTTTGTAATTCCAATTCCTGCAACAGACTTCAAAAACTGAGAAGAGGGTATATTCTTACCAGTCTTGAATTTTCCTCTTGAATACCTTCTACATAACTCACAAACATCATCATATGGTAACTGAAATATATCACATGTTCCCATCAGACTTAAGATTTCTAAATATTCATTTTTTATTCCTTTGAGTAAAAGTCTTTTCAAGGTGTCTTTCCCCAACTGTCTTAGTTTTGATCTTTGAAGGTTGTATTGAAAGCATTCGACATAATTTTCCAAAGTTTCTTCTTCTCCCTGTGTAATTTTGAATACAACTTCATTGACCCTACAATAATCTTGGTATCTTTTCAAGAATACATGTTTCATGTCTTTCCAAGTTTGAATGCAGTTCCCACCTAGGCTCATGAACCATCGGAGGGCTGCTCCTTTCAAAGTAATAGGAAAAATTTTAAGCTTTTGAACATCGTATCCTCTACAAAGTACTTCGAATTGAAATAAGAATTTATCAGGGTCTTCGTTCTCTAGTCCGTGAAAATTTGGTAGAATGGATGGGGGAATGCTTTGCATTTTGTTGATGTATATGTAACTTCGGAATGTATTTCATATATGTCTATTGTATTCCTATAGAGATTTTATTATTCCTCTATACAGAAGTGTCGTCATTTATATTGTTAGTGTCGTAACTTATACTTGATAGGTTATTAGACCACCTTGTTGGGGTCGGCCCTGTATAACATGTGGGTCAAAGGGTTATTAGACCACCCTATTGGGGGTCGGCCCAATCATCATTATGTTATGTGGTTAAGTTAAGGCCGACCTAGTAAAGGTTATTAGGCAAGTCAAGTCAAGTATAAATAGAGTGTGGGAGGCACTCTATTTGATCATCTCATTACTCACACTTCTATCATTCGGAAAGTGGCGCACATGTGAGGAGGAGGATCAGCTGCTAGGAGAAGACTATCTCTTGTACCTTGGTTGTATCATTACTCTTTCTATCTCTGAGGAAGTTGCGGGGTTTTTCACCTTCTTGGTTTTCCCCGATGAAACTCTGTGTCTCTTGTGTGCTTGCATTATTATGTCCATGATTGATATGCTGTACATGTTATTCTCTTAGTTAAGATCCTAGATCAAATTGAAATTTCTGAAAAACTAACATGGTATCATAGCTAGCCTGAAAGAAGGCATGGTATGGCATTTATGACACTTGTTGCACTTGCGAAGCTAGGGCTTGATATAGCAAAAACCAGTCATCGTAGAACTTTCACTATAAATCCATTTCGGCGAGGTTTCAAGATCTGAAACACTTACGGGTCGAAGATGAGATCCCCATGTACCTTGTGTCCGAAGCACAACTTCTAATTCATTGTACTTTGTGTTTTATGATCTATACAATCTAGGGTTTCTTCCTCTTCCCGATCTAAGTCATAAACAGGTGACCTAGGTAAAAAGGTCATAACTTGGGATAGTAAGCTCCAAATGAAATTTCGTAAAAAGTGACAGGTAGGGCACAGAATTTACTTTCACAGGCCGAAGGTTTAGAGGCCGAAAGTGAACCAGTGACACGTGTCTCTCTGTACAAGTTCGCTCTCATGTTTTATCCCATAAACAGGTCACGTTGCGACACTTGGCATAACTCTCTCTCAGAGAATCCAATTGAGGTCATACCTATGGGGTTGGAAAGATGATAGGTCGCACTACTACAAGTAGAAGTTTTAGACCCTGTGGATTCGTAATTTTGGAGTTACACCAGAAACAATCAGGTGCATATTTCTGTCAAAACATAATTGGATTTTGAGCACCTTCATTCATGGCTCCGGGAATTAGGGTTTCGAAGAAAGTTGGAATTTTTGTAACCAGAGACCACGGCTAAACACTACTCATAAAAATCGAAATTTAGAGACCAAGATCAAATTTTTTGGTTGGGCAGAAGGCCGGGCTTGATCAAACCCTAGTTCAGGATTTTGATCGGAAAGGTGGAAAATTAGGGCTTCTGAAAAAGTTGGAATTTTTGAAGTTTGTGACCACGGCTGGAAGCTCCTCAGAAAAATAGAAGTTTAGAGCTTTGGATCGAACCTTTTGGTTGGGCAGAAGGGTGGGCTTTATCAAACCCTAGTTCGGGATCCTGCCCAGAAGATCCGGAAGTTTCAAAGGCAATTTTGAGGGGTAAAACTTTGCAGTTTTCAAATTCTGAGTATACCAGCTTGATCAGCTCATCAAGGCGCATCATTATATCCTTTCAAAAGTTTGAATTTTTAGGGTTTATCGGACAAACCCTAATCCAGCTCCAGATCCGGTTTTTGCAAATCAAGTGGATTGAGTTAATCCTAGAAGAGAATCGTTTGGTCACCTGCATAAGTGAAGAAGTTCCTATTTTAGAGGGAGATGAGGCTAAGGCCTTACATAAAAATATTACAAAGCAATCTCGACAGGTATGACTCATACAAGTATGTTTCGAATTCTGTTCATAATTAAGTTTATGATATGTTTGTCTTCATATTATTACGGTTAGTACAATCTTGGTTATTTTTAGACTTGTCGTATCACCTTAATAAAATTATGAATGCATGATAGAAGATATTCATTGATTAGGGTTTTTGACACTTATGATTGTACTAATGCATTGTGATGTTGTATGAGGTTGATGTTGTCCGCTAACATGAAAGGTACATCAAGAAAGAAAAATCATGTTCTAGTTCAAGAACATATGACCATGGAGACATGAAGACAAAGATTAATCCATTATCATGGATCACATAGAAGACCTACTTACGAGGTATGTACAACTTGGTTCTATAATGGTTAACTTATGAGATATGCAGGTTACTAGCACAAGTCATTGAAGAACAAGAAGACATCATGTGGGTATGTTAGACATAGCTAGCTAACATGCTAATCCAGGTATGTTTTTCCTATATTAAGTTAAAATCCTACCTTGTGTTAGGATATCTTATATAAGTATACTTGGCATGATTGATTATGATTATTCATGAAGTTATAGGTTTGAGTAATTATGGGTTTAGGCATATTGTGTTTCTTACTTTAATTGACGGGATGACTAACCAGAAGAGTCCTATATAAACCTTGAATACTAATTTTTATTATCTGTGTTTGAATCATGACTATACATGTTTAAGATTATGTTGTTTTAGTATCTATATTAATGAATGTATGATTATGTATGAGATCTTGAGGATGGCACAATCATGACACTAGTGCACACTTAAGCATGCATAGTGATCAAGGATGGATACAAGTTCAAGGACAGGTAATCCAGGAAGCAAAGATCAAGAGGGAGCACACTCCAGTAGTTCCTGCAAGGAAGCAAAGGTTGAGAGGGAGTCCACTCAACAAACAAACAAAGATAAGTATTTGAATTGTCATTTCTTGTATATTTGATTGTTTAAATAATATTGTTCAATGACATATATACTAGACTTAGGTTGTGTATTATGCATATTAGAATAATTGCATTATTAAACAGTATACTACTAATACGCATGTATTGGGTAAGTGGCCTATGGCACTGTACAACATTCCATTGCTACTTATCTAGAATGAAACCTCTTTGCTGACATGTTGGGAGTTGTGCAAACTCTTAACAATGTTCTGGTAGAGATTGGAAGGCATTTAGAAAGTTACAGGATATGGATGAATGTTGTATTGAAGCATTGGCTAAAATAATTGCATGACGGTATGACATATTTCTTTATGTGTAAGAATTTGTTCTGAAAACTATGAGATGTTTCTAATCATGCAATTTAACTTGTTTTGTATGAAAGATCGTATACCATCACCTACAAAAGAAGGACTACAACATTTGTTCCAGCAACAAAGATATCTATTGAAGATATTGAAGTTCCCAGGATTTGGGATGAAGTAATGGAAGAATGCCATGATCCGTCGATCATGAAGAATGATGTTTGGGATGTAGTCCTAAGACCTGAAGGGAAGTCTGTTGTGACTTCCAAATGGATCTACAAGATCAAGCATGTTGTAGATGGCAGCATAGAGAAATACAAAGTGAGATTTGTAGCTCGTGGCTTCTCCCAGAAAGAGGAATTGATTATGAAGAGACTTTTGCTCCTATAACCAGATACACTTCCATTAGTTCTTGCTCTGGCTGCAGTGATAAAATGGAAGATACACCAAATGGATGTCAAGATAGCTTTCTTGAATGGTGTAGTCGAAGAGGAAGTGTATGTGGAGAAGCCACTCAGGTTTGAGACACATGATGGGAATTCATATATGTGCAGAACTTGGTATGGTAGGATAGACAGCTTTCTATCCAGTTTGGGCTTTACCAAGAGTAAAGCGGATTCCAACCTTTACTACAAGGTTGAGGAAGGCAATCTAGTGATACTACTTTTTTACGCGGATAACCTGTTTGTTATAGGTGAGGATAGATTGATTGCCGACACGCAACGGAAGCTTGCTGCCGAATTCGAGATGAAGGACTTGGGGATGATGCACTATTTTCTAGGCATGGAGGTGTGGCAGAGTACATATGGAATCTTCCTTGGATAAGGGAAGTATGCATTGGAGATCCTAAAGAGGTTTGAGATGATGGACTGCAAGGCCATGGCCACACCTATGGCATCAAACTTGAAGCTTTTGTGTGATGCTTCATCCGATCCAGTTGATTTCACAGTGTTTCGTCAGATGATTGGGTCCTTGATGTACCTGACGAACACGAGACCAAATATTTGCTTTGCGATGAACACATTGAGCCAGTTCCTAACGGATCCCAGAGGTGTTCACCTGGTTGCTGTAAAGCATATTCTGAGGTACCTGAAGGGTACAGTTGATTATGGGCTCAATTATGATGCGAATCAAAAGTTTAATCTGCAGGGTTATGTTGATTCAGATTGGGCAGTGCTGCAGATAGGAAGGGCACATCTGGGTGCCGCTTCAGTATGGGATCAGGTATGATCTCTTGGTTTAGCAGGAAGCAGTCCTGCGTAGCACTGAGTACAGCCAAAGCAGAGTATGTTGCAGCTTGTTCGGCTAATTGTGAGGTAGTATGGCTCTGGAAGCTACTGTCTGAGTTATTTGATCTCCCGTTGGAGGCTACTGGTATCTTTTGTGATAACAAAAGTTGTGTGAAGCTGTCTGAGAACCCGGTGTTCCACGACAGGTCGAAGCACATTGAGATCAAATATCACTATATTAGGGATATGGTGCATAGAGGAGCAGTGAAGCTCCTGTATGTTGCGATGGATGAGCAGATTGCAGATGTACTGACGAAACCACTAGCCAGAGTGAAGTTTGAGTACTTCAGAGAGAGGCTTGGTGTTCTTCAAATTGACAACACTTCGAGGAAGAAGTGATAGACACATTTGATGAAGCCATTCCAAACATGGTGAGAGGAGGATCCTTCACATGGCTGTGGATGTAAGCACTGGATGATGAGCATCAAGACGATGCTCCCGTTACTGCTCTGTATATGCACCCGTTGGATCATTTATATGTATGTATGCACCATGTTGGATGTTGGATATGATCAGTTGGATCATTTATATGTATGTATGCACCATGTTGGATGCTGGATATGATCAGTTGGATCATTTATATGTATGTATGCATCATGTTGGATGCTGGATATGATCAGTTGGATCATGTGTATGTATTTGTATATGTATCAGGTGGATACATTGTATGATCAGGTAGATCATGTATGTTGATATTTATCAGGTATGATCAGGTGGATCATGTATTTGTATATGTATCGGGTGGATACATTGTATGATCATGTAGATCATGTATGATGATATTTATCAGGCAGATACTGTGTATGCATCAGGTGGATGCATTGTATGATCAGGATGATCATGGATGATGAGCTTCAGGATGTTGCTCCAGATGACATGCATCAGGACGATGCAGTGATGATGATCAGGATGATCATGTGTACATAAGGATGATGTATGATGAGTATCAGGTTGATACTTTGTGGTCGTGGACAGGTTGTGCAGATAAGCATGTAATAGCGCCCTGGGAGGTTTGCAGATTCACCTGCTAGGTTTTTCCACTGGCATATAATAGCTCCTTGGGAGATCTGGAAAATGCTCTTTCGAGGTTTTACTTTGGGAGGACATATAATAGCGCCCTGGGAGGTTTGCAGATTCTCTTGCTAGGTTTTGCCGCTGGCAGATAATAGCTCCCTGGGAGATCTGGCAAATGCTCTTTCGAGTTTTTGTCCTATGGCATATAATAACGCCCTGGGAGATCCGATAGGTTGGGATGTGTTCCCGTCATAAGTCCTGGGATGCTATTTCGAGGTTTTTCCATGACCACATATAATAGCGCCCTGGGAGATCCAATAGGTTGAGCTGTGTGCTCGTAATCAGTCCTGGGATTCTATTTCGAGGTTTTGTGGTGGGGTCACATGTAATAGCTCCCTGGGAGATCTGATAGGTTGGGCTGTGTGCCCATAATAAGTCCTGGGATGCTCTTGCGAGGTTTTTTGACACACGTAATAAGTCCTGAGGATTCCATAGTATGGCCAGTGATGATGAAGACCTGCAGGTGGTGGGCCTACATCCAGTATGAAAAAGGACTGGCTCTGTAGAACCTCCTATGACGAGTAGATTCAGAGATTGATTGAGATAGCAGCAGCAGTGATGATGACGATGATTCGAGGATGATGATTCGCTGATGATGATCCAAAGAAGAAGACTTGTGCTAGAAGATCTGTGTCGAGAAATACCTTCCTAGTTAAGAGGGAGTGTTGATGTATATGTAACTTCGGAATGTATTTCATATATGTATATTGTATTCCTATAGAGATGTTATTATTCCTCTATATGGAAGTGTCGTCATTTATATTGTAAGTGTCGTAACTTAGACTTGATGGGTTATTAGACCACCTTGTTGGGGTCGGCCCTGTATAAGTCATGTGGGTCAAAGGGTTATTAGACCACCCTATTCGGGGTCGGCCATGTGGGTCAAAGGGTTATTAGACCACCCTATTGGGGGTCGACCCAGTCAGCATTATGTTATGTGGTTAAGTTAAGGCCGACCTAGTAAAGGTTATTAGGCAAGTTAAGTCAAGTATAAATAGAGTACGGGAGGCACTCTATTTGATCATCTCATTACTCACACTTCTATCATTCGGAAAGTGGCGCACATGTGAGGAGGAGGATCAGCTGCTAGGAGAAGACTATCTCTTGTACCTTGGTTGTATCATTGCTCTTTCTATCTCTGAGGAAGTTGTGGGGTTTTTCACCTTCTTGGTTTTCCCCGATGAAACTTTTTGTCTCTTGTGTGCTTGCATTATTGTGTCCATGATTGATATGTTGTAGATATGCTGTACATGTTATTCTCTCAGTTAAGATCCTAGATCAGATTGAAATTTCTCAAAAACTAACACATTTCTGCCACTCCTCCCAGATCTCTAATAGGGAATTCAAAGGTAACAAATTCTTAATCCTTCTCTCCTGCCATATCTTCCCACAATATAAATAGTTTTTCATGTGTTATCTTAAGGCTCCTCTTTCGAATGTTCCTGTTAGTTTGTTAGCAGGATGGGTTGCGCTTACAACACCAAAAAAAAAAATTATGTGTTTTTAAAAGACTATCTACTACTAAAACAAATTTGCAAATTAAACACACCACACAAAATAAAACACCTATATAAAATTAAACTGCGGAAAGTAAACATACCCAAACTTGCTGAAAGAAAAGCACGTTTGCGAAAATAAACAAACTTTCCATAAAGTAAACACACTTGTGCGAAAGAACAACACGGCTTTGGGGCACCCCACTATAGTGGATGCGCAGGTTCTTACCTCTTGTCTTACCGTTCTCCCCCCCCCCTTGTTGTGTAATGTAAAAGCATCCTATCTACCTAGACTCCAACCCCTTTAGCACCTCCCCGACAACGACGCTAAAATGTTGGGTAAAATATATGCTATCTAATTCAACACTTAATTGTCAACCCAGGAAGGTAGCTTGTGAGATGCAAACACTACATGTGCAGAACTGGAGGCTTAAACTACCTTAGCCTAACCTAAAGCTGGTAAGTTACCTAGGATTGAGTAAGGGTTCTGAACTATCAATTGATTTTTCAAACGGAACTGCATTCAGACACTAAATATGACATTCACTAATTAATCTAAATTCAATTTCTATTCTAGGAAACGTTTTAATCTCAAAAGGAAATTAGTCTATGAACTTTTGAAAATCTCAACACTACTCTAAATTCAAAATACAATGACTAATCTAGAAAAAACATTTGCAAATCTATCTATATTTCTTATTCTAAGTCTAAGTAATCAAAGTAAAACTAATAATCTACTATTAACAAAAAGCAAAACTATTATAATTAAAGACACTTTCAAAAGTAATCAATAATACTAAGTTAACTTGTAATTTTAATCTATTGAAAAGCTTTAAAAACTCATAAAGAAATCCTATCCACTGGAGCATTAATCAACAAGATAACACTACTTTATTACTACAATGAATTTGAACAATAAACCAATCTAAAATTGACAAGAAAATCGAGATCATAAACAAAACAACACTACCCTGTTTCTATAATAAATTCAATTACAATTACGCTATTTATCAAGCTTCTAATGATAAACACAAAAATATTTTGAAAGGGAAATTTAAACTAAAACAAACCTATACTACTTCATAATCGAAATATGGAAGCAAACTATAAACTATTGTCTTGCCATTCTAATCTATCAAAAGACTTTAAAGACTTGTAAGTGAGTCCTATCTACCTAAGCAATGACTAATGAAATGAAATCATCTATGACTATAAGAAACTTGGGCAACAAATTGATCTCATATAGCAAGTAAATTTGGATTGAAAGCAAGTTATACTATTCCATTTCTTATGGCAAATTCAAGTGCGACTATGCTATGTAATCGAAACTTCTAGTGATAAACACAAAACTTGTTTTATTTCGAAAAGAAGACTTAAGCCAAGCAAATCTAAACTATTCTATGATCAAAGCAAATCAGAGACTATTGTATTGTGAATCGAGAAGCAACCATGCTACTTGTATTTGAATTACAATTATTGAACAAATTATAGCTTTCTGTTCTATGCAAAAGAAGACTAACTAATTGCATTCAACCCAAAGACTAATTCCTATCGTTAATTAACTCAAAGAAATCGAAAATACAATTCTTTCTAATCCATGGAAGCTACAACAATGAAACTAGTTCTTGGATCCAAGGTGCATGAAATAACAATGAATTTAAAGACATGAGCAATAAACTGAATTCGAACCCTAACCTATGCTGAAAGCAATAACACTACTGTGCAAAACAAACTAAAACACTACCGTATGAAATGAATTGAAATGCTATCTATGAAATAAAATAAACACCATCTACGAAATACACTTAAACGGAGATCTCTTCCTATCTATTTACGGTGAGCTCATTTGACACAGCACGCATGGACAAAATTAAACATTTATGCAATCACAATAGACAAGAATGTTATGAGCATATACAAGGAAATAAAAAAGTTTACACACAGTAAGAACATAGCACACGGTACTTAGCTGAACTGACAAAGGGAAAACGTAAAAGCCATCTACTTCCGAGGGGCCCTCTCAGGAGCAGAGGTTGATTCCACAAATTACTCCATCACCAGATCATAAAAACGAGTTTAACCCAAGAACAGAGCAGAATGCTTAGTATAAAAACGTAGAGCCAAAATTACATTTATTTATCAGCCCAATGGGCTCTATTTATACATAAAAATGCCAGTGGGGAAGGATAGAACTGAATCCCCAAGCTCCTAAGTTGTTAAAACAAATTTCTAAATTTAGAAAACGGCCAACCACGTTTTCTAAGCAAGTCAGTTTTAGAGAACCACAAACTGCTCCCAAATGGCTTTGAATTTTGGCAAAATTCCTAGTAGTGACCTAAATGGGCCTATTCCGCACAAAACCCATGTTCTAGAATTTCCAATTTCACCTTCGTTTTCGCGCAAATCAAGCCTGAAATTTGCTGTCAGTTGAAAACAAGTTTTTGACATAATTTATGATTTTGCAAGCTGCTCACATCTGAACGGTTTTGGGTGAGATTTGATAGGTGGAGAAGCATGAGAGGACCACCACGAACAACACCTACGTTTTCTGTTTTTTTCCATTAATGCCTCTGAGTACCCAAAACAACGATTTCAGAGGTGTGAATGACGGTCTGAATGAGCGTCCGAATGGCCCATAACAAAAATTAGTTCATAAATCTGATTTCTGCGCTGAATTTCCACTGGGTTGTTGGCCACATTGACGGCTGGGTGCTGAGTTGTTGATTGGCTGGGCTTTATTTGTTGTAGAATCATGATTTTCCTTCTTTGCATGTGAGCTTGCCTTCTAAAACTCTTACGTTGGTTCGCCTAAGCTTGAACGCATTCTCCTTATATCTTGGGTACACAAATACATTATGTTAGAAATCATAAAATCATGATATATGATTAATAAAACAAACCATGGCATAAAAAAACATATCACATGAGGAATTATGGAAGAAGTCAACGCATTTTTCCACCATGGCTTGATTATTATATAAGTGGCTTGTATGATGTGAATGACCTTTATTAATATATGATTTTAATTTGAAATAATTTTAAAAAGATAATGAATATGCTAATATAATATCTGTTCAGTTATTCATTTATTTGAGATTTAAAATATTCCAAAGATCATCATCATGGTTTTTTATTTGCATTTGCAGGATCAACAGGACTTGAAAGAATCGAACGATGAATATATTACGAGATCAACAAGAGCCAAAAGAAAAAGGCAAGCCAAACTTAATAAACCAATAAGAAACATGTCATTAAACCCAATGCGAAACTTCGAACTGGAAGAAGGCTAAATGAAAGGTCATATGAAGTACCGAAATGAGGGTTGTATGGACCATAATACATCAAAAAGAAGTAGATCAGGTTTTCTTTACATTTAAGAGTTTTCAGTAATAAAATAAAGTAGAGATAGCCTTATTGAACATAGATGTACTAAATTATGGTAGATATGATGGGAAAATAATGTAAATAACATCATTATACAAGACAATTCTGGAGCCCAACAAGGATCCCTAACAATAGTGCCTCCTCTTTTTTCAGAAGTGGCAAGAGTTAGATTTAAGTCTCCTGCCAGGATGACATTTTCCAGTGGGATTTCTTCAGAGACCACCCAGACAGACTCCCAGCATAGTTTTTCTCCCCATAATTAACAGGGGCATAGATGTTAAAAAGACTTACAATTTCTTTTGACTCATGGTGACGAGACTGCATAAAGATCCAATGCGTGTTTTTCTTTTCAGAATTTTTTTTGACCGAGGAGTCATTCCAAAGGATGCCTAGTCCTCCAGACGCTCCCCTTGAGGAGATTGCTGATCCCCCCCCCCCCCCCGTTTTTTCCAGATTTGCTTACTTCTTTGGTGAAAATCCACTTTCTCCATTTTTCCTGGATGAGAAGGATGTCAGGATTTTCAGATCTGATTAACCCTTTCATTGAATCTTCTTTCAATCTGCTGCCCATCCCTCTGTAGTTCCAGGATAAAACCTTCATTACTTACTTTTTGTGGTGGCTCCTTTATAGCCCTGTCCAAGAGGGTTAACGAACTTAGGAGTTTTAGCCAACAGCTTTTCCAATGTTGGTTGATTTCCTTGCAGTTTGTCCTTATAAGTTTCCATTTCCCTCTTCTCCTTATCTGTTTTCCTTCCTATAGTGGATCGTCTGGTAGTGAGGTGTCATTCTTCTATTTCCCCTTCCTCCTCTGAGTCTTGTGTGTCTTATTCTTCCTCCCCCACACTTGGGGTCAGTTCTTTCGAGTGTTCCTCAACAGAGTCTCTATTCTTCAGGGATGCTAGCTTCTCATTTGAAGAAGGGGAGGCCTGCTCAGGGTCTGGCTATTGAACAGAATTTGGGGCGAGCTACTGTAACTAGCTCAGGTCCTCTTCCTGATCTTCCTTTGACCTTAATTCTGGAATAACAAGTTTGTTGCTTGGGTCCCTCTGAGTTCCTTTTTCCTTTCCATAAGTTCTAGGATTTGCTTGGTTTTTTTTTCCTTTTCCCATCCCCTAGATGTTGACACTTGCTTTCGGGTTGGTTCTCGGTTTCTTGGCTTGGTTCTCCTCTTTTTCTTTCTCTAGAACTGCTTTTTTTGGACAACTTTTGGCAAAATACCCATATTCATGGCACTCACGGCACTTAAATGGGAGTTGCTCGTAATCTAACTTCTGAAGATGTGTCCAGCTTCCTACTTTAATTTTGATGGCCTATGGTAATCCCACTTCAAGGTCAACCTCTACACATATTCGTGCACACTCATACTAGTCTTTGGAGTTTGCTCTGTCTATAAACTTCCCCAACGTGTTCCCAATATATTTCAGGGATTCCCAACTGTTGGCCCGGTTTTGCAACCAGGATTAGTGCTATGGGCACCTGCTAACTAGTAGCAGCAGTTTCAATGGAAATAAATAACAATAAACTAATTAAACAAGACTATTCATGGATCTATGCAAAGATATTAAGCAAATAGCAAAAATAATTTAAAATCAAGAACAAGACAATGTAAGAATAATAAATTTGTATTGAAAGAATGGGGCAAGCAAGTGCTTGCGGAATCAATACCTCTAATGGTGAGGTTGAATGGCTCCAAGGATGAGCAACTCCAATCTCCAATGGTCTCTTCTCCAATGTGGTTTGCAATGGCCAAAATGCTCAGGGGAGATTTCAGCAGCATAAGGATGAGATAATGGATGGATGTGAAATGAGGAGCCCCTACCACCTTTTTATAGGTTTTGGTGGTGGGAAATACCATTTGTGGTTTTATGGAAACCAAATGGTATTGACCAACATGGTTTAGGTACTTTTCCCTCCTTTTTCCTTTTTTGAATAAAAATAATATTTTAATTCCCTTTTTAATATTTTTGGGAATTTGGACCCTTTTTTAGGGTTTTTTATGCTTTTTTGGGAAAAATAATCTTTTTTAATGGAAAAAGGGGTGTACTTAGGTCTTTTGGTGACCTTTTGTTGGTTTCAGAGGCTTTTGATGGTGAAAAAGTGGATAAATGGGTCATGTGAATAGGGAAATGAGCTAGTGAGCACTTTTTGGGTGTTAACAGATTGCCCCCTGATGTGTGAGGGCAGGAGCTCATCGTATGGCCGATAGACATCATAGTTCATTTGTCTTTTTCAGGGGTTTTAGGGGAGAGAAGAGACCGGTTGGAGACTGGAGCCACGGCCCTTGGAAGCTGCAAAAACAAAAAATATTACATGGCCTCAATATGAATGAGGTATAATCTGTGATAAAGGACGAGGCGAGCATTCCCATGCTCGTATCAAGACATATACAAAACAATTAGTCCCAAGAAGGGGGATCTAATACGTAAAGAAATATACTGGTACATCATAATGGTCCAGAGGGGACATTATTGTGGGATATACTCATGATCATGGCTGATCTCAATAACTGATACACTGGAATAACTGTTGAACTGCTGAAACTGAAGGTGTCCAACATCTGTATGGACTCAATGACTGTGAGCCATCTCTGAGGAGTATTTGTATCTGTATACTCGAGGGAGAATAAAACTGGGGTACATCTGAATACTGTCGCCATACGCAACCCGGATATCTATAGAAAAAATGTAACTGGTTGTATCCAAAGGTAGACTCTCAAATGTGGAGGAGTCAGGTGGTATCCGGGGTCTTCGACTAATAACTGAACGGACCAATACCCTGTGCGAGTCTCAACGATGCGATCAAGGTGTTGAAGTCGAGCATGTGAGAAACAACCATTCGGAGAGGCACTGAGGATTCCTCTCGAAATGATTCGTAGGCACTCATCATAAATGGTAATGAGTCCAAGACACAGGGACCTCTAGGTCTATCCTCTGGAATGAATGTGGTTGTTGTCGACAGAGGGAGACCAGCAACTAACAAGGCAATGATGTTTCCTTGATAGGAGCACGAGGTGTAAAACTGAAGTGTTGTAGTACTGATGGTAGGACTGACATACTTGTGGGAATGGGAAATAACTGGGTCAAAAAATGGGTAGACTCAAACTTCCTTTGTTCAGAGCATGATGACATGGTTGACCTGGCAGCTTATGGAACTGACTAGTAGGTGCAGGGATCATAGCTTTTTTAGGGACTGAAGGGTATGTACTGACTCCGGGGGGGGTGAAGCTGATGGTAGCTGTCGAGGGAGTTTTAGAGTGACATACTGCAGAATACTCTGAACAAAGGCGACCATAATGGGGAAGCTGCTATGTGAGTAGACATGATCTGTTGTGGCGCCAAGAGGCACCATTGATTCCTTCTTCGTAGTTTTAATGAGCTCTAAGAAGGGATAAAAGTGTGCTCTGAAATGGTACGGTCCTGTGGATTTTGTGAGCCCAGGACGACTCATGCTCATGGTTGCTTTCATGTTTAGAGAGTCTGAAAACGGTAAGTGGACTCTGTTGGTGTTTCTTTTTCGTAAGTTTAGTCTCCAAGGCCCGAAAAAGGATAAAATGATGCGGATGGAGAACTCTTATAGCCGATGTGACTAGAGTATACCTTTTTCGTAATTAGTCTACGAGGTCCGGAAAAGGGGTAAACTTATACCAGGTAGACGCCCTTTCAGATACGTTTATCGAGCATGAAAGGAAGCAAGATTGCTCGGCGATCTTTTCATTGTTTTAGGAGTCAGAAAAGAGCTTAACAGAAACTCCCTAAGTGCCTTTTTCGTAAAAGGGGTTGCTCGGCCCGAAAAAGGGATAAAATTATACCGAACAAAAATGGATTGATGAGGGCGAGAAAAGGTCTCAAGCATCGTCATCTGTGCGGAAAACTGGATCCGGTGACATAAGGATTGTCAGAAACGGAGAACGGCCGATGTGGCACGCAAACCGAGGTAACAAGGGGGCGTGGAAAAAATGCCCGAAAAATCTAAAGGTGAGAGCGAGAAATGATCTCAAGCATCATCACGAGCGCGGAAAACTGAATCCGACGATATAAGGCACATCGAAAACGGAGAACGGCCGATGTGGCACGCAAACCGAGGTGATGAGGGGGCGTGGAAAAAATGCCCAAAAAATCTAAAGGTGAGAGCGAGAAATGATCTCAAGCATCATCACGAGCGCGAAAAACTGAATCCAGCTATATAAGGCACGTCTAAAACGGAGAACAGCCGATGTGGCACGCAAACCGAGTTGATGAGGGGGCGTGGAAAAAATGCCCGAAAAATCTAAAGGTGAGAGCGAGAAATGATCTCAAGCATAATCACGAGCGCGAAAAACTGAATCCGACGATATAAGGCATGTCGAAAACGGAGAACGGCCGATGTGGCACGCAAACCGAGGTGATGAGGGGGCGTGGAAAAAATGCCCGAAAAATCTAAAGGTGAGAGCGAGAAATGCTCTCAAGCATCATCACGAGCGCGAAAAACTGAATCCGGCTATATAAGGCACGTCTAAAACGGAGAACGGCCGATGTGGCACGCAAACCGAGGCCACGAGAGAGGCTAAAAAATGGTCAAAAAATGGACCCCGTGAAAACGGGAAACCGAAGGAACCTCTATGAAGTTCTCGCTGTGCTGATCCCAACGGTACCAACGGTTTGAGAAATGGACTTCGTATGATACCGCAATGGTTGTTGAAAAATTGGTAGATTTTCTATAAATAGGACGTGGGGCCCAAATGACTTGTCATTGTTACGTGCGAGTTTGATAGAGCTGTCAGAGCTATTTCTTGATTTCCGGGAGATTTCACCGTTGGTTTTCGATTTAGCGAGTTGCAGGTAACTCTATTCGCCTTAACCTTGTCAATTATGTCTTTTTTGTTTGGCGGCGGGCCCCCGAAGGCCGCGAAACTCCACGTTGACTCTCCAACGTGGAACCGCACGGGTTTCGGGGCTGAACCCGCGATGAGCCGCGCGGGTTTTAGGCTCACAGTCGCGATGTTCATCGCGACTGTGAGGTCGGAACCCGCGATGTTCATCACGAGTTCATGGGGGATAGTCGCGATGTTCATCGCGACTGTCCGGCCAAAACCCGCGATGTTCATCGCGGGTTTTTGCATGGATCCCGCGATGGTCATCGCGGCTTTTTGTGGAAAAGCCGCGATGGGCATCGCGGCTTTTTGTGTAAAAGCCGCGATGGGATTTTTCTAAATTTTTTATGCTGGGGCTAAAAATTTCTTCTGTTTTCCTGGCAGGATGTTGCGGGGACCTCAGTCCGTGTGGCGGGAGAGGGAGATCGATGGTGATCTCATGTTGAGGATTGAGACTGATGCAGGGGTGAGACAGACCCTGGCTATGAGCGGACTCTTGAAGTTCGCTCAGATCCCGCCTATACGTTCAGTGAGACGGCTCCTGAACAAGCTTGTGCAGTGGTGGGTGCCGGCAGAGGGTGCCTTCATTATTGGTGGTGAGAGGTTAGAGATCACTCTCACGGATGTATATTTTTTGACTGGGTTGCCTCGCTTGGGTGAGGTGGGTGATATTTTGCCGAGGTTGCCTCCGGGTGTAGATATGGAGGACCTCTTACAGACTTTCTGTGTGGATGATGCTGTTTTGGTAAACAGTTCTATTAGTCTGAAATTCCTACGTGAGTGGGATATGCGAGCTGTTGGTGCCTGCGTTCTGAGGATATTGGGTGCTGCTGCACCACATCGTATGTCTGGGGGGCAGACGATGATGGTGGATTCCGTTCTACAGGGTACTTATTATGCCTGGGCGCAGATGTTCCTGGCTGGTGTCCGGAGAGATCTGGACAAGGCCATTAGAGAGGGAGGCGAGTTTTGTTATGCCTCGTTTTTATGCTGTTTTTTCTTCGAGCGGGTGCCGACCTTGCGGCCACGGGTACCCGTTCGTGCTGGTCTTCCGAGTGAGCCTCGTATGATGAGGTGGGGGCAGATGATGCCCCGTACCGGCGGTGGTGTCCGCGGCTACTTCACGGAGGATTTCTATCAGCAGTGGGAGCAGATGCCTCTTGTGATTGAGGACTATCCCTACGTCGGCATGGACTACCGAGGTGACCCAGAGATGCCTCGTGCCCCAGGACAGGCCTGGAGTTTAGACGGTATGTTTGTGTTTTACTTGATATTATATCATGTGTTGTTTGATTTATCATTGATGATTTTTTTGTATAGTATCTAATGGCTTACTTGCTTTGTGCAGATGTGGGTCCAGTGCCACCACCTGACTATGTGGCTCGGCAGGGGCGGGCGATGGTGGTCGCCCATCCACCTGTACCTGTACCTCCTCCGCGTGGTGGAGGATATGCAGCTCGTGGGCGAGGGGTTGGCCCTCATGATGACGCCATAGATGGTGTCCGACGGACCTTTGCCCGGATCGTAGCTGGGCTCCCCGAGGATGGTTGGAGAGACCTGGATCGGGATATTTTGCAGGGATGTCTCGGTGCGCCACCTGAGTGGCAGTCGCTCCTGTTGAGGGCAGCGGTGTTCGTGGCGAGGCACGGGGATGGTAGACGAGATGCTCCGGCAGGGCCGGCTCAGGGGAGGATACGTCTGAGGGACGATCCAGCGGGGCCAGCAGAGCGGCGAGTTCGGGGTCGTCATGACCCGGAGGGGCCGGCGGAGGAGGAGTCGGAGGAGGAGCCGGAGGAGGAGCCGGAGGATCCTAGGGATCCAAATGAGTAGATATATTGTATCTGCCCCCAAATGCTGATGAGCATATGGGGAAGCATTTTTGTATGACAGATGTATTTTTTGTATATCGGGTGCTGAGGGCAATTATGACATGTTGACTATTTGATTTATATATATATGTGGATATATATTTTAGATATATTGTCGTGGATGCACATTTGTCTTTTGTATATGCCCGTGGAGGCACATGTTATGCACGTGGATGCAGTATGTTTGTTGATTTATGTATGCCCGTGGAGGCACATGTTATGCACATGGATGCATTATTTGGTTTGTTTGTTTTATGCCCGTGGAGGCACATGTTATGCATATGGATGCATTTTTTGTTTATGGATATGACGTGATGTGATTGGTGTGCCAGTCGAGGACACTGTTGGCCATATTATCTGCTACACTATTGAGGTGTCTTGGGACATGTGTGAATGTAATGGATTCAAATTGTCTAACCATTTGTTTAGTGCACAGGAATTTTCTGAAAAGACAGGGATCGCGTACCTGGTAATCATTGTTGAGCTGGGAAACTAGGAGCTGTGAGTCCAAGAAAACGTTGAGGTGACGTATGCTCATCTGGAGAGCAGCGGCCAGGAGACCGGTCACGGCATCGTATTCAGCTTGATTATTGGTAGCGGCACCTAAACATACTCCGTCAATGTGAATTAACTCATGTGAAGGGGAATATATTACCCAAGCTGCGGAGGTGAGATTGGGAGACCAACGGCTTGCACCATCAGCGAAACCGACATGGCAGAGTGGAAGAGGCTCCATCTGTGGTCATGCAGAGAAAAACAAATATTTAGGTTGTTTTTTTTTTGAAATTTTTTGTGAACAAAAAATGTATGCCTATACTAACATGGATGATGGTGTCCATCAGATTTTCTATGGGTAAAATCGTTTAAGGTACAACCCGTTGCGTGGGTTGCGTAGGGTGTTGCCTTCTGAATCGGTCAGAATGTATGCCCCCTGCCCAAGGCAGGTGTGTATGATGTAGGGACCTTGCCACATAGACACGAACTTTCCCTTTCTGGTTTTATCATGAGCTTGATCGTAAGCAAGGACCAGGTCTCCCTCCGAAAAGGTTCTTGGGTGGACGCGTTTGTCGTAACTTAGTTTCGATCGTTATTTAGCTGCTTCCATGTTTTGAATGGCTGTGTGCCGATCTTCATCGGCCTGCTCTAGGAGTAGTAAACGTTGCTCGATCGAGGAAGTGTCCGGTAGGAGTTCAACGGCGATATGTAAAGCTGGGATCTGGCACTCAATAGGGAGGACGGATTCGACACCGTGAACTAAATGGAAAGGGGTAAAACCGGTGGCGGTTTTGGTTGAGGTGCGGTAGGCCCATAGTGCCGGGAAAAGCATGTGATGCCAATTGGATTTGTGCTTGTCTACAGTATGTTGGAGAATGGTCTTCAAAATTTTATTGATCGCTTCGACTTGGCCATTTCCTTGGGGATAGTAAGCGGAAGAGAAATGGTGTTCATATTTCAACATGGTTGATAATTCCTTCCAGACGGCATCTTCGAAGTGAGAGCCGTGGTCAGAGACTAGTTGCTTGGGCACTCCGAAACGAGTGATAACATGGTTGAAGAAAAACCGTGCTGCAGTGTCGGCTTTGCAATTGTAGGTCGGCATGGCTTCTGCCCACTTGGTGAAATAATCTACAGCCACAATGATGTGTTTGTGACCACCGGCTGACGGGGGGTTGCAGTCGAGGAAGTCGATGGCCCATTTGCAGAATGGTCCAACAGTGACGACTGGATGAAGGGGGGCGGGGGGGGTTCTTGCTTTGGGGGCAAATAGTTGGCAGTTCTGGCAATGCTTGACTGCGGTGATGCAATCAGTAAACAATGATGGCCAAAAATAACCGGCCCGAATGATTTTCTGGGCAGTGGCCATGCCGGAGAAATGGCCTCCGCAGGCACCGCTATGACAATCATTGAGGACTTGTTCTGCCTCACTATGGGATAGGCAGCGGCGTAGGATAGTATCAACGCCGCGTCGGTAAAGTACATCCCCAATCAGGAGGTATCGGGGGGCGTGGTGTCGTATGCGACGGCGTCCATCACGATCGATGTGTGGTCGAAATTTTTGCGTACGAAGGTAAGTCAAAATGTCTCCGTACCAAGGGTCATCAGACGAAATGATGAAGATCTGCTCGTCAATCAGGTCCGTTTGGATAACGGGTGATGTTGAAGAGGATGGGAGGTCAGTGATGAGGTGAGCAAGCGCGAGGGCTTTAGTGCTTTTGGGAGTTCTGAAAGTGAGGTCATATTCCTGGAGGATAATGACCCATTTAGCAACACGACCTTGTAGGAGCCGCCGGGTGAGAAGATAGACCATGGGGTTGGAGTCGGCCACGACTGTGGTATGACTGAGTAGAATGTAGTGTCGCAATTTTTGCACGGAAAAGACTACAGCTAGGGCTAATCTTTCCTCGTATGGGTAACGCAGAGGTGGGCCAGACAAGGTCTGGCTGACGTAATAAATCACATGCTCTCGGTGTGAGGCATCTTCTTGGACCAAAACTCCAGACACAGCATGTTCAGATGCTGAGACATAGAGGGTGAAGTCTTGAGAGAAATCCGGTGGGGATATCAAGGGGGCTTGTGTGAGGGCTTTCTTGAGGGCTTCGAATGCCGTGTCTGCTTGCTCATCCCAAACAAAGGGTATGTGGGTGCGAAGTAAGCGTAAGAACCCGTGGACTTTGGTGGCATAATCAGGAACGAAGCGCCTGAGGAAATTGGACCGCCCTTGTAGACTTTGGAGCTGCCGAAGCGTGCGAGGAGGGGGAAGTTCTAAGATGGCTTTGACTTTCAGGGGATCGACAGTGATTCCGTCTTGGGAAACAATGAAACCCAACAACCGGCCCACCGGGACGCAAAAGACACACTTGTGTGGGTTCAAACGGATTTTATATTTGCGACAACGCAGGAAAACTTGCCGGAGGTCATTAAGGTGGTCTGATCATTTTCGGGAACGAGCTGTGAGGTCGTCAAGATAGACTCGCAGGATATGGACCAAGTCGTGAAAGCAATAGGTCATGGCTCGCTGGAAAGTGGCACCAGCATTTTTAAGGCCAAATGGCATGACGCGATAGGCAAAGGTGCCCCATGGGGTGGTAAAGGCAGTCTTGTACTGATCCTCCTTGCGGATGTGAATCTGGTTATATCCGGAAAACCCGTCCATGAAGGATAGGACTTCATGGCCCGCACACTCATCAATGAGTTGGTCAATGAATGGTGTAGGGAAATTGTCTTTTGGACAAGCGTGGTTTAAATCGCGGAAGTCAGTGCATACTCTAAGGGTGCCTTGCTTTTTGTTGACAGGAACGGGGTTCGACACCCAGGTGGTGTACGGAATAGGATAAATGAATCCTGCTTTGCGGAGTTTCTCGACCTCGGCTTTAACAGTGGATAGCTTGGAAGGGTGAATGGGTCGCTGTTTCTGACGAACAGGGGGTACCTCAGGCCATGTATCAATGTGGTGCTCTATAATGGCGGGGTCGAGACCAGGCATCTCGGTGTAGGACCAGGCAAAGACATCACGGAACTCTTGAAAGAGTTTTTTGTATGCCTGAGTTTCTGCTTGAGTGCAAGATGCGCCCAGCGAGATGAGTTCAGGTTTCCCTGGTGTTGTGGAAATGTCTATCTGTATAGTGGGGGAAATGTTCGACATGTTCCCTTCTTGAAAGGCGTCCGGTGCTGGGATGGGGTCCTTTGACCAATCAACCTTAGTGGGTATGAAATCTTTCGATTCGACTGATAGCTGGTCAGATGCGGAGGATGTCGATGCTTCCGGGAGGAAGTACAAGCGATGATGCATATCATCCCAAGGGCAGTCGGGTGCAGTGAGTGTCTCCAAAATTTGCTCATCAGTATTGAAGTAGTCAGACCATAAATCAAGGGGTTCTGGTTTGAAAGTTGTTGAAATCATATATATTGTATAGACTTCTTCCGACGAGGATGATGGCGGGGGGTGGATCTCCTCGATGAGGGGAGGAGATATCTCTAAGTCGACGTTGTTTAACTCGTACAACGTTGCTCTGTAGTTAGGTAGATCGGGACAATGGTGAGAGTAGTGGCTGTAAACACTGCATATAGCACAAGGATGGTTAGTGCGCAGTGATTTGTCACGAGGCTGTAGAGGTGGCTCTAATCTGACTACTGGGATGCTGATGTCATCGTCCAACATATTCATATGCTCTTGGAGTGCCGGTAAGTGTGGGCATTGATGAGTTGGATGGCCAATCTCATCGCATAATGAACATTTAGGGGGAGCTCGAAACACTGGTGGGGGTTTAACTGCCTTAGGAGGTGGTATAGCAGTGTACGGTTGTGGACCTCTGCCCCCAGTGGGCTTAGCAAGAAGAAGGGGATTCGTTGACGTCGACGCAATCGTGAGACCAGGAGAAGGTTTCGTTGACGACGAAGGGATTGCGACACCAGGAGGAGGTTGATTTGTGGTAACAATAGGTTGTACCAGTTGGAGGATGACGTTTGGTGTCGGCGGTGGAACGGGAGGCGAAATATACCACACGGGTAATCCCAATGTTAACCCGGGTAGACTAAGGGTAGCCATAACCGGGGCGCTTACTACCCCCGAAGGAGGAAATAGAAAGGGGATGGTGTGGATGGGTGTAACACCGATGTGACTCGGTACCAATGGTGGTTGACTACCGGGTGTTTGTGTATTCTGTGAAAGAGTACAGAGGTTTGCGACATGGGTCTCTGGTGACGGTGGTGGAATGGCCTGGAATGTAGAGGTCATTGGTGTGTCTGAGTAGAGTCCGGGTCCCACAGAAGACACAAAGGAGGTAACTGCACTAGAAGCGGGTTGTTCAATCATGGGAAGAACATTTTCGGGTGCTGCAGGGGCATTGGGATCATAGTAGGTGAGTTGGTCGATTTTGACCACGCGTCCCTCATGGGGGAACATCATGGTACGAAAAACGGATGAGGCAACTGCTTTCATGGCGTACATGTAACTGCGGCCGAGTAAAAGGTTATAATCGAGCTGGGCGTTAATGACCTCTATGTCAATGAGCACAGTTTTCCCACCTAATTGGACGGGGACCTTGGGTAGTAAACCTTGAGGTTGAGCTGACCGGCCGTCGTAGGCCCGCAATGCAGTGGTGGATTGCTGGAGAGTAGGGGATCCCAACTTCTGCCAAACAAATGTGGACATGACGCATGTGGAGGCACCCTCGTCGATGATACATCGATGGATGACAAGATTCCGAATAGAAACGGAAACTTGGACTGCTATGGTGGAAGGCAGCCGTGGTTCAGACTGGTCTAAATCAAAGGTCATCAATTTCGAATCATTTGGGTCAATCGCCCCAATGGCGAAAAGTAAAGTCTTGCGCTGAGTAGGACAGTTTTTTAAGACTTCTAATGCAGACATGGCTGCGGGAGATTGAGCTAAGTCATCTACGATGTTGTAATTGGACGCAGCCCGTGCATTGGGGTTGTTGTTGATTCGGCGAAGGGGGAAGCGAGGTGCTTTAGAAGCGCCATCGAGTGGAACCTGAGGTATACGCAATGTCTGATCAGTGGGATGAGCATTAGTATCCTTTTCGGCGGGGGGGGCTTCAGAAGTCGGTCCGTATTGATTCCGACGGGTTTGGATATTGACGTCGGCAGTGGACATCATCAATAAATGGTGGGTGCCTGAATCAAACATGGGTTGGTCCGGAGCTGCGTAAGTAATTTGTTGTGGTTGCACGTTGCCCTGTGGGGGGGCTAACGGCTGAGTGTTCACCACTCCTTGTGTTGGAAAAGGGTTTTGTAGTACCAAAGGTTGTTGTGGAGGTGGTGGGGGGTTGGGTGGCGGCTGAGGAGCTGCCTGCCCTTGACGATGGGCGTCATTTGTCCATAGTTGTCGAGCTCGCTCCAGATGTGGGCAAGCGTGGGTATAGTGACCATAGACACCGCAAATGGAACAAGGATGGTTTGTTCGTAAATTAGCATTTTTGGCTTGCTTAGGTGGTCGATCAGGATTCTGATGAGCAGGCGCCGCATTATTTTTTTGCGGAGGATGGGTAGGTTGTGGAGCTTGGTTACGGTTTTGATTGTTTCCACGGTTGCGTCCTCTTCCGCGGTTTGGTTTCCCACCCTGGTTGCGTTGGTTATTTTGGTATTGGGGCTGATGTTGTTGTGCATACACATGCCCTTGAGCATTGGGGGGATTCTGAGGAGCCGCAGGTGCGGGAGCAAGTTGCGGTGGATAGTATGCAGGTGGAGCTGGAGGTGGTCCAGTTGCCTGTTGGGGTTGTTGGTACCCCTGAGCTGGTGGAGGTGTGAGGTTAGCTGGTGCAACCGGTTGTGGGTAATGCATGGGCTGTTGTGGGAACTGCATGGGGGTTTGTACCGTAGGTTGAGCATAGTATGTAGGAGGTACATATGGTGATGGCGCTTGGCCATAACAATGTTGTGGACAAGAGGGTCCATGAATGTGATGGGTCTGGTTTGTTGGAGCATAAGAAGTTGTCGCTCCGGAACTAGATGTAGCCCTAGAAAGGTCTGGGGCAGGCATGGTGCTCACCATACTGAAAGGTTTTGCTTGCGGTGTAATTTGGCCAATAATGCCATCCGCGGCATGTGATGCCCCCGGTGTGTCACCGCGTGCAGAGTCGCCTCGTGGGGCGTCCGGTATGATCGTGTATAGGTAACCCGACTGGGCGTAGATGAGATCAAACTGTTGGGCTTTGAGGATGGCCTCTTCTTCAGACTGGGGTCTTTCAGATGCTACATCCTTCGCAATGAGAGGAAGGAGGGATTTTAGAAACCAATCTAGGAAGATTTGGTCGTCTAATTTGATTTTGCATAGGCTTCGGCGCCGACGCCAATCATGAATATGGTCAGTGATATGGTAACCCGACTGGGCGTAGATGAGATCAAACTGTTGGGCTTTGAGGATGGCCTCTTCTTCAGACTGGGGTCTTTTAGATGCTACATCCTTCGCAATGAGAGGAAGGAGGGATTTTAGAAACCAATCTAGGAAGATTTGGTCGTCTAATTTGATTTTGCATAGGCTTCGGCGCCGACGCCAATCATGAATATGGTCAGTGATATGCGTGGCCGTGTTTTGTCTGCAAGACAGTAGGATCTCGACGCCCGCATCATAGCGGACAGGTAACTGAAATAACTGTAGGAAGGTCGAGGCAAGGGAGGTAAATGTGGAATGCGTCCCATGGGGTTGCTCGATATACCATTTGGCTGCAGAGCCAATGAAGGTGCGTTGTAAAAGCCGGAGGTGGATTGAGTCGTCCACTATGGAGTTGGAGGAACACCATAAATGGAAGGACATGATGTGGTTCTGGGGGTCCTCTCCTGCCTTACCCTCAAACTTAGGGATGTCAGAGGGGAGTTTGGTGGGCATTTGAGGCCACGCCAGATCATGTCTGATGGGGTCATTTGTGAGCCTAGCTAAATCTGGCAGGTTCAGACTTGCCATGTATGGTAGACTAGCAGATGTGGTGACTGGAACTGGGACATGCCTGGCCATAGTGGTATGGTGTAGGGGTCCAGTAGCGCCTAAAGGTATGCTAGGTATGGAGGGTATATGCCCTCCAATAGGTGTAGTCTGGTATGGGCCAGCGCCTCCAAGTGCAACTTGGGTTACACTTGGGTTAGGAATCGCACTAGGGATTCCTGGGATAGCACTTCCAAGTGCAACATGGGTTGCACTTGGGTTGGGAATCGTACTAGGGATTCCTGGGATGGGGTTTGTGGAAACCAAAGGGGGTATGACCCCCATGTTGGGCATACCCATGACAGGTGGTGGCCCTGTGTTAGGCATTCCTAAATGTGGAGTGTTACCCATGTTGGGCATTCCTAAATGTGGAGTGTTACCCATATTGGGCATACCCAAGGGGGTGGTAGTTACCATGGTTGGCACCACTGCAGAAGGGTCTGTGGATGTCTCGCCTATGGTGCTGGTAAACAGTGGATCAAATGGTGTTCCAGACATTATGGTGGTTGGTGGTAACTCTGTGGGGTTTTCGGATTCTACCTCCAAATCAAAGGTGAAGTGAGGTATGTCAGAATCGGATGACTGTCTAATTGATTGACGATGTGTCGAATCCAGGGATAAGGCTCTGTGTCCGTGAAGTGGAGAGCCAAGTGGACTAAACTCTGGGAGTTCTCCCTGTAGACAACGAGAGCGTCTAAAATTCTCAATGGTGAGAATATGTGTTTAGGTAAAAAATTTGTTTAAGTATCAGGTGGTGATATATATATAAAAGACTCAAAACCCTCATGCAACCAAGGGTGCAAGAAGGGGAGTGAAAAAAGAAGGCTCTCAGGCCAAAAAATCAATCCTCAAAAAAGGCACTTATTCTAGCAGCTGTGCTACAATAAGTGGAGGAATGCAACAACTGGTCAGAATACCAACATGCAAACGGCTCCTAGAAAAAATAGGTGTAACTAGACCACAGGTAGGTTGAAATCATGCAAACACCTAATCTAAAAGTATTGTGACTCAAACAGACGATATCCTCTGCAAGGTGATGAAATCCAAGTCAGACAATATGAATGTTGAGACAACGGCTAGATATCCCCCTACCGGGAGGGACACCGGGTAATCAATCCTAAAGACAGGCTACTAGGATACTCCGTTCATGACGCGTCGAGAAAAGGTAAATCTGCCGTTTGGTCCTTTGATCGCAATATCCCAATACAGGGATATCCCGAGAACTGCGAATGGTAGCCCTTCGGTTACTGAATGGATTTCGGTATTCCACTCAGGCTTCCGGAACCATCCTCGCGACTTCAACCCTCCTAGGGGAGAGGCCTTCCCACAAACCGGTTGTGACCGCGCCAAAAAGTACTAAGAGATTTTAGCTCCCTAATTGGACAACTTCTATGTCTCAGATGTAAGAACTGAGGGGTGTTATTGGAACACCTATCCCCCCAATACTACCTAGCTACAAGAATTCTTTTAGTGTTCCCCAAGTGGGGTTAAAAGTGTGTTCAAATTAGGGTACGTTTTAAGGCTTAATTC
The DNA here is from genome assembly GCA_027924585.1 of Larix kaempferi. Classification (NCBI taxonomy): domain Eukaryota; kingdom Viridiplantae; phylum Streptophyta; class Pinopsida; order Pinales; family Pinaceae; genus Larix; species Larix kaempferi. The sequence continues at coordinate 1,599,037 of BSBM01000545.1, forward strand.
AATTAAGTGATCGTGTGAGTGCACGTGAGGTTTTGTAAACTGAACTTGAAAAAATTAAACGCTTTACAGGAAATTTTCAAAAAATAAAGGATTTTTTGAAAATAAAAAGCAAATATTTATGACTTTTTTCACTAAAAGGAATTTAAATGCTTTTTCAAAAAATAACTCAAAAAACAATGGATTTTTTGGATTTATGAAAGCAAATAATAGACTTCTTTTTAAAAGAAATAAATGGATTTCTTCGTTCAAGAAAATTGCTAAGGGCAAGATTTTAAAGAAGTAAACAAGAAAAAATTTGAATCTAGATGAAAATGCAAAATGAGTCTTTCTTTCACTTTCTTGAAAATTTTTAAAAAGATTTCTAGATATGCACTTTTAAATAGTAAAAAAAATTTTCAAAGCTGTAAAATATGCAGAATTTAATACTGTAAAAAATATGCTATGGGCAAAAAGTACAGTAAAAAAAATTTTCAAAATCGGGGTGGCCGAATGAAAAATTCAGCCGCGCGGGTTTTGGACGCACAGCCGCGATGGACCGCGCGGGTTTTGGACGCACAGTCGCGATGGACCGCGCGGGTTTTGGACGCACAGTCGCGATGGACCGCGCGGGTTTTGGACGCACAGTCGCGATGGGCAGCGCGGAAATTGGCCGCGAAGCCGCGGTGTGCAGCGCGGAAAAACGCAGAAAAGTCGCGATGGACCGCGCGACTGTCTGGCAAAAATCCGCGATGGACCGCGCGGAAAAGCACAGAAAAGTCGCGATGGACCGCGCGACTGTCTGGCAAAAAGCCGCGAGGCGGAAGCCGTGCACGGAAACCGAGAAACGAACCCGAAAATCAAGAATTTCGGGCTGTTAATGGGGCCAAAACTCAGAGCAGCAATGGATCTGCTGTCTAAGATGGCAGATCTATGGATCTAAAGGTTAAAAACTAATAAAAAACTAATATTAAAGGCAAAACTAGAGATCTATTGTTCAAACCAAAGCGGAGTCGCCAAAAACTGTTGGCCTGGTTTTGCAACCAGGCTTAGTGCTATGGGCACCTGCTAACTAGTAGCAGCAGTTTCAATGGAAATAAATAACAATAAACTAATTAAACAAGACTATTCATGGATCTATGCAAAGATATTAAGCAAATAGCAAAAATAATTTAAAATCAAGAACAAGACAATGTAAGAATAATAAATTTGTATTGAAAGAATGGGGCAAGCAAGTGCTTGCGGAATCAATACCTCTAATGGTGAGGTTGAATGGCTCCAAGGATGAGCAACTCCAATCTCCAATGGTCTCTTCTCCAATGTGGTTTGCAATGGCCAAAATGCTCAGGGGAGATTTCAGCAGCATAAGGATGAGATAATGGATGGATGTGAAATGAGGAGCCCCTACCACCTTTTTATAGGTTTTGGTGGTGGGAAATACCATTTGTGGTTTTATGGAAACCAAATGGTATTGACCAACATGGTTTAGGTACTTTTCCCTCCTTTTTCCTTTTTTGAATAAAAATAATATTTTAATTCCCTTTTTAATATTTTTGGGAATTTGGACCCTTTTTTAGGGTTTTTTATGCTTTTTTGGGAAAAATAATCTTTTTTAATGGAAAAAGGGGTGTACTTAGGTCTTTTGGTGACCTTTTGTTGGTTTCAGAGGCTTTTGATGGTGAAAAAGTGGATAAATGGGTCATGTGAATAGGGAAATGAGCTAGTGAGCACTTTTTGGGTGTTAACACCAATTCCAACAATGGACTGGGAGATTCGGGATCCGAACCCAAACTGGAATAGCGTTTGGGACATCCTCCGAGGGGTCAAAATCTATAGTCCAACGGTTCAAGTAAATCCCTTGAGGCCTCATAAAATAGGGCCCATTTCGAAAAATCAAGTCTCTATCCTCTATGGAGATAAATTCAAGTAGAAAAAACCCACGGTCGAGGAAGTAAGATGTGACACTATTAGAGATTAAACGTCTCCAGTTTTTATGCACCCAAGCTTCAGTAGATTTAAGGGAAGGCCACAAACCAGTGAACTAACCAACCAAATCTCTGTCAGCTAGCGAAAGCGCAACCTTCATCGGATCTTCTGGGGAGAGTCACCTCAGGGATTTCATCAATTCGTTTGACAAACTTGGAAGAATCTGGCGGCTTCTTTTTAGGCTGAGATGCGACCAGTAGTTTGAAAGCTTCAGCATCAGGAGGTAGTGGCAGTAGTTGAGCCTCACCCTCATCCTCCATGGCTCACGACCTCCAACATATCGCGCAGGGCGAACCCTAGCAGCACCGGCGGCAGCAAGGTCACGGCTCGCAGCAACCACTAGCATCTTGTGCTCAAGATTATGTTGCTCCTACTTGTTCATATTATATCTTATTCCTATTCTATGGATTATTTATCTTATCTTCATTGGAAGTTTTCTTAGTTACGAATCTTGTTCGTTTCATTGGTATCAGAGCAAGTTTGATCTTCCCTTTGGCTATTGTCTTGTGGTCATATAAATTTTAGAGTTTCTCTGGTAACTTGGTCTTTGACCATAATTTCATTTTTACGGTCTTTGACCTTGATGCTTGGCCATTCACAACTCAAAATTCAATTGAAAAAGAAAATAATTCCACTGCAAAAGCAACTCATAGAATAAGAAGAAGAAGAAGAATATAACCAACACATGGTTTATAAAACCAACACATTGTTTTATAAAAAACAACATGTGGTTTAATTTTCCAACCTCTTGTTGGAAAAATCAACGAAGCGTTCTTGAAAGGTAACAAAAATCATAGAAGCATATATACACCAAGTATAAAGGTGTTGATTATTAAGTGGGAAATTATTTATTTAGCACATTGTTGAAGTTAAGATATAAAGTAATATATTTGAAAACTAAAAAGGGCTTAAAAACCATATTATCAAAAGCATTACTTTGGTACTACATCAAAGAGTTATATTAAAAGGGTATACTATATATATATATATATATATACACACACACACACAAAGTGAATAATATAATATTATATTGCATTATTAAGGGTTATAGTATAAAAGAGCGATACAATAAGTTTGAAAAAGGTGGTGCTTAAAGAGTTTTGAAATATTTCAAAAGGTGGAATACAAGAGACATTAAAAGAAGTTATTTAAAAATTATTTAAATCTCAGTACTAAAGCAAGGAAGAGAAGAAGTAAAGCAAAACATAATAAGTAAAGCAAAAAAGAAGAAGTTGTAAACCATGAAGACTATATATAAATCAAAGTTTTGGACTAAATGTCCTTACTGAGAAATGGAGTTTAAGTATAGGACAACCTTTAAAAATCACAAAAGCAATTGTCCAATGTGTGAAAACATGTTTATTATGGAAGAATATGAAGGTAATCCAGAAATACAAATACAAAAATTAAAAGGTGAACTAGGATATGACAAGGAAAGCAATAAAAATTTACAATTTGAAAATGACAAAGAGAAGTATTTTAATGGTTTAATAAAGACATAAAATTATAAATTGAAATATCGTATTCGAGAGTCCAAGAAGATCATAATAAAAAACTACTTGTTAAAATCAAGAAGACAAAGAATAAAACACAGTGCAATAAAAAATTAGAAGAGGAGAATCAAGATCTTCAGAAAACAATTATTAGGAAAAAATGGAGAAAATAACTCCTTAAAAAGGGTTAATCAAGGATTGCTAGAGAAAATAATGTGAAATTCTAAGTCACGGCAGATCTAAGAGTTGAGTATACCTCACAGAGAAACAATGAGCAAAAAAGATGAATTAGAGTGAAACTGCAGTAAAAATGAGCACATAATTAATCATGCATGAGAACTCAGATAGGAGCAGAATAATGTCACACGATCCAATAATCAGTATAGTCAACAATGATAATACAATCGAGAGAATTTGAATCACACAGGATAATTCGAACCTCAATTGGTCTAGCATAGGGACTGTCACCACTAGAGTGCTCCGGAAGACTCAAACTCAACCAAATTGAACCTAAACTCAGTTACCTGGAGACATAATCAATTAACTGAATAAGGAGGGCGCATTAGTGAGTTTGTCATGCATAACAGTCATAAATGGGCGCATGATGCCACAATAAGTGGCATCTAGATCTCTAAACCCCCACAAGAGTCAGCTAACTCAGGTGGACTGCACTGGAACACTGAGTGGGTTCCTATAAAATAGGGAACTGACTCAAGTAGTCCTAAAATGATGCATGCAGGGCTCAGAAGGTCGTGTTAGTTTTTCATAATTTACTTCAATCTGATCTAGGATCTTAACTGAGAGAACAACATGTACAGCATATCAATCATGAACACAATAATGCAAGCACACAAGAGACACAAAGTTTACTTGGGGAAAACCATAAAGGTGAAAAACCCCAATAACTTCCTCAAAGATAGATAGAGCAATGATACAACCCAAGCATAAGAGATAGACATCTCCTAGCAGCAGCTTCTCCTCCTCCACAAGTGCGCCACTCTCCCGAGAGTGTGAGAGAGAATAGAATGTGTAAAATGAGAGAGACACACTCTCTATTTATACACTAACTTGACTTGACCTTTACTCAACTAGGTCGGCCTCAACTTAACCACTTAACATAATGTTGGCTGGGACGACACCCAATAGGGTGGTCTAATAACCCTTTGACCCACAAGGCCGACCCCCAATAGGGTGGTCTAATAACCCTTCGACCCACATGACTTATAGAGTGCCAACCCCAACAAGGTGGTCTAATAACCCATCAAGTATAAGTTACGACACTTACAATATAAATGATGACACTTTCATATAGAGGAATAATAACATCTCTATAGGAATACAAACAATTCCGTATGGAGGAATAATAACATCTCTATAGGAATACAATATACATATATGTGAAATACATTCCGAAGTTACATATACATCAACACTCCCTCTTAACTAGGAAGGTATTTCTCGACACAGGTCTTCTAGCACAAGTATTCTTCTCTGGATCATCGTCACTGGATAATCGTCATCGAGTCATCGTCATCGTCACTACTGCTGCTATCTCAATCAATCTCTGAATCTACTCATCATAGGAAGTTCTACAGAGCCAGTCCTTTTTCATACTGGATGTAGGCCCACCACCTACAGGTCTTCATCATCACTGGCCATACTGTGCAATCCTCAGGACTTATTACGTGCATCACAAAACCTGGCTGAAGTATCCCAGGCTGTTACGATCACTCAGCTCTACCTATCGGATCTCCCAGGAGCACATTACATGTGACCCATCACAAAACCTGGTTGAAGCATCCCAGGCTGTTACGAGCACACAGCTCTACCTGTCGGATCTCCCAAGAGCACATTACATGTGATCTCACCACAAAACCTAGTTGAAGCATCCCAGGCTGTTACGAACACACAGCTCTACCTGTCAGATCTCCCAGGAGCACATTACAGGTGGTCCACCATAAAACCTAGCTGAAGCATCTGAGGCCTTTTTCATCCTGTCCAGATATCCCAGGAGCAAATTACATGTGGTCATGGCAAAACCTGGCTGAAGCATCTGAGGCCTTTTTCATCTTGTCCAGATCTCCCAGGAGCAAATTACATGCCATAGGACAAAACCTCGCAAGAGCATCTCAGGATGTTACGGGTACACAACTTCGACCTGAAGATTTCCTAGGGCACAAATTACATGTCCTCCCAGAGCAATGTCTCAAAAGAGCATCCCAGGCTGTTACGGGTACACAACTCCGACCTATAGGATCTCCCAGACATGCTCATCTGCACAACCTGATCCATGGCCACAAAGTATCATCCTGATACTCACCATACATCATCCTGATGTACACATGATCATCCTGATCATCATCACTACATCGTTCTGATGCATGTCATCTAGAGAAGCTCGTCATCCACGATCATCCTAATCATACAATGCATCCACCTGATGTATACCAAGTATATACCTAATACATATCATCATATACAATGTATCTACCTGATACATACATAGATACATGATCCACACAATGTATCCATCAACATACATGATCTACCTGATACATATAAAGATACATGGTCCAAGCATCCAACATGATGCATACATACATAAATGATCCAACTAATCATATCCAACATCCAACATGATGCGTACATACATAAATGATCCAACTGATCATATCCAACATCCAACATCATAAATGTCATACAGTTTTGCAATTATCTTAACCAATGCTTCAATACAACATTTATCCATATCCCGTAACTTTCTAGATGCCTTCCAATATCTACCATAACATTGTTAAGAGTGTGCGCAACTCCCAACATGTCAGCAAAGAGGTTTCATTCTAGATAAGTAGCAATGGAATGTTGTACAGTGCCATAGGCCACTTACCCATGTATATTAGTAGTATACTGTTCATCAATGCAACTATTCTAATATGCATAATACACAACCTAATTCTAGGAACATCAGTATATACATTATTGAACAGTATTATTTAAACAATAAAATATGCAAGGAATGATAATTCAAATACTTATCTTTGTTTGTTTGTTGGGTTGACTCCCTCTCAGTCTTTGCTTCTTTTCTGCAACTCCATTCTGATGTGGATTGTGAGAAGTGGTCAACTCCCTTTGAATATCTGCATCCTTGCAGAAACTACTGAACTGTGCTCCTTCTTGATCTTTGCTTCCTTGAAAGAACAACTGGAGTGTGCTCCCTCTTGATCTTTGCTTCCTGGATTACCTGTCCTTGAACTTATATCCATCCTTAATCACTATGCATGCTTATTAGTATCATCATTGTGTTATCGTTGAGGTCTCATACATAATCACACATTCATTAGTATAATAATCTTAAACATATATATTCATGATCATTTCAAACACAGATAATAAACATTAGTATTCAAGGTTTCAGGTAAGTCTTCTTTTACCCATGCATATTCTTATTTGACCATATGACTCTTCTGGTTAGTTAAATCATCAATCAAGATAAGAGACATAAAATGCATAAACCCTTGATTACTTACATTTCTAACTTTATGAATAAGCATAACCAATCATATCAAGTATTCTTATATAAGGGATCCAAACACAAGGTAGGATTCTAACTTGATATGGGAAAAACATACCTGAATTGGTATGTTAGCTAGTTATGTCTAACATACCCACATGATGTCTTCTTGTTCTCTTCAATGACTTGTGCTAGTAACCTGCATATCTCATAGGTTAACCATTATAGAACCAAGTTATACATACCTCGCAAATAGATCTTCTAAGTGATCCATGACAATGGATGAATCTTTGTCCTCATGTCATCATGATCATATTTTCTTGAACTAGAACCTGATTTGTCTTTCTTGGTGTACCTTTCATGTTAGCGGACAACATAAACCTCATACAACACCATAATGCATTAGTACAATCATAAGTGTCAACACCCTAACCAATAAATATCTTCTATCATGCATTCATAATTTTGTTAAGGTGATACGACAAGTCTAAAATCAAGATTGTACTAACCGTAATAACATGAAGACAAACATACCATAAACTTAATCATGAACAAATCTCGAAACATACCTAGATGAGTCATACCTGTCGAGATTGCTTGTAATCTTCTTATGTAAGGCCTTAGCCTCATCTCCCTCTGAAACAGGAACTTCTTCACTTATGCAGGTGACCAATCCATTCTCTTCTAGGATTAACCCAATCCACATGATTTGCAGGAACTGGATCTGGAGCTGGATTAGGGTTTGTCAGAGAAACCCTAAAAATTCAAACTTTGAATTTCAAACTTCTGAAAGGATCGAAATATGTGCCTTGATGAGCTGATCAAGTTGGTATACTCAGAATTTGAAAACTGCAAAGTTTCACTCCTCAAATTTGCCTTTGAAACTTCTGGATTCACTGGACATGACCCCGAACTAGGGTTTGATGAAGACCACCCTTCTGCCTAATCAAAAGGTTTGATCCAAGTCTCTAAGCTTCTATTTTTCAGAGGAGCTTCCAGCCGTGGTCACAGATTTCAAAAATTCCCATTTCTGCAGAAGCCCTAATTTTCTACGTTTCCAATCAAAGTCCCGAACTAGGGTCTGATCAAGCCCGGTCTTCTGCCCAACCAAAAATTCTGATCTTGGTCTCTAAATTTCAATTTTGATGAGTAGCATTTAGTCGTAGTCTCCGATTACAAAAATTCCAACTTTCTCCGAAACCTTAAATTCCGGAAGCCATGAATGAAGGTGCTCAAAAATAATTATGGTTTGACATAAATAAGTACCTGATTGTTTCTGGTGTAACTCCGAACTTTTTGATCCACAGGGTGTGAAAACGTTTCTTGTGATAGCTCGACCTGTCATATTTCCAACCCCATAGGTCTGACCTCAAATGGATTCTCTGAGAGAGAGTTATGCCAAGTGTCGCAACGTGACCTATTTATGGGATAAAACAGGAGAGCAAACTTGTACAGCGTTCCATGTGTCAGTGGTTTAGTTTCAGCCTTTGAAAACATTAGGTGAGAAATTACAGTTCGTGTACTACCTGTCACTTTTTACGAAATTTCATTTGGAGCTTCCTATCCCAATTTATGACCTTTTTTCCAAGGTCGCCTATTTATGACTGAGATCTGGAAGAGGCAGAAACCCTATATTGTACAGATCATAAATCATAAAGTACAATGAATTAGAGGTTTTCCTTTGGACACAAGGTACATGGGGATCTTAGATTCGACCCGTAACAATTTCAGATCTGAAAAATTTGCCAAAATGGATTTATAGCGAAATTGCTACGATGACTGGTTTTTGCTATATCAAGCCCTAGCATCGCAAGTGCAACAAGTATCATACATGCCATACCATGCCTTCTTTCAGGCTAGCTCTGATACCATGTTATTTTTTCAGAATTTACTTCAATCTGATCTAGGATCTTAACTGAGAGAACAACATGTGCAGCATATCTACAGCATATCAATCATGAACACAATAATGCAAGCACACAAGAGACACAGAGTTTACGTGGGGAAAACCATAAAGGTGAAAAAACCCAATGACTTCCTCAGAGATAGATAGAGCAATGATACAACCCAAGCATAAGAGATAGACATCTCCTAGCAGCAGCTTCTCCTCCTCCACAAGTGCACCACTCTCCCGAGAGTGTGAGAGAGAATAGAATGTGTAAAATGAGAGAGACACGCCCTCTATTTATACACTAACTTGACTTGACCTTTACTCAACTAGGTCGGCCTCAACTTAACCATTTAACATAATGATGGCTGGGCCAACATCCAATAGGGTGGTCTAATAACCCTTTGACCCACATGGCCTACCCCCAATAGGGTGGTCTAATAACCCTTCGACCCACATGACTTATACAGGGCCGACCCCAACAAGGTGGTCTAATAACCCATCAAGTATAAGTTACGACACTTACAATATAAATGATGACACTTCCATATAGAGGAATAATAACATCTCTATAGGAATACAAACACTTCCGTATAGAGGAATAATAACATCTCTATAGGAATACAATATGCATATATGTGAAATACATTCCGAAGTTACATATACATCAACAGGTGGTAGATGGATCCTGGATGACATCTGCATACCACTAGGGGGAAAATGACATCATCAACTACTAGGAAAAATAAATAATGCTAGGTAGGACAAGGATGGAGTATTAAAATATCCTAACACCCCCCCTTAATCCATACTTTTGCATCCTGGGCCCTGGTTTCTAAGACCAAAGGTCACCCATACAATCAAATAAATGATAAAAAATAAAGAATTGTCCATGAACCAAGGAAATGGGGAAAACCTCATGGGAAAACCCCCCCCTCAAAATAGGACAGCAGGAAGCTCATACAGCTTTCACACCAAGTAGAGATCTGAAAAAGACAAATCTCTTCTAAGTGAAAACTTTAGTGAATATGTCTGCAATCATCTCCTATGTAGGACAATAATGCAATGAGATGGGTATGATTATGCACTAGCTCCCTGATGTGGTGCATGTGAACCGCAATATGTTTGGTCATCTGCTTATGTACTCTGATTGTCACATAATAGGTAAACTGAAGGAGAAGTGCAAATGCCAAACTTGGTCAAGATCTGAAGCAACAAAACTGCCTGGATGGCTGCATTCACAGCCCCTCTGTACCCTGCCTCTGCTGAAGATAGTGCAAGTGTTGCTTGCTTTTTGCTTGACCAACATATTTGTCCTTATCCAATCATGAATACATATCCTGAAGTGGACTTCCTGTTAGTATTTTCTCCAATCCAATCTGAGTCAATAAAACCAACCAGATCTAGTGGAGCACCAGCAGAATAGTGGATCCCAAACTCTCTCGTACCTTGCACATAGTGCAAGATCCTCTTAGTTGCTTTCCAGTGAATCTCATGTGACTCCTACATGTACCTAGCCACAACACCAACAACATATGATAGATCTAGTCTCGAATGTGTCAGATATAACAAGCTACCAATTAGTTGTTTGTAAAGTGTGTTATCAACCAAGGGTGTGGAACCACCTTCTTCCAATCTAATGCCCGATAGGAAGGGAAAATATGTGGCTTTGCAATCAGCCATATGAAACTTTGTCAGTAAATCAGATGCATGTACCTTGACTGTAAAACCATGATCCCTGAAGCATTTTGAGTCACTTCAATACCAATGAATTGTCTCAACAGTCCCAGATCTGTCATAGCGAATGCTTTGTTCAAGGAAGACTTGATGTGCTTCAACCCAGTAGCAAATCCACCAGTGATAATCAAGTCATCCACATACAAAACAATCAACAACATACATTCGCCCTTCTTTTGCATCTAAACATTGCAATCAGATTTGAATCTCACAAAATTTAGTGATAGTAAGAGGGAATCCATCTTAGCATACCATGCCCTTGGGGCTTGCTTGAGCCCATACAATGATCTCCTCAGTCTACATACTAAGGAAGGATCATCAGTGTACCCCTCGGGCTGTCTCATGTAGATCTCTTCTTCCAAGTCACCATGCAAGAAGGCACTCTTTACTTCCATGTGATGTACCTCCCATGCATACAAAGTTGCAATGGCCAAAACAACTCTCACTGAATCCATCCTTGCAACATGAGTGAAAGTCTCATTGTAGTCCAACCCTTGGACTTGTGAGTGCCCCTTTGCAACCAACCGAGCCTTGTACTTGGTTGTAGATCCATCAAATCCAAGCTTAGTTTTGTAGATCCATTTGCACTGAACAAGTTTCCTCCCGGGTGGAAGAGGGATAAGATCCCATGTTCCATTGTTTTGTAGTGACTCATGTTCTTCATCCATGGTTGCTTGCCATCTCGGATCATGGCAAGCTTCTCTGTAAGACTATGGATCAGATCCTACCATCATGAAGCACCTCTCAGGGAGAAGTGGATCTGTAAGGCAAAGTGCAATGTTTGCATCTTGGTATTGAGATCTTGTTCTTCTGGAGTCAGATGCATCTCCAGCAATAACCCCAGCTGCTTCAATAAGCTTTTGAGCCCATTTGGGCTTTGGATTAGGAGTAGGTGTTGGATCTAGATCTGGATCTGCTAGATATTCTTGCTCAATATCTAGATCTGAATCATATTGGTCTTCTTCTTCTTCTTCTGAATATGGATCACCTGTGGAAACATCATTACGAGCAAATGGAGTAGGTAGATCAGTTATACCTTCTTTGTCAACTTGTTGTAGATCATGCAATGGATCCTCTTTGAACTGCACACTTCTTTCAATGAAGCATCTCTTTGTTGCAATCTCCATCAGCTTGTTAGCCTTTGCATATTCTTCCTATCCAAGAAGGATGCATTCGCTACTTTGAGGTTGAAGTGATTGCCTCTTGTCAGTGGAGATTATGGCCCATGCCTTGGATCCAAAAACCCTCAGATGAGAGACATCGGGTTTATTTCCCTCCAATGCTTTGAATGGAGTGACCCCATCAACAGATTTGTGGGGTACCCTATTCTGATAGTATGTGGCACAGTTTATTGCTTATGCCCAAAGATTTGATGGGATATCTCTTGCTTCAAGCACGCGGGTAGCCATCTCTTTCAATGACCTATTCTTCCTCTCTGCTACACCATTTTGTTGTGGTATGTATGGAACAGAATGTTGAATCTAAATGCCTTCGAAAGCACATAGCTGCTACAAATCCCTTTTGATGTACTCTCCTCCATTATCATATCTAAGTTCTTTTATCTTCCTTCCAGCAGTGTTATCAACTAGGGCTTTGAAAACTTTGAAGCATCCAAACACCTTAGATTTCTACTCGAGAAAGTAGATCCAACAGAACCTAGAGTAGTCATCAATGAATGTCGAAAGATATCTGGATCCATTAATTGAAGCAGTGGGCATCGGTCCTGAAACATCATTGTGAATCATATCTAGGATGGAGGAAGCTCTCTTTGCCTTCCCAACTTCATACTTTTGCTCTGGGTGCTTCCCTACCAAGCAACCTTTGCAGATCCCTTGAGAGAATTTTATGTTCGGTAGACCTTGAACCATCTCTTCCTTGTGCAACTGCTGGAGATATTTGAAGTTTAGGTGTCTGAATATTTCATGCCAGAGCCTACTTGTCTCATTTGCATGAGTCAAGAGAGCACTTTGATGGGAGTATGGAAAGAAGCAGGAGAACTCATAAGTCTTGGAGACATGATAACCTACTTGTCTATCACCTTCCCATATGAGATCTCAATAACCTCAACTGAATCAGATCCAAATACTACTTTCTTTGTAGGACCTGTGTGTGTCATCTGGTAAACAGACAACAAATTGGCTGCTAGAGAGGGCACATACAATACATTATTGAACCTTCCATGCTCAAGTTGTATGGTACCTTTCCCTTCAACAAATATTTGAGAGTCATACCCCATGTGTATGCTTGGTCCATCAGTGAGATCTAATGGCAAAACTCCTTGAGCAGCATAACATTTCCCTTCCTAAAGGTGCAAGGAAGATTGATCCAGGTGGTAAGTCAGAAGATCATGAGAGATGCCATGCATTGAAGGTTGGGTTCTCACAATCCCAAGATTTTCTTATTGATTATGTAAGGTTAGCCATTACACCAAAACTTGCAGATGTTGATTAACATCTGAAACCAAGCACAAGGTCCTATTACCAGGAGTGGTCGGTAGTCCACATTTTTATATTCCCGAAGGTGCGGCGGTTATACCATGCGGCTGTACCGATACTCCAACACCCCCCCTCCGGCGTAGCTCAGGGGAATTGAACCTGAGACCTCATCTCTGATACCATGTGAAATTCTAAGTCACGGCAGATCTAAGATATTAGTATACCTCACAGAGAAAGAATGAGCAAAAAAGATGAATTAGAGTGAAAACTACAGTAAAATTGTGCAGATAATTAATCATGCATGTGAACTCAGATAGGAGCAAAATAATGTCACACGATCCAATAATCAGTATAGTCAACAACGATGATACAATAGATAGAATTCGAATCACACAGGAGAATTCGAACCTCAGTTGGTCTATCATAGGGATTGTCACCACTAGACTGCTCTGGAAGACTCAAACTCAACCAAACTGAACCTAAACTCAGTTAACTGAAGACACAATCAGTTAACTGACTAAGGAGGTGCATTAGTGATTTTCTCATGCATAACAGTCATAAATGGGCGCATGAGGCCACAATCAGTGGCATATGGAGCTCTAAACCCCCACAAGAGTCAGCTAACTCAGGTGGACTGCACTAGAACACTGAGTGGGTTCCTATAAAATAGGGAACTGACTCAAGTGGTCCTAAAATGATGCATGCAGGGCTCAAAAGGTGGTATATGGGCCTTGGATGGCATCTGCACACCACTAGGGGACAAATGACATCATCAACTACTAGGAAAAATAAATAATGATAGGTAGGACAAGGATGGAGTATTAAAATATCCTAACAAATAAAAGGGTTGAGAGAAAGTGAACAAGCAAATCAAGATACTTAAAATGAAGTCGACAAGTCAGATTGTAAGGAATGACTCTTATGTGTAGGAGCCATAGTCAAAGTTTACTTACACAAATTAAGAAGCTAAAGCATGATAAAAATTTGTTAAAAGAAATGATAGAGCAAATTACCAACAAGGAATCAAAAGTCAATAAAGAGACAGTGACCGAAACCGTTGAAATGTTGGCATCGTCAAAGGTACAAATCCAAACTTTGGAGAAGGGAAATAGTATAGGTCCAATAGAAATATCAACCAATACATCACCAGAAGTATCAAAAGTTGAAGTTTATACAAACATCCCACAAGCAACTCGAATACTGTATCGTCATCCAAATAATAAGAGTTGTTGCAACCAATGACAAATTCAAGAGGAAAATAAACAATATTCTACTTATAAACGAATCACGTTCAACATTGAAAAGAACATATTGTCTCGGTTTATCAAGTGTTGGAGCTACCAACACAAAAGATCATGAGAAGGCATCACGAGTAAGAACAAAGGATAAAGTCTTCCATAATAATGATTTGAGGGCAAAGCATTTATAAGGGGAAGGCAATGTAATAGATACAATATATAAATATTAAATAATAATAATAATAATAATAAAAGATAAATACTCCCCATGACGGGTGCTTATCTCATGATGCTACGAGTCGAGATGAAGAGCACTCATACTGATGAACGGAAAGCTCAACGACGCAGGAGGGCACATGGGTGCTCCCATCCAGATACTTTGATGGCCATTAAGGCAGATAGGCCCAAGTACTTATGTGGGCAGTACAATCCTTGGACTCGCTATCAGGATTCGATATATGCTTTTGATCCTTCTCTCATGCAAGCCTTCATGGCCACCCTAGACATATTTTGACATGATTACGATAATTTTAGTAGAGCTAAGTGGGGCATGGGGGGGGAATATGGTAAGAACCAATTCCAAGCTGCTTATGCAAAGCTTGACAAATCTCCTCATTTCCAGCTTCTGGTCTCACCGCTCAACATTAAAGGTGGCAAAGTGGGCTTATTTTGGTGGTTCCTCGGCAAAGCAAACATGATGGTTAGGATGAAAATCACAAAGAAGAAGACCGTTGATTGGCCCAAGCGCTCTTGCATGGCTCTTACCTTGTGGGAAATGGGGAAAGTTCAGGGCTTATTTGAGAACTAACTCCACCCATCTGCTAGCAAAATTTTTGAGTGTTTGGAAAGACGTCTGCGTCGAAATCTTAGGCGCCCGAAGGGTCAAAAACTTATGGAGGAATTCAGGTGGCTAGTGGATGATTCAAGGTGTGAAATTCTATATCACAACAGATCATGGAGTTGAGTATACCTCACAGAGAAAGAATGAGAAAAAAATATGAATTACAGTGAAAATTGCAGTAAAAATGAGCAGACAATTAATCATGCATGACAACTCAGATAGGAACATAATAGTGTGTAATCATTCAATAATCAATATAGTTAACAATGATGTTACAATGGAGAGAATTCGAATCTCAGTCTGTCTAGCACAGGAATTGTCACCACTGGAGTGCTCTGGAAGACCCAAACTCAGCTCAACTGAACCTAAACTCAATTAATTGAAGACACAATTAGTTAACTGACCAAAAGGGGTGCATTAGTGAGTTTGTCATGCAAATCACTCAGAAAAGGGAGCATGAGGACACAAATAGTGGCAATCGGAGTATAAACACCCCACAAGAGTCAGCTAACTCAGGTGGATTGAACTAGGAGACTGAGTTGGCTCCTAAAATGTAGGGAACTTACTCATGTGGTCCTAAAATGATGCATGCAGGGTGCATTAGGTGGCTAATGGGTCCTAGATGACATCTGCACACCACTAGGGGGCAAATGACATCATCAACTACTAGGAAAAAAGAAATAATGTTAAGTAGGACAAAGATGGAGTATTAATTATCCTAACACCCCCCCCCAATCGAAACTTGGACATCCTGGGCCCTGGTTACTGATACCAAAGGTCACCCATACAATCAAATAAATGATAAAAGAATTGTTCATGAAAACTAAGGAACTGGGGAAAAACCTCATGGGAAAAATAAACCTCCCTAAAAAATGAACAGTAGGAAACTCAAGTAGCCTTCACATGTGCAAAAACTTTGTGAGTGAAAGACTTTCTAAAAATGTTGGCAATCTACTCATATGTACGATAGTAATGCAGGTGTTGGATGTGGATCTAGATCTGGATCTGCTCCTCTGATGTACCTCCCACTATGTCGAAGTTGTATTTTCCAAAACAAATATTTCATAAACCATCTTTGCTACTGGAGCGAATGGCTCATTTTAGTCCAAATCATGAACCTTTGAGTACCCTTGGACACCTAACCGAGCCTTGTACTTGATTGTAGATCCATCATGGCAATTCTCTTCGAAGGATTGTGGATCAAACCCAACCATCATGTAGCACCTCTCTAAGAGAAGTGGATCTGTATGACATAGTGCAAGGTTTGCATCATACCGAGATTTGTTTGTTCTATAGTTAGATGGATCCCCAGCTATGTTCCTATCATCTTCAAGGACTTTGTGAGCCCATATTGGCCTTGGCCATGGATTGGGAGCAGGTGCTGAATCTGGATCTGGATCTGCTTGAACTTCATACTCAACATCAAGATCTTGGTCCTCATCTTCAGAATCTGAAACTGGATCATTAAAAGAGAAAACATTTTGATCTTCATCAGATGTCAAAGGAGTAGGCAGAGAGTATGGAAAAAAGTGAGAGAATTCATATGCCTTTGAGGCATGGTTTGCAAACCCTTTCACTATAATCTTCCCAATATAAGAGATCTCTGCAATCTCAACTATGTCAGTACCAAAGACAACTTTCCTTGGTGAACCTGTGTAAGTCATTTAATAAACAGACAACAAATTTGCTAACAAAGAAGGCACAAATGGAACATTTTTTAAGTTCCGTGCTACATTTGTATTGTGTTGTTCCCTGATGAGAGATCTGAGAATCATCTTCCATGTGAATACTAGGACCATCATTGAGATCTAGAGAAGAAAATGATTCTTTGGAGGTAACCATGTGGTTGGAGGCTCCAGAATCAATGAGGAAGGCTTGTGATTGTGAGAATCCAGCCTTCAGTGCATGGAATCTTTCATGATCATCTGTCTCACTTCCAAAATCAATCTCTCTTACGCCTTCTGGGAGGGCAATGTTGTGTTGTTCAAGAAGTTTTGTCATTTGATCTATCTTCTTCTTCATGCATGAACTCTCCAGATGGTTTCCTTTCTTGCAATAGGAACACTTGGTCTTCTCAAGCCTCTGTTGCTTATACTTCTTGGAGATCGAGGCTCCTTCCATTGGATTAGAATTTGCATTCTGCTTGGATTCAAATTTCTTATTCTCTTTACCCTTGTTCCTCCCTTTTGCATTCACACTTTTTGACTCCCCAACCATAAGAGCCTGACTTTTGGAGGCTTGCAAAGCGCCCATCTAAATTAGTTTGTCTTGTTCTTGGATGAGAGATTCGGTGAATGCATCTAAGGATGGCATTTTCCAACTAGGGATTAACAATCTCCATGAATGGAAGGTAGAAACAAAAATGGAAAACTTTGGACCAAGCTTTCTTAGAATGGATAGAACCAGCTGCTCATCCTTCTTCTCAATGCCACATTGCTTGCATTGCATGACCAAATATTTGAATTTAGTGTTAGGATATTTAGACACTTAGGAGTTAGTTAAGATCAACTTGTGTAATATATCCGTTATGGATAGTGTGTTTCTTTAGTATGCATTAGTATGCATTTGTAAATACTTAATCCGATGGTCACGATATGTTTCCGACATAGAGTGATCCGACGGCTCAACTTCTCTTAGATCAAACCTAACCTTGATCCATGGCTTAACACCCGATTGGTCCATGATCTCTATTTAAAGAGCATGGAGGGTCATTGTTTAGTTGATCGATTATGAGAAGCTCATTTGTAACTTTCTTTCTTTGCATAATAAATTGTCCCGTAGAAGCTATTTGGCCGGGGCCGTGGAGTGTTTCCCTCAAGAGAGTTTAAACCACGTAAAAACATCGGTGTGTTGATCTGTGATATGTTTGTGTGAAGTGGTTTCTCTTTGTGTTCGGTCCTTTGGTAGTACCCTGTGTACCTGAACATGGTATCAGAGCTTTTATGAAGTGCCGCTTCCGGTTATGATCTAGATCTTGAACTACTGTTGCCGAAACTCGAAAGGGTTTCTAGTTCTGGTATTTCTGTGCATTTCTGGGCTGTGGGAGGTGTTCCATTCCGTCCGGAACGTCATTTCCATTGGAAAATAGTTTTCGTTTGATAAAAAACGGTTCCCGGTTGCTCCAGAAACACGTATTTCATCAGATCTGAAGGTATAATGTTACAGTGACGCATTTTTTTTATTTCGTTTTTTGAAAAGAAAAAAATCTCATATTTCTTTTTTTTTACTGTTAGATTTTTTTGGTTCGGATTGTTGCTTTCCCCTCTGCGTATGCTCTTTGTCGTGCACCTTGAGTGATCTCAGCAAATCAGAAACAGAAAGGGAAATGGTTTTTCTCGGCTGCGTATGCTCTTTGCCGTGCACCTTGCGCGATCTCGGCAAATCAGAAACAGAGAGAAAACGTAGACTTTCCGGGCAAGCTAACAATATCTAACTCCACAAGTGTGGAAAAGTTTTTTTGTTTCGATTTGTGGTTTGTTTTGCAGGAAAAAGGGCAAGCACGCAAACCAAGCAAAAAGAGTAAAAAAAAAAAAAAAAAACCTTCCTCATTCCCATATTTTACATACCTTTTAAACTAGCTCACTTGGTTAAAAGTTGTTTTATTCCTTAATAGGTCTTGAGTTCAAGTCTTAGAAAGTTACTTTTAAAATAAAAAGTGCATGCAATTTCTAATTTCAAATTACTTTATTGTAAAAGTGCATCTCACTTAAATAATAAAAAATAAAAATACAAGTGAGTCACTTAAGTTTTTTTATTGTTGCATTATTTAAAAGTAATATCATTGTAAAAGTGAAATCACTTATTTTACAAAAGTGGTTCACTTAAAGCAACTTTCTTGTAAAGTGATTATCAAAAGGTTCATCTTGGGAAGAGGGGGGTTCTTTTTTTTGCTGGACATTCTCTAGCTGCCACGTCACTATTGGGGACATCTTCAACAGTTTCTTTGTTCAAGCATAACTTCATCATACAGAGTCCATTTTCAGTGCCGTTTTTTTTGAAACCGCCTATTTTTTCGAGCTCTTCACATCCAGACTATTGGTTTCTACTTTTACAGCCATTAATTTACAAATATGGCCGCCCTTTGTGATATTCTATTTAACAGTTTCAACTATTTCTCATGGAAATCTCGTATGGAGGATGTTCTACGAAGTAGGGGACTTTTCAAAATTACAACAGGGAAAGAAAAAGAATCCACTGATGATGATAAGAAAATAAAATGGGCAAATAGATGTGATGAAGCTCGTGGATTGATTGGGATGTCAATCTCTACTGATTTGCGATTCCACATATCTGGAATTGATGAACCTAATGCTGGTTGGGACAAGTTGGAATCTGTGTTTGGTAAACACAATGAAATTCGAGGTCACCAACTCGAAAATGAGGTGATTTCTTTAAATCCAAGTGACTTTTCATACATTCAAGATTATTTATCTAAGTACAAAACTCTTAAGCTCTTATGTGCAGAATGTAAGATTGAGAGGGAAGACAAACAATGCATTTATCATATTCTTTCCAAACTTGGACCTGCATATTCTGTTTTTGTATCTACATTTTACTCCATGAAAGCATCCTTGAATGCAGCTAGCTATCAAGAGCCTAATCTTGAATCCTTTTGTGATTCCTTGATTAGAGAACAAGATAAACTCATTCATCTTGGAATAATCAACAATACAGATACATCTGGGAAAGCCTTATTGTCCCAACAGAAAGAAAAGTCCAAGCCTCCAAAGAAACAAAATTTTCGCAATAATAAGTCAAACAAGGGTCCCAAACCCTCTCAGTCAACTCCTTCTTTAAAAAATGACAAAGGATCCAAGCCAAAAGGAAAGAAGACTGAGCGTCATCAAAACTATTGTGGGAAAGATAATCATGATGAATCAAAGTGTTTCAAGAAGATGGCAGCCTTGGAAGCAGCAATGAAGAAGCACCACATCAGCCTAGATTCGCCTTCAGAATCTACCTCTCATGGACATGCTCTTTGTGCTTCTGGTTATTCTTATAATGCATCTTCTTCTTCTACTTCAAATGAATGGCTCATTGATTCTGGAGCATCTTATCATATGGCTAAGGATCAAGCCATCTTTTCCACTATGCATGAATGTAACACCAAACAAATATTTGTTGGTGATGATAGATATCTAAGTGTTGTAGGAGCTGGAACAGTTCCCGTAGATAATGGTCATTTTAGTGATGTACTATGTGTTCCAAGAATTTCCTGCAATTTGTTATCAGTCTATCAGATCACTCATTCTGGTGAAGGTAAAACTGTGACCTTTACACCTCACCAAGTTGTAATCAAGGATTTTAAAGATCCTCAACGGGTCCTAGCTACCGGAATTGTTGATGATATTACCAGGTTGTACAAGTTTAACAAATTTGGGTCATCACCTTTCCCTTCAGTTTTCGTTGCTCATAGTGATAACTTGAGCAAACTTTGGCATGAGCAATTTGGTCACTTAAATTATCGCTCATTGCAACAACTATGTAAAGAAAATATGGTGACAGGTCTTCCGATGGTATCTTGAAGAGATGGTGTTTGTTCCGGTTGTGTACTCGGAAAACATCATCGGGACAGTTTTGACAAACGTGCATCTTGGCACGCCTCGATTCCCTTGGAGCTTGTGCATAGTGACTTGTGTGGTCCTCTTCCATCTGCTTCCTTTTCTGGTTTCAAATATTTCTTAACTTTCATTAATGATTACACCAGACGCACTTGGGTTTATTTCCTAAAACTTAAGAGCGAAGTATTTAACATGTTCTTGGCCTACAAGGCCCTTGTTGAAAAACAATCTGGTCATCAAATTATTAAGTTAAGATCTGACAATGGAGGAGAATATGTTAACAAACAGTTCACTACTTTCTGCACTGAACAAGGCATCCAACAACAGCACACAGTTCCATATACGCCACAACAAAATGGTGTAGCTGAGCAGAAGAACCGCACTTTAAAAGAAATGGCTAATTGTATGATCCAATCTAAGGGACTAAGTCCTCAATTTTGGGCTGAAGCCATAAATTGTGCAAATTACATAGTTAATCACACCCCAACTAAAGCATTACAAGGTATAACACCGGAAGAAGCATGGAGTAAAATTAAACCTGATGTAAGTCACTTTCGTGTGTTTGGTAGTGAAGCATGGGTTCACATTCCGGATGAAAAACGGAAAGCATTGCAGCCTAAAAGTGAAAAGTGCATATTTGTTGGATATTCTGAAGATGTAAAAGGTTATAGACTTCTTCAACCACATTCTCATGATATAATCATTAGAAGAGATGTTAAATTTGATGAAAATATCTTGGCCTGCGAGCCTAACTCGACGATTGTGCCATCTTTGGCCTGCGATCCTGATTCGGCGTTTGTGCCTCCTTCTTCTTCTTCCAACTTCCTTGACAGGTTTCCAACTCCAGTTTCTGATGATGACAGTGAGGATGAAAATCCACCTCCGCCTGCTCATGTTCCTCCAGTTGCACCAGCACAAGTGCTTCCTCGATGGGCCCGTTCAACATGTGAAGCAACTCGTAATCTTGCCGGTGATCCTAGAGATCAACGTTGAACACGTTCTCAGTTTCAACGAGCCTCTTCTCTTTTGGCTCAAGTTTCCGAGAATCATGATCCAGAAATTTTTGCAGAAGCTTCAGGGAATCCAGATTGGGATGCAGCCATGGATGAAGAATATCGTTCCTTAATGGCGAACGATACTTGGGATCTTGTACCTCTTCCAAAAGGAAAAAACTTGTCAGATGTAAATGGGTCTACAGAACTAAGTATGCATCAGATGGAAGTGTTGAAAGACTTAAGGCAAGGTTAGTTGCCAAAGGTTTTTCCCAAGTTGAAGGGATTGACTACAATGAAACCTTTGCTCCCGTCGCCAAAATGAACTCCATCCGCCTTGTTCTTTCCCTTGCAGCCTTACACAACTGGGAAGTCCATCAAATGGATGCATTAGAGAAATTTTGAGGTCAAAAAAGGGCCTCAAAACAAAGAAAATGTACTATAAAATACAACCAATCACATTCTAGTAGATGACATCATCCCCCTTGGTGAGGTGGCATTGCATGAGTTAAGAATGCTTATTTGTCAAATTTTCTATGGTGGATGAAAACACATAGTTAACCAAGGTAGTGGTGTAAGTACTTTTAAGTCATAAAGTAAAGTACTCATAATGATAGTCTTTTCATAAAATAATATTATTGTCATTTTCAAGTAAAGTACTCATAATGAAGGTCTTTTCACACTTTCACATAAAATAATATTATTGTCATTTTCAAGTGAAATACTCTTAATTCCTAAAGAAAATCCTTTCACATTTTTTTATAAAATAATATATTATCATTTTTATGTTTTTAATTTTAAATTATATATTCACTCCATTCTATTTAATAACATAATGTCAAACTAATAAAGAATAATAATAGATTTAATAAATAATAATAATAATAATAATAATAATAATGCAATGTGGATTATAATAATATTATTGACATTTTACATGTAAATAAATTCTCAATTAAATTACATTATTAAATTCATAAGAAAAGTACTAAATATAAAAAGTCAACATAAAATTAAAAAAAAACTCTTAAAAATGTTTTTTATTATTTAATTTCATTTGCAAGTTCAAGACAAATAAATGTTAAAGGACAATACATTTTTGGGAATTTACAATGAATCTTAGTCACATCAATGTAGTCTTATTTTATTAATTTTATTTCTAGTGAATTTTGAAAAGTAACTCAACCATGGTTATTTATATTGTGCATAGAAAATAGTGTGGGAGGTGACTTGTCATATATACCTACCCCATAAAACCCCCAATTCATAATATTTTAATATATCTCATATTTTTGTAGTACATCTCTTAGGAGGCCCTTTTTTGACCTCAAAATCTCTCTAATGGTCAAGTCTGCCTTCTTACATGGTGATTTACAGGAGGAAATTTACATGGAACAACCTCCTGGCTATGTTCAGAATAACTCTAGCCTTGTCTGCCGCCTTAAGAAATCCTTATATGGCCTTAAGCAAGCTCCTAGAGCTTGGTATGCCAAAATGGATAACTTTCTCCTCGACACTGGTTTTTCTAGATGCCATTCTGACCCCAATGTCTATACCAAGAAAGTAGGAAACCATCTCATCATACTTGTTCTATATGTTGATGACCTTATTCTTACTGGTAGTGACCCTAATCTTATAACCCATGTGAAATCCAGTCTTAAACAAACCTTTGAAATGTCAGACTTAGGACATTTGCATTATTTTCTTGGTCTCCAAGTCCTGCAAACCAAAGAAGGAATCTTTCTTTCTCAGTCTAAGTATGCTTGTGACCTTCTTCGTCGCTTTCACATGGAAGATTGTACACCAGCCCCTTCTCCCTTCCAGTCTGGAGTCAAACTTTCTACCACTTGTACTTCACCTGAAGTAGATGCCACCTTGTATCGTCAGCTTGTTGGTAGTCTTTTATACTTGACTCATTCCCGTCCTGACCTTTCCTTTGTCGTTGGTCGAGTTGCCCGTTATATGCAGACACCTCATGAAAGTCACTGGAAAGCAGCTAAAAGAATACTTCGATATATTCGAGGTACAGTTCAGTTTGGGATTCATTACAGTACAGGGGGGAAACCTTTGTTGGTTGGTTTCACTGATTCAGATTGGGCCGGCGATCCTGATGATCGAAAGTCTACTGCAGGTTATGTTTTCAGTCTAGGATCTGGACCTATTACTTGGGCTTGTAAGAAACAACAAGCTCTTGCTCTTTCTTCAGCAAAGGCAGAATATCGAGCAGCCGTCAATGCTAGTCAGGAAGCTTTATGGCTTCGACAGATCCTTTCAGAGTTTGGATTCGAGCAGTAGCAGCCTACTCCACTTTGGTGCGACAATCAAAGTGCCATCAAGCTTACCAAAGATCCAGTTCTACATCAACGCAGCAAACACATTGAGCTACATATGCACTTCATCAGAAATCTTGTTCATGATCGTGTTCTTGAAGTGCTCTTTTGCCCTACAGATGATCAAGTTGCAGACATCTTCACCAAGTCTCTTACAGAAGCGAAGTTTTCTAAACTTCGATCTATGTTAGGAGTTCAGGAACTTGTCATTAAGGGGGGATAGGCTCTAATGCCTCCTTCCTTCTCCTAATAGTGTCACTTTTGTAAATCCTTCAATCCTATCCCAAGTTGTTCTTAAGGGGGGATGTTAGGATATTTAGACACTTAGGAGTTAGTTAAGATCAACTTGTGTAATATATCCGTTAGGGATAGTGTGTTTCTTTAGTATGCATTAGTATGCATTTGTAAATACTTAATCCGACGGTCACGATATGTTTCCGACATAGAGTGATCCGACGGCTCAACTTCTCTTAGATCAAACCTAACCTTGATCCGTGGCTTAACACCCGATTGGTCCATGATCTCTATTTAAAGAGCATGGAGGGTCATTGTTTAGTTGATCGATTATGAGAAGCTCATTTGTAACTTTCTTTCTTTGCATAATAAATTGTTCCGTAGAAGCTATTTGGCCGGGGCCGTGGAGTGTTTCCCTCAAGAGGGTTTAAAGCACGTCAAAACATCGGTGTGTTGATCTGTGATCTGTTTGTGTGAAGTGGTTACACTTGGTGTTTGGTCCTTTGGTAGTACCCTGTGTACTCGAACAAAGCTTGTTGTTGGATTTTGCATAAATTGTTTGTATTGCTCCAGGAAAGAAAAAGCTCCTCGATCTTTGTGGTCAATTGTACTTCCCGATCTGAGAATCTATTAGCAAATGCATTTGCTCATCATAAAGGCATATGGAGTTTGTGCAGTTTTTGGATTAATCAATTATAAAGGAATATTTATTACGAAGTTGCAATCTTGACCTTGTCAATTATTGTGTTGCGCCCCAAGTAATGGGTTAGAAAAAAATTGATGCAACATGTACTTTTGTGTACAATAATAATATTGGAAATCAAAATTTGAGAGAACCTATTACAAAATTCTTTGACTTCTCAGTGATAGATAGATATTTGATTGTTAAAAAAGGCCTATTGAATCCTTTGTAATTGTATAAAATTATACCCTTAATTATAATTATCCGACATCTATGTCATCTACATGCATGGAGCATTTGCTTGCCAGGGTTTTCAGCCTGATTGCATCCTATGTATTCACTGTTGAGAACATGAACCTGAACCTGTTTTCACTTCAAACTATCATGGGTCCACTAGTCCCATGATACCTTGGCACTTGAACTCTTCTGTAGCTGCCTTTACCACATAGATTACCCACTTGGATAGTGATCAAAAGATAAACAAGGTAAGCTCATTTTTGGACCCTGTTTTCTAATATTGTGACTTTTTATGCTATGTCTCCATAACATTTTTAGCACGGTCCAATTTCTATCTTCCGTTCATAGTTTTGCTATGGATTCTACACGAATCTTTTTACTTTGTTTTTTACTTACAAGAACAACATCCAGCCATGTAAAAATACGGTGATACAGTGTTCTTATTCAAATGATGATTCTTCAATGCAGGACAGGTCAAGTGGAGTAACTTCACTACAAGGACAACACAGTTTACCAAAATGGTTCACACAACTTCTTAAATATGTTCATCTAGATGAACAAAAAAAAAGGAACAAGAAGTTATACTACTCTAAAGCAGGGCAGGGTTTTTGTGGTCTTTCCTTTTCTCGATGTATTTTCCCCTTCCTACTTCCTACTGTGTCGTGTTGTTCATATGAGCAACTAATTTTATTTAGGAATTATTTTACAGTTAGAGACAGTCTGTAACCTCGAGCACCATGAAGTCTAGCCGTTGTCTCACATTTCACAGGATTTGAAGCAAGAGATAAGTGTTTTTAGTGGTTTTGAATTAAATTTTTTCAACTTTAGCATTCGGGGATTAACAATGGAGAGCTGAGAAGTTAACATAAAGAGCACATAAAGTTTGCCATATGTAAATATCTATCTTATGATACACGTAAAGATTTTGTAGCATCTTTGCTCCTCCTTGTATGTTTGGAGAATTTTTGGAGGAGTTGTCGACAAACGAATGTGTGAAACTGAAGAGCATACGGGGGGTGGCGGAGGGACGAAGTGTTAATGGGTCTTGTGAGTTAGAAGAGCTGCCAAATACAGAAACATTGACATATTTGGAGGAGTTGGGAGCAGAGGGGTGTCTCAAGTTGAATAGCATACATGGGTTGGAGCATGCGACAAACGTGGGTTGCCCGAGCCAAAAGAGCAAACACATTGAGCTACATATGCACTTCATCAGAAATCTTGTTCATGATCGTGTTCTTGAAGTGCTCTTTTGCCCTACAGATGATCAAGTTGCAGACATCTTCACCAAGTCTCTTACAGAAGCGAAGTTTTCTAAACTTTGATCTATGTTAGGATTTCAGGAACTTGTCATTAAGGGGGGATAGGCTCTAATGCCTCCTTCCTTCTCCTAATAGTGTCACTTTTGTAAATCCTTCAATCCTATCCCAAGTTGTTCTTAAGGGGGGATATTAGGATATTTAGACACTTAGGAGCTAGTTAAGATCAACTTGTGTAATATATCCGTTAGGGATAGTGTGTGTCTTTAGTATGCATTAGTATGCATTTGTAAATACTTAATCCGACGGTCACGATATGTTTCCGACATAGAGTGATCCGACGGCTCAACTTCTATTAGATCAAACCTAACCTTGATCCGTGGCTTAACACCCGATTGGTCCATGATCTCTATTTAAAGAGCATGGAGGGTCATTGTTTAGTTGATCGATTATGAGAAGCTCATTTGTAACTTTCTTTCTTTGCATAATAAATTGTCCCGTAGAAGCTATTTGGCCGGGGTCGTGGAGTGATTCCCTCAAGAGGGTTTAAACCACGTCAAAACATCGGTGTGTTGATCTGTGATCTGTTTGTGTGAAGTGGTTTCTCTTGGTGTTCGGTCCTTTGGTAGTACCCTGTGTACCCGGACATTTAGAAAAGAATTGTTGTATAGTTTCGAAACTGCTGGGTTAAAGAGAAATTAACTCATTCTCCAGAATATGGCCCCTCAGCTCATCTTGTTTGTCGAAGAGGGTCTCTAGCTTCAACCTAACCTCTCTTGGAGTCTTCAATCCATTGAGGTGGAAGAGTAGATCTTTGGAAATATGAATACACATGAAACCAAATGCTTCATCCAATCTATTTAGATACTTGGCCTTCTCAACAATTGTTTGAGGTTCGACCTCCTTGCCCATTGTGACACTATACAATGACTTGTTATGCAATACCATCTGCATATCAGCCCTCCAATAAAGATAATTAAAGGGTTTTAGGATTCTTGGAGACAAGGGAACATTCGAATTTTCCATATGAACTGCTGGAGCGAATACAAACTGAACTGTTGCTACTGTTGCACTGAAAAAACTTCAATATCCTGCAAAAAACTCTCAATTTTTGGAGATATACTACTATTGATCACTGCTTTAGGACAATAGGCACATTTTTTCGTATCCTTCGCACCTGGCTAGACCTCAAAGGATTTCTCCAATGAATTCAATGCAATGGCACCAGGATTTGATGTGGAAATCCAGAGGCTTCTGGTGCACTACTGAAAGAAGCTGCTCAACCTATGCTCACTGAGCTCTGATACCATGTGAAATTCTAAATCACAGCAAATCATGGATATGAGTATACCTCACAGAGAAACAATGAGTAGAAAAGATGAAATACAGTGAAAATTGCAGTAAAAATGAGCAAACAATTAATCATGCATGAGAACTCAGATAGGAACAAAATAGTGTGTAATCATTCAATAATCAGTATAGTCAACAATGATGTTACAACGGAGAGAATTTGAATCACCTAGGATAATACGAGTCTCAGTCTGTCTAGCATAGGAATTGTCACCACTGGAGTGCTCCGGAAGACCCAAACTCAACTAAACTGAACCTAAACTTAGTTAACTGGAGACATAATCAATTAACTGACCAAAAGGGACGCATTAGTGAGTTTTTCATGCAAATCACTCAACAAAGGGCGCGTGAGGCCACAAACAATGGCAATTGGAGCATAAGCCCCCCACAAGAGTCAGCTAATTCAGGTGGACTGAACTAGGACACTGAGTTGGCTCCTAAAATGTAGGGAACTTACTCATGTGGTCCTCAAATGATGCATGCAGGGCGCATTAGGTGGATAATGGGTCCTAGATGACATCTGCACACCACTAGGGGGTAAATGACAATATAAAATACTAGGAAAAAGGAAATAATGATAAGTAGGACAAGGATGGAGTATTAATTATCCTAACACAGGGTCCACTCACACTCGCAAAACCCGCCATACCAAGACTTTGAGCTTGTTTTTGATGTTGAAGTCCATGTTGGGCATGGCTCTAAACGACTGTGTGATGGGTTCGCTCCAAGAGAACCAAAATAGCCCCACCCTGGTTGAATGTATGGCCAACCTAGAAGAATGAATGCACCGGCTTGTAAGGAATCAAGTGATCGTCAATGCCCACATCAATGCTAAACCGAACGTGCTTGCTCGGGATCTTATCGGGAAGACCTTCAACCGTCGTCCCCATTATCACCCTGATTAAGTCCAACCGATATTCCAAAGGTTCCCTAATGTCATCTGAATCGAATTCAAGCATGAAGCTACGAAAGCGGGCCTGTCCCACATTCCCACCCATGCAACCAGGAAGGAAGCCACGCGTGAAGATTAAAGTGCTGGATTTTCTTACATTTCCATTTATGATGAAGATTAGTTTATGCCATAGGCTATTGCAAATTTTGGTTAACTAGATTAGAACTAGGGTCACGTCTTTAGGAAATGTGCAGGCCATAACCCCCGCCTTCTGGGGAATGACTTTGTTAACTTGGTTAGATGTTTTTAAAATAAACATTGGTCTATCAGATAGTTTTGAGGAAAACACTGGTCATAGTTTGTTTCCTTAGGTTAATTTCAGTTCCGTGGTTCCCTTCAATATGAGCTCCAAGCTCCTTCTATGTCATCGGGACTCGCCAGGCAACACAACTCTCTAGTTATGGATTGTACAACATCTTTTTTATAAGATTAATATAAATTTGAACTTTACAAAAATAAAAATAAAAGATAAATAATAATTAGAAATTAGAAATTATTTAAGTTAATTAAAAGACATGTCTTTCATGTGAAAAGGCACAATTAGAAATGTTTATTTAGGTCCCAATTATATTGTAAAAACATATCTCTTATCATTATCATATTATATTTTATTCCTATTCGATGGAGTATTTATTTTACCTACATTGGAAGTTTTCTTAGTAATGAATCTTGTTCGTTTCAAATTTTATTCATAAGCACGTGGCTAAAGAACTCCGTTGTTATGTTCGTGCAATCTTTGATTTTCAATTTATGATCGTGAAAATGTGTGAATTCAATTGGGAGACTATCAACTCTAGACTCATATGTTTGCCATCAACATGGATGATTGTGATGTTGTCTATGGGGAAGATTCATTACGCACTTCAGGCTTGGTGACCATGGATTTTAAGGAGCCGCACATGAGTTTAACTACAAATGGTTGAATACATACCCTAAAAAGAATTCAATCAGGCTCTCCAAAGATTATTAGCTTTGAATGTATGGAAAAACTCTTGAAGAAAGGCCACTCAAGCATAACTACCCAATTCATGTCATTCAAGTCATGGACCACCCCATCCTATAATTCACCCTAACTTGTAGTTGGTTTTGACCAAACATCAATAAGTATTTGTCACACCTTATGGCTTATCACCATCGAGTGGAGAGCATGATCATGGCATTCCCTTGGTCCCTGGCATTGAACCCCCAAATATACACCATTATAGGAACCCATTTTCATAGAATAATGAAATTGAAAAGGTTGCATAAGAATTGTTGGAGTCTGAAGTGATTCATCCTAGTATAGTCCTTATTCATCTCCAATGGTTATGCTATTGAAGAAAGAAGGCAATTGGTGCATGAATTATGTTTTATGTGCTCTCATTAAATTGACTATCAAATACAAATTTCTTATCCTAGTTAGTAATGATCTCTTGTATGATCTCCATGGTGCCAAATTCTTCACTAAACTCAACCTTCATTCATGGTACCATCAAATACAGGTGAAAGAGGTGGATATTCCAAAGTCTGCTTTCCAGACACATGAAGGTTATTATGAGTTCTTAGTAATTCCATTTGGACTTTGCAATGCCCCATCTACATTCCAGATCCTTGTGAACAAGATCTTTCAAACATTCATCTGTGATTTTTTGCTTATCTTCATTGATGATATATCGATTTACAACAAAATCTAGGATCCCCATGTAAAGCATGTGGATAGAGCATTGAAACTCCATCAAGACCACCAGTTGTTACTAAACATTCCAAATTTTATTTTGGGGATTCAAAGGTATAATACTCGGGTCACGTTATTAGTTAGGATGGGGTGCAACTGGACCCCAAGAAAATTGGGTCATTGCAAGATTGGCCACATCCCAAAAGCCTAAAGAGTTTATGTGGGTTTCTAGGACTTATTGGACACTACAAAAAGATTGTGAAGAACAATGGCAAAATTATCGCCCCCTTAAAAAGCTTACTCGATAATAATACCTTTATATGGAATGATGCAGCCGAGAAGGCCTTCTTAGCTTTAAAAGAGGCCATGCATACCACACCAATTTTAGCAATGCCTGATTTTACTAAGATGTTTGTCTTGGAATGTGATGCTTCGGGCAAAGGTATTGGTGGTCTTGATCTAAGAAGGACGACCCTTAACATTCACCAGTAAACAATTGTGTGATCGAAATTTGAGCAAGTATACCTATGAGAAAGTGATGATGACCATCCTTCACACAGTTGATACTTAATGACCATATCTCATCGGAAGGCACTTTCAGATCAAATCAAATCATCACAATTTGAAGTATTTTTTGGAACAATGGGTGTCCTCCCCGGCACAACATGAGTGGGTCACTAATATGCTTGGATGTGATTTGAAATCATATATACAAGTAGAAAAGACAATGTTGTGCCAGATGCATTCTCAAGGAAATTTGACAAAGATGCATGACTCTTTACTTTATCTTCACTGGTACCAAAGTGGTTAGCAGAAGCAAACAAGAGAGGTTGACCAGTGATAAAGTGTCTTAGCTCATCAAAAGACTTCGAGATGACCCAAATCCTCCCAATGGATACACTTGGAAGCAAGATACATTGAGGTATAAAGGAAGCCTTTTTCTAGTACCAAAATCAACTTTAAAACAAAATATATTAGAAGAGTTGCATTCATCTCCTATGGAAAGTCATCCAAGATTTTAGAAAACCTATGAACAAATTATGTGATATTTATATTGGGAGAAAATGAAAAAGGACATCCACACTTTTGAAACTAAAAGTGACACTTGTCAAAGAAACAAGGGTGACATAGTGAAGACCCTAGAAGCATCACAACCATTGTTAATAACAACCACTATTTGGACAGACATCTCCATGGATTTTATTATTGATCTTCCAAAAGTGGGAAACAAATCAATTATCATGGCAATGGTTGATTGACTTTCCAAATATGCTCACTTATGTGCCCTCCAAGATTCCTTTATAATGGAAAATGTTGCGCAAATTTTTTTGGATTAGATTTTTAAGCTACATAGTATGCCTACCTCCATTGTGTTCGATAGGGATCCCTCATTCACCAACAAATTTTGGCAAGAGTTGTTTGCACTATAAGGCACCCAATTGAATATGAGCATAGCTTATTGGCCCCAAATGGATGGATAGAACAAAAGTAGTCAACAAGTGTCTCAGAACCTATATTGAGATGTTTTGCATTAGACAAGCAACACCAATGGGTCCAATGGTTACCTCTTGTCGAATGGTGGTATAATATCATTTATCGTGATGTTACCAAAATGACCCCATATGAAACTGTAAATGGCAAAAAACCACCTTCAATGGCTTCGTACTTACCAAGTACCTCCAAAGTGCACATAGTGTATATCTTGCTTCACAATCGAGAAGTTACTCTCTGCACACTTAAGGATAATTTCGGTATGGCTCAAAATTGCATGAATCAATAGGCAAACCAACAATGATAAGAATGTTCCTTTGCAAAAGGTGATTTGGTGTTCCTTTGTCTCTAACCCTAGAAACAAACGTCTCTTAAAGCTAAAGGTTATCAAAATTTGAGACCAAAGTTTTATGGAACATATCATGTTGCACGGTGCATTAGATAGGTGGCCTACAAAATTAGCCCTTCCAGCCCACTCCAAGATCCACCCAGTGTTTCATGTGTCCTGTTTGAAAAAGGTTGTGGGGAAAAATTGTTGAGTTCAAACCACATCACCATAACTCGATGGAGAAGGGTCCATTTGGCTCTAGTTAGAAGCAGTTTTGGTCACCAAAGAATGTCACTTACGTCAGCAGACTACACAATAAGTGCTAATATAGTGGAATGACATGCCACTCGAAGATGTTATCTCATAATCATCCACCACTTTGCAATAGTTTCCCCATCTCCAACCTCGAGTACAACACCGTTTTCAAAGGGGGAGGGCATGTTAGGGTCCAACCCTAACCCCTCAAGTCGATAGATATGATGTTATGTATTGAGGGTATCTCTATTAAAAAAGGTGCACGGAGTAGATGTAGTATGAAAAGCAATAATTGTAATAAGGGTTACTAGAAGGTTCAACCTACTAGAATATTCCTTCTCTAAGAAGTATCTATAAGGTTCCACCTATTAGAAAGTACATAGGAGTTTAAATACGACTATATAAAGAAGTAGAGGCAATGGAATATGTTGTCTTGTGAAGTATACTATATTTGGAGCTATACTCATCTGTAGGTTCCCCCCTTGAATAGGCAAGTGAACATTGTTTTCATTAATACAGGTATTTCTTTTGTGCTATTTGCTTATTTACAATTGTCTATTGATGTGGTAATTATAATCTTTCATTTTAAAATCTTATTTTATTTTGTTATTTTTGTTATGAATTTTCTATTTTGTTAATAAGGTACATAACACTTAACACCTTATTTGTCCATGATATCTATTTAACAAGCATGGAGTATCATTTATTGATGATCAATGGTGAGAAATTCATATGTAAAATATTTCCCTTTTGTGAAATTCTGTAACACAACAGATCTTTGAGCCTGGGAATACCTCACAGTGAAAGAATTAGCAATGAAGAAGAATTGCAGTGAAAACTAGCAAGAAATGAGCAGTAAAA
This sequence comes from Larix kaempferi, assembly GCA_027924585.1. Lineage (NCBI taxonomy): Eukaryota > Viridiplantae > Streptophyta > Pinopsida > Pinales > Pinaceae > Larix > Larix kaempferi. The sequence continues at coordinate 1,632,328 of BSBM01000545.1, forward strand.
TCAAACATGCAAAGAAACTCATATGTGCATAATAACTGGTGTCATATTCTATTAATATGTATAGTAAAAGAATATAGTACAATTGAGAAAAATCGATTATCCAGGAGGAATTCGAATCCATGTCAGTCTATCATAGGAAATATCACCACCATAGTGCTCCAGAGGTTCCAAACTCAACTGATTGTCAGTGAACTGAAGCTATTGTCAGTTAACTTAGCATGAAGGGCGCATAAGTGAGTTTGGAATGCAAATCAGGATAGAGAGGGCTCATTTGATCACAGTCAGTTTCAATTTGAGCTCAAACCCCCCACTAGAGTCATGAGCTCAGGTGGGCTGAACCAGATCACTGAGTTAGCTCCTAAAATGTAGGGAACTGAATCTGCATGGCCTAAATTCATGCATGCAATGTAATGTCCCCATTCAAATAATTGCATAGTAAGACAATCCCATCAATCCTACTAGTTTCCTAGGTTGGTTGGGCACATGTGGAAGTGTAATAAGGAATCTAATAAATGGTGTTTAGACATTAGAAGGGTTCAAGTATTTAATAAATAGGTTGAATAAAGAAATTCAAGAGAAATTCTAGGTGGCAAGTGGTTTTGAAGACATATGGAGGATGTGGGACCCACACTAGCTTGATTTTTCAAGGACACATGGCATCTCTCTCTTGCCAATTCGAATTCATGAGAAGGTGAACACTCTTGGGTGAGTTGGAAAGTCATACACATGGCATTGAGCATCTTAGGTCGAATTGGGATGGATTGATAAGCTCCATGGAAGAGGAAGAGTCAAATTGGAAGCTTGTGGACACTTGGGCTAGATTCCCTAGCCCCTATGATAACAATGATGGAGCATCTATGACAAATTGCAGACCTGAACTCTGACATCTGACCATTATGACATGTCAGCCCCAAAAATAGGCTCCAAGAGGGCACTCATGGGAGTTGGAGAAGCCAAAGAGACCCCCACTCGAATTGGTGGAAGGTGAAAGGCTAAGAAAGGTAGGACACATGGCAAATCTTGAGCCCTTGCCCTAATTCGAATTGGAGTGATTATATGGGTGGATTGGAAACCTTAGAAGGCTAAGGATGTTTATAAAATACAGGGATAAACCAAGAGAAGAGCTTTTGATCATTTGAGAAAAATTGCATTTGTGAAGAGAGAGCTAGTGGATGACTAGTTTCTTGACTTAGCCAATTTCGAGGGTGAAAGATTCCCATCCAAGTTGGTGTTTGGAGAGGCCACTTAGGTATTTGCAGGTATTAGCTACAGGGCAGCTCGTGGTTTTGTTTAGTGCAGCGCTTTCTCTCAACCATTTCCAATTTTGAAGGCATATTCTTGCTCCTTGAGGGAGGGCATTTTTGGTGAGCTATTGTACTCCTTGGGAGAGCTTCTCATGATGTATTTATGATTGTAATAAGATTAATATACTCTTTTCTTCATCTTCAGAAAGTTTAAGGTCAAAATACCAAGTGGTTATATGTAAAAATGATTATTAATGAGTAAACAATGACCATTTCCCCACTCTATTGATGTATGCCTTTGTAATGCTGAAGATTTCGAATAAAAGATTATTTCTCTGATACATTTATGATGAATGGACTGCCATGGATGAGTGTTACAAGTTTCATGTTCAGCACTTAAGCATTTGAAGTCATTTTACGCAGTTTATTTACATTTGGAGAAGATTTGGTGTCATTTCCCCAAGGGTTGAATTAGTGGTTTTTGCACTGTTTGTGGGGAGGTTAGAACAGACTTAATAACTGATTAATGGTGCTAGGAGACCTTAATAACATCCCTGAGACATCCCCTACCTCTATTCAGAAATTCGAGTGGGTTTGGAGGCATTTGGAAAGCCAATTTCAGTCATTACCCTGGGGGGATTTGAACCTCAAATTGCTAGTAAAATTACATATTTTGTCCAGAATTTTAAAGGAGTTTGTAGAGGTATTTTGGTGGCCATATATCATCCCTGAACATCATAACCAAGTCCTATTATCATTCATATACCTTCTCAGAATTATGCTAACACTTGGGTGCAAAAATTAGATGTGTATTTTCAGTTGAATCCTATGGTAGAAGTGGATGCACTAAAAATGTCCATTTTGCACTTGGAAGGAGATTCTAATGAATGGTGGTGTCATGGCCTAAAAAATTTGGGTCATGATCAGGTTAAAACATATGAAGAATTTGTTGACAGGGTACTTGAGAGATTTGAACACAAAGATCCAGAATTGCCTTTCAAGGAACTAGCTCAATTAAAGCAAACTGGGACCCCTACTGAATATATGTTGGACTTTAAAAAATGATCAGTCAAGGTGGTTGATGTATCTATGGGAAGGTTGGTATTGTTGTTCACTGAAGGTTTGTATGAACCCTTAAAAGGTTTGGTCAAAGCCCACAAGCCAACTACATTAAAAGATGTAATGAGCTTGACTAGGGATCTCCAAAATGTGCTTCCTAGAACGAGATTTCCTCCCAAGCCTAACTTCAAATTTGAAAAGAAACCTTGGCAAAGGGATGCATATGATAAGAAAACTTGGCAAAAAGATTCATTTGAAAAGAATAAAAAAGAAGGACTAAACAGGGATGAGATTCGAAAAAATAAATTGTGCTTCACATGCTTTCAACCATGTACACCGGGGCACAAATGTACTAAAGGAAAGGCTCAATACATAGAAGTATTTTCTGATAATGAGGGGTATGATGGGGGCATGGATGAAGATGAACATATTTCAGATCAAGAGGAGGCATATGAGATAGCAGTAGAAGAGAAAAGACAAGAAGAAAATTAGCCTTCACCAGACAAAGCAAGAATGGCAATACTTTCAGCAATACCTCGCTATCATACTATCCGATGCAAGGGTGTGGTACTAGGACAAAGAACTTCAGTTTTGGTAGATGGAGGAGCCACCCATAACTTCATTGATGCATAGATGGTGGAGAAAAGAAATATACCTATTGAACCATTTCATGGCTTCACAGTTGTCATTCCCGGTCACAACACAATGCAATGCAAAACATGGGTTCCAAAGTTGCAAGTCACCGTAGGTAACTATACTTTTGTTGATAGTTTTTATGTGGTTGATGTTGCTGATACTAGTGTGGTTTTGGGAGTGCAATGGTTGTATTCAATAGGAGAGCATACATTAAATTATCAAATTCCTGAAATGAAATTCCAAGATTCAAAAGGAATACTAAGAGTTGTGAGACGAAAGCACAGTTATCCAAATCAAGTAGTGACTTGCAATAGTATGAGATCTATATTGAGGCATGGGGACATAGAATGGGCTGTTGAATGTCATATTACATCTCTCAAGCCACATATAAAGGTTTTTGAACACCCAAGGAGATAGAGAGACTCTTGCAAAAATATGAAAAAGTTTTTAGAGATCTTCCACATGGTAGACCACCAAATAGGGGGGTTGAGCCCAACATTGTTTTGGAGGAGGGTACTTCACCCATTTAGATACTACCTTATAGACATCCTAAAAATTTCAGAGATGAGATTGAAAAAGCCCTCCAAGGACTCCTAGAGTTGGGACTCATTAGACCAATCTCTAGCCCTTATGCTTCTTCAGTAGTGCTAGTGAAGAAAAAAGATGGAACATTGAGAATGTGAATATATTTTAGAGCCTTGAACAAAAAGACTATCAAGAATAGGTATCATATTACTAGGATTGATGAGCTCATGGATGAGCTACATGGGGCCAAATACTTCTCCAAAATTGACCTTAGATCAGGATATCATCAAATTCGAATCAAAGATGAAGATGTGCAAAAGACTGTTTTTCGATGTCATTACGGCCACTTTGAATTTCTTGTCATGCCTTTTGGGCTAACTAATGCTCCAGCCACATTTCAAGCATGAATGAATAGGATCTTTTGTAAGCAACTAACAAGTTTTGTTTTGGTTTTCTTTGATGACATTCTCATTTACAGTAAAACATGGGAAGAGCATTTGCAGCAATTAGAGATTGTGTTAAAAAATTTGCAAGAAGAGTCCTTATTTGCTAAGTTATCAAAATGTGAATTTGGGATGAAAGAACTACTGTATCTTGGGCACAATATTGGGCAAGAAGGAGTGAAGGTACACATGGAAAAAATGAGGGCTATCTTAGAATGGCCATCACCAAAAAATATTACCGAATTGAGAGGCTTCATTGGCATATGCACCTATTACAGAAAATTTGTGAAAGGATTCTCCAAGTTGACTTCTCTACTCATTGATTTGACTAAGAAGGATGCTTTCAAGTGGGATGAAGAGGCTGAAAAGGCCTTCCAAAAAATGAAAGAGGTAATGAGTAGTTGTCCCATACTTGCACTTCCTGATTTTACTAAACCTTTTGTTGTGGAATGTGATGCTTCAGGTGGAGGAATAGGGGCTGTCCTAAAGCAAGGCCAACACCCCATAGCCTTTGAGAGCAGAAAGTTGCAACCTCATGAAAAACTTTACTCCATCTATGACAAAGAAATGCTGGCCATTATGCATGCATTGGCCAAATTCAAACAATACTTGGTGGGCAACAACTTTGTGGTGAAAACTTACCACAATAGTCTAAGACACTTTCTCACCCAAAAAGATCTAAATGAAAGGCAACAAAAGTGGGTAAGCAAGATTCAAGCTTATGATTTTGATATTGAATATGTTAAAGGAAAGAATAATATAGTAGTAGATGTTTTATCTAGAAGACCTTCTTTTTCTCTCATGGACATTGCCAAGGATTGGAAAAACATGCTACTAGTTGAATATGCCAAAGACAAATTTGCTTGTGATGTGTTGGATGGAATCAAAGGTGATGATAACTATAGGATTTTGAATGGGCTGATATATTATAAGTGCATAATTTATTTGGTTCAAGATTCAAAACTCAAGTACAAAATTTTGCAGGAAGCACATGATTCCCCATTAGCTGGCCATCCGGGGATCTTCAAAACTTATAGGCAATTGAGGCAAAGATTTTTTTGGAAGGGGCTGAAGGAATATGTTCAAAAATATGTGAATGAATGTAAAGTATGTTAGCAAAACAAATCAGAACATACATGCCCAGCTAGCCTATTGCAACCATTGCATATTCCAGAGCAAAAATGGGACAGTATCTCAATGGACTTCATCACCGATTTGCCAAAATATTTGGGTAAGGATTGCATATATGTGGTAGTGGATAGGTTGACAAAATTTGCTCATTTCTTTGTTGTTACATCATCTTTTAGTGTTGCAGAAGGCTGATATTTTTTTCAAAGAAATCTTCAGATTGCATGGGCTCCCCAAGAGCATTGTTAGTGATAGAGATAGTAGATTCATGGGTGCTTTTTGGAAAGAAATGTTTAGATTGGTGGGCACTCAATTGACCCCAAGTACCAGCTATCATCCACAAACTAATGGACAAACAGAGAGGGTGAATTAATGGTTGGAAGGGTACCTAAGAAACTATGTGGGAGAGCAGTAAAAAGCATGGGCAAAATGGCTACCCTTGGGTGAGTTTTGCTACAACACCACTTATCATATGCAATAGGGATGTATCCTTTCAAAGCATTATATGGTTATGATGCACTTACATTTGCTGAAATTATCTTTGGTGATAGTAGAGCCCCAAAGGCTAAATATTGGGTGGAAGAGAGCTAAGAAATTTTAAAGATTTTGAAAGACAATTTGCAGGTTGCTCAAAATCAACAAAAACAATATGTTGATAGACATAGAGAAGAAAGGATCTTTCAAGTTAATGATTTAGTATATTTGAGGTTGCAGCCATATAAACAAACATCTCTAAAAAATAATGGAGCAGAAAAGCTAAAACTAAGGTACTATGGGCCATACCAGGCAGTGCGGAAGGTTGGAGAAGTAGCGTATGAATTAGAAATTCCGGAAGGGAGTAAAATCCATAATGTATTTCATGTTTCTTGTCTCAAGAAGGCTCTTGGTCGGAAAATTATCACTTCAGAAATACTTCCTCCTTTGGATGATGAAGGGCAGCTCACACTTGTTCCGGAAAATATTTTGAAGACACGGGAAATGAGGTTGAGGAGTAGAATTATCAAAGAATATTTAGTACAATGGAAGGACTTACCAAATGAAGATGCCACATTGGAAGAGGAGAAGATTTTGCAGCATCCAAATCTGAAATTTCTTGAGGACAAGCAATCTTGGGTGGGGAGGACTGTAATGTCCCCAGTCAAATAATTGCATAGTAAGACAATCCCATCAATCCTACTAGTTTCTTAGGTTGGATGGGCACATGTGGAAGTGCAATAAGGAAGCTAATAAATGGTGTTTAGACATTAGAAGGGTTCAAGTATTTAATAAATAGGTTGAATAAAGAAATTCAAGAGAAATTCTAGGTGGAAAGTGGTTTTGAAGACATATGGAGGATGTGGGACCCACACTAGCTTGATTTTTCAAGGACACATGGCATCTCTCTCTTGCCAATTCGAATTCATGAGAAGGTGAACACTCTTGGGTGAGTTGGTAAGTCATACACATGGAATTGAGCATCTTAGGTCGAATTGGGATGGATTGGTAAGCTCCATGGAAGAGGAAGAGTCAAATTGGAGGCTTGTGGACACTTGGGCTAGATTCCCTAGCCCCTATGATAACAATGATGGAGCATCTATGACATCTATGACAAATTGCAGATCTGACCTCTGACATCCGACCATTATGACATGTCATCCCCAAAAATAGTCTCCAAGAGGGCGCTCATGGGAGTTGGAGAAGCCAAAGAGACCCCCACTCGAATTGGTGGAAGGTGGAAGGCTAGGAAAGGTAGGACACATGGCAAATCTTGAGCCCTTGCCCTAATTCAAATTGGAGTGATTCTATGGGTGGATTGGGAACCTTAGAAGGCTATGGATGTTTATAAAATACAGGGATAAACCAAGAGAGGAGCTTTTGATCATTTGAGAAAAATTGCATTTGTGAAGAGAGAGCTAGTGGATGACTAGTTTCTTGCCTTAACCAATTTCGAGGGTGAAAGATTCCCATCCAAGTTGGTGTTTGGAGAGGCCACTCAGGTCTTTCATGGAGTTTTTATTTGCAGGTATCAGCTACAGGGCAGCTCGTGGTTTTGTTTAGTGCAGCACTTTCTCTCAACCATTTCCAGTTTTGAAGGCATATTCTTGCTCCTTGAGGGAGGGCGTTTTTGGTGAGCTATTGTACTACTTGGGAGAGCTTCTCATGATGTATTTATGATTGTAATAAGATTAATATACTCTATTCTTCATCTTCAGAAAGTTTCAGGTCGAAATACCCAGTGGTTGTATGTAAAAATGATTATGAATGAGCAAACAATGACCATTTCCCCACTCTATTGATGTTGAAGATTTCGAATAAAAGATTATTTATTTGATACATTTATGATGAATGGAGTGCCATGTATGAGTGTTACAATTTTCATTTTCAGTACTTAAGCATTTGAAGTAATTTTACTCAGTTTATTTACATTTGGAGAAGATTTGGTGTCATTTCCCCAAGGGTGAAATTAGTGGTTTTTGCAGCTGTTTGTGGGGAGGTTAGAACATAATTAATAACCGATTAATGGTGCATATGAAACCTTAATAACATCCCTGATACATCCCCTACCTCTTTTCATAAATTCGAGTGGGTTTGGAGGCATTTGGAAAGCCAATTTCAGTCATTACCCTGGGGGGATTTGAACCTCAAATTGCTAGTAAAATTACATATTTTGTCCAGAATTTTAAAGGAGTTTGCAGATGTATTTTGGTGGCCATATATCATCCCTGAACATCATAACCAAGTCCTATTATCCGTCATATACCTTCTCAGAAGATTTGGGAGCATTTGGGGCAAATTGGAGACCTAGGCATCAAAACTAGTCAAGGGTTGAAATTGGGGAAAAAGTGAAAAATTGGGCATTTTAATAAAATTTTAAAAACGGGACATTACATGCAAGGTGCATCAAGTGGATAATGTGTCCTATATGACCTTTTCACACCACTAGGGGGTCAACAACATCATCCAATACTAGGAAAAGGGAAATAATACTAAGGTGGACAAGGATTGGAGTATTAATTATCCTAACACCCCCCCTTAATCCAAACTTAGACAACCTGGGCCCTATTAATTGAGACCGAAGGTCACCCAAACAATACAAAATAATTGTTCATGAAACTAAGGAAATGGGGAAAACCTCATGGGAACCCCCCCGCCTAAAAAATGAATAACAGGGAACTCAAGCAGCCTTCACACCAAGGATAGATTTGAGATACGAAAATCTCTTATGAGTAAAAGACTTTATAGAGATGTCTGAAATCTGCTCCTTTGTATGATAGTAATGCAGGTACTAGATCTAGATCTAGATATGCTCCTTTGATGTACCTCCCACTGTTTCGAAGCTGCAGTTGTCAAAACAGGTTTGACAGAATCCAATCTTGCTACTGGGGCGAATGTCTCAGTGTAGTCCAAGCCATGAACTTTTGAGTACCCCTTGGAAACCAACTGAGCTTTGTACATGGTTGTATATCCATCAGAAGCAAGTTTTGTTTTGTAGATCCACTTGCATTGGAATACCTTCCTCCCTGGGGGAAGAGAGACAAGATCCCATGTCTCATTGTTCTACAGTGACTAATATTCTTCATCCATGGCAGCCTGCCATCTTGGATCATGGCAATCCTCTTTGAAGGATTGTGGATCAAACCCCACCATCATGTAGCACCTCTTTGGTAGAAGTGGATATGTATGACATAGTGCAAGGTTTGCATCTAGAAACTGATATCTGGTTCTTCTATGGTCAGATGGATCTTCAGCTATGTTCTTAGTAGCTCCAAGGACTTTGTGAACGCATCTTGGCCTTGGATTTGGAGTAGGTGTTGGATCTAGATCTAGATCTGTTTGAACTTCATACTCAACATCAAGATCTAATTCAACTTGGTCCTCATCTTCGAAATCTGAATCTGGATCATCATAAGAGACATCAGTATGATCTTCATCAGGTGCAAATGGAGTAGGTAGAGAATATCGCAAAAAGTGAGAGAATTCATATGCCTTTGAGGCATGGTTTGCAACACTTTTCGCTATTAGCTTCCCAGAAGAGATCTCTGCAATCTCAATTGTGTCAGGTCCAAAAAAAACTTTCTTCAGTGAACCTGTGTGTGTCATATGATAAACAGATAACAAGTTTACTGCTAAAGAAGGCACATACATAACATTTTTGAAATTTCCATGCTCCAGTTGTATTGTGCCCTTCCCTTCGGTAGAGAGCGTTGAATCATCTCCCATGTGAATACTAGGACCATCAATGAGATCTAAAGAAGAGAAAGACTCTATGGAGGAAACCATGTGGTTGGATGCTCCAGAATCTATGAGGAAGGCTTGTGATTGTGAGAATCTAGCCTTCAGTGCATGGCATCTCTCATGATCATATGTCTCGCTTCCAGAATCATACTCCCTTGCACCTTCTGGGAGGGAAATGTTGTGTTGTTCAAGAAGTTTTTTCATTTGATCTATCTTCTTCTTCATGCATGAACTCTTTGGATGGTTTCCTTTTTTGCAATAGGTACACTTGGTCTTCTCAAACCTCTTTTGCTTATCCTTCTTGGATTTGGAGGCTCCTTCTGATGGATTAGGATTCTCCTTTGTCTTGGATTCAAATTGATTTCCCTTCTACTTCCCTTTAGCATTCGCACTTTTGGACTCCCCAACCATAAGAGCCTGATTCTTGGAGGCTTTCATGGCTCCCATTTGAATGAGTTTATCTTGTTCTTGGATTAGGGGTTCTGTGAATGCATCTAAAGAAGGCATTTTCGAATTGGGGATTAACAATCTCCTGGAGTGGAAGGTAGACACAAATATTGAAAATTCAGGACCAAGCTTGCTCAATATGGATAGCACCAACTGCTCATCCTTCTTTTCAATTCCACATTGTTTGCACTGCATAACCAAGGACTTTAACTTTGAAAAGAACTGTTGTATGGTTTCGAAACTGCTGGGTTGAAGAGAAATTAATTCATTCTCCAAAACATGGCCTCTCAGCTCATCTTGCTTACCAAAGAGAGTTCCAAGCTTCTACCAAACCTCCCTTGGGGTATTCAAAACATCAAGATGGAAGAGTAAGTATCTGGAGATGTGAATACACATCAAACCAAAAGCCTCATCTAACTTGTTCAGGTACTTTGCTTTCTCAACAACTGCCTGAGGTTCGACCTCCTTGACCATTGTGACCCTATACAAACTCTTGTTGCACAACACAATCTGCATATCTTCCCTCCAATGCAGATAATTGAAGGGTGTCAGTATTCTTAGTGTCAAAGGAGCATTCAAATTCTCCATCTGTAACCGTTGGAGTGAATGCAAACTGCTACTGCTGCACTAAAAGCTTCTCAAAATCCTGCAGAAAACTCTCAAAATGAAGATAAACCAGCTCTACTAAACTTTGATACCATGTGAAATTTTGTAACACAACAGATCTTTGAGCTTGGGAATACCTCGCAATGAAAGAATTAGCAATGAAGAAGAATTGCAATGAAAACTAGCAAGAAATGAGCAATAAAATCAAACATGCAAAGAAACTCAGATGTGCATAATAACTTGTGTCATATTCCATTAATCTGTATAGTAAAAGAATATAGTACAATTGAGAAAATTTGATTATCCAGGAGGAATTCAAATCTATGTCAGTCTATCATAGGAAATATCACCACTACAGTGCTCTGGAGGTTCCAAACTCAATTGCTTGTCAGTGAACTGAAGCTACTGTCAATTAACTAAGCATGAAGGGCGCATTAGTGAGTTTAGCATGCAAATCAGGATAGAGAGGGCACATTAGTGAGTTTAGCATGCAAATCAGGATAGAGAGGGCGCATTTGATCACAGTCAGTTGCAATTGGATCTCAAACCCCCCACTAAAGTCATGAACTCAGGTGGATTGAATCATATCACTGAGTTAGCTCCTAAAATGTAGGGAACTGACTCTGCAAGGCCTAAATTCATGCATGCAAGGCGCATCAAGTGGATAATGTGTCCTATATGACATCTGCACACCACTAGGGGGTCAACAACATCCAATACTAGGAAAAGGGAAATAATATTAAGGTGGTCAAGGATTGGAGTATTAATTATCCTAACACCTTTTGCATTAATATATTGACTCAAGTGGTCACATTGGCTAGGGTCGTGGATTGTTTCCCTCTCTGGTAGTTTTAACCATGTAATACATTGGTGTGTCAGTCTTTGATCCATTTGTGTAAGCAATTGCTTAATTTGTTTGAGGTGTGTCGAAATACCCCATTTCATTGAACACCTCCTACTAACTCGACACCACTTAATCAGAATGGAAACATAGGTGTTAATCACATCATCTTTGAAGTGTTACCAAGTTGCCCTAGAGGCACCATGGAAAACCATGTATAGGTGACGTCAAAAGTCTATTGTGCATGTCTCTCATCCTCCATGTATGGGCCCATCCCCGATTGTTGAGTAGAAAGACATGCCTTGTCATCATGATTCCTATAACATCATCCCCTTGTTGTGACCACGAGTGCAGCGTGCATTGCTAGTGATCCAATTTACCACACATATACACATAGGAAATTATTCAATGTTAGTACACTGCATAGAAAAGATAAATAAATAATCAAATACTAGTAAAACCAAAGCTATGCTAGTAGCAACATAAATTAACATCAAACATACATACCAAAAGGACCCCAAGCCTCCCCAAGAAGTAAAGGTAAATTTGGATCTCCGTAGAAATCCACGATGGCTTACTCATACCCTCCCATGTGGTTAAATCCCCCCTAGTGCGTCACATGCATAGCTCACAAGGCCACCCCCCATGGATGCCTTGTTGTGAGTGGAAGCATGAGGTCAACTAGTCGGCCATCACCTCCCGAAGCATAGAAGCCTGGGCATATGATCAACCCTGCATCGCCTGCTCCACGAACAACATATGTCCCCTTGTAATGTGGGTGGGACTAAGATACTTGAGGATACTCACTACCATTGACACCACTGCCCTCATAAAAATATCTTAGATCTCCCTGGTTAATAGAACATCCCATCATACCCTATGATTTGGTATAATATCAAGTCACTAGGTGGTCAATAGTAAAGGCACCTTCTATATGGGAGTGCAACTCCCCTCACACACCACTCGTAGGAAAATCGACCAAAAACTACACATCACTAGATGTAAGATCTAGACACTAGCCCCTCACCTTGTAATAACAATCTTTGTTATTATTGAATTGACAGAAAGATATTTGCACTAAATGTATAAAAATATTTGATTGAATGATGATGAATGGTTGTTACAATGTCTTGTAATGGTATACCTTTATAGTCATTGACTGGACAAGAGAGTGAACAGGTGTGTCCCTTAACTCTTCATTAAATACTAATCTTGTTTATTAACTATTAACTCTTACTATTTATTATTGTATAATTATTATGTTTGCAACATTGCCACCTCCTTAAGGAATGTTTTGTCCTTAAAGCAGAATAAATTGGATTCTCTATCGATGAGTATGCTTCCATGGTGGCATCATCTTTGTCCCCATCTAGTTGTAAGAACTTGACTTGGCCTTTGATTAGATAATTGGGAAGATTCATTGTAAGGCATGCATCATACCTTGAATTCTTTTGACTTGGTCATTTAATGTAAAGCCTCGCACATTTTGGATGCAAACTTGCTTTTCCTCTATGGTTGCACGATTATTTGACCTTTCTATGCTTTGTTCTTTAGTTGTAATTTCCCATTTTTTATAGCAAGATCTTCAACACCATAGAATTTATAATGTTGTAACTTATCTTTCATGCGTATGGATGGAGCTATAATTTTGGAGTTTCAAGTGCACCCTCATTGGGCTACCACATTTTTTATCAACTCCCTCGTAAATACCCCATTGGAGCATAACAACGGGCAGTCAAATACTTGAGTAGCCCATAAGAAGTTAATGCATCTCGACTGAAATGGTCAAGATCCTCATCTTGTCTAACCTCATCATAATCTTGTTCATGGAAAGAGATTGACAAATCTATTAAAGTAGGTCTGACACATAAAATCCAAAAATGAAAGTGTCAGTTTTGCTCAAGCAAAATGTTGCACAAGTAGCTCTTTTGTTTATCAAATAGTCACGCCAGTAGACACATCAAACATTGAACTGCGCAAATGTGTGGCTACTAGGTAATAGCCCATGCAATCAATTTGCGCAACTAGTTGATCAACAAATCACGAGTTCCATGTTTTCTCACCAAATAGCTACACAACTCTGTTGCCTAGATGAGTGATAAGCATCTCATGATTTTCATGGTTCCCCACCAAATAATTGCATAACTATGTCGCACGATTGGATGATAAGCAACTCGCACAGTTTCATGGCTATCTACAAAAGAATCACATAACTATGTTGCACGGCCGAACAATAAGCATGTCGCAAGCTTCACAATTGTCGACCAAACAATCATGCAATATTGTTGCATGGCCATGATGGGAAAATCCTATGAGTTGTAAAATTAAAGGCCAATTATCCATATATAACCTCACGATTGTTTTATTAAGAGTGACGCAACTAGGTGGAAACCCTATCGAGGTGTCATACGACTGGCCTCGAAACAAAAATAAATAAATAAATGAAAATGAAGTACATGTTGAGACCTCTTATTGGGCGTTTGCAAAAACAGATTCCAACAATTAGTCTGTCAACAACAGCTCCAAACTAGTTAGAGCATAAATGGTTGTTGGAAAACTAGAAAGTACAAATGGATTTTGATTTGTGGACCCCATTTCAAACTTCAAGTGGGTCATTAAGGAGCCTAAGAGCTCTATTCTTCACACTCCCAACATCTTCTAAATCCTAGTATTGTCCCTTTCTAGTTGGTTCACTTTGTTTATCACCATCGACAAATTCGACAAATTCCCCATGGGGCCATTTCCCATCCTAGGTTCATGAAATAGTTATAGGAGCTTAGGAGCTCCATTTTATACATAGTTCCAACTGTCAATTTGATTTTTTCAAGTAATTTTACATTGTGCGCTTGGTTTTATGTGTGTCGGTATTGTTAGGATATTTAGACACATAGGAGTTAGCTAAGGTCAACTTGTTATAATATATATGTTAAGGAAAGTGTGTTTCTTTAGTATGCATTATTGTAAATATGTGATATGACAGTCATGATATGATCTTGACATGGAGTGATCCAACGGTTCATCTTCTCGTCGATCTTAACGGCCATTGATCCATGGCTTAACATCCGATTGGTCCATGATCTCTATTTAAAGAGCATGGAGGGTCATTTGCTAGTTGATCGATTATGAGAAGCTCATTTGTAATATTCTTTTCTTTGCAAAATAATATTGCCTCAAGTAGCTATTTGGTTGGGGCCGTGGAGTGTTTCCCTCTTGAGGGCTTACATCACGTAAAAATATCGGTGTGTTGATCTATGATCTGTTTGTGTGAGTGGCTACTCAAGGTGTTCGATCTTTTGGAAGTATCCTATGATAGTCGAACATGGTCTCAAATCTCAGGTTCCAGGTTCAATTCCCTCGAGTTACGTCGGAGGGAGGGGTGTTGGAGTAGTGTTGGAATAACCGCCGCACCTCTGGGAATATAATGTGGACTAACCGCCACAATGGGATCATGGACCATGTGTGTTTGGTTTGGAAAGTTTACCAATATCTGCAGGTTTCGGTGTAACGTCAAACACTACATGTTATAAGAACTCTCATGAAGTTTTGTTTCTGTTCATGATCTAGATCTTGAACCGATGTTGGCGAGGATGTGAATTTCTTTTGGTTCTGATTTTTCTTTGCATTTTTTAGCTGTGAGAGGTGTTCCATTGTGTATGGAACGTTGTTTCCAGTTGGAAACACTTTTTGTTTCATTGAAAAAAGGTTTATGTTTACCCAAGATATGACTATTTTACCAGATCTAGAGGTATACTATTTACTATGGAACGTTGTTTCCAGTTGGAAACACTTTTTGTTTCATTGAAAAAAGGTTTATGTTTACCCAAGATATGACTATTTTACCAAATCTGGAGGTATACTATTTACAACTACGCATTATTTATTTATTTTTCTCATGTTCTTTCATATTTCTGCTTGTTTTTTGTTTTATTTCTAAGCGGCTACCTTTTCAATTTGCATATGCTCTTTGCCATGCGCTATGTGCGAACTCGACAAATTAGAAATAGAGTGGAAAGGGTTTTCTTTACTGCATATTCTCTTTGTTAAACACTTTGTGCGAACTCAGTAAATAAAAAACAACGAGAAAACTTGCATTTCCAGGAAGGCTAACCAAGGACTAACCTCAAATATGAACATTTTAGTTTCAAAATTTTGTTTTTTTTGTTTTTGGGTGGCTATTTAAAGTGTTTTGAAGGCAAAAAGACACCATTTTTTGGTAGACATGCTCTCCTCACAACAACACCCCCGTTCTCCTCTATAATATTACTAGATATTTTGCTTAGCTCACTTGGTTAAAAGTTACTTTAAAGTAAGAGGTATTGGGTTCAAGTCCTTCTTTTTGTTACTTTTTGTAAAAGTTCATGTACCTTCAAGTTATAAAATAACCATATTGTAAAAAAGTGCTTTCCACTTATTTTTATAAAAGTGGGTCACTTATTTTGAAGCAACTTATTTGTAAAAGTGAGAAAATATGCAAAGTTAGTAAGGGGGGGATTCTTTTCTGCATTTTTTTTTCTCTCTGTCGTGTGAATCAATCTTTGCCTATCACGTGGCCCCTTGGTTCCATTTATGCCTTTCTTAAAAAGGGCATAACTTCCTCATCTGGAGTAAGTTTTTAGTGTCATTTTTTTAACTGCCTACTTTTTTGAGATATTTGCATCCAAACCATTAGTTTGTATTTTTTAAGCCTGCATATTCCAGTATGGTCACCCCATGTGATATCCTACTTACCAGTTCCAACTACTTCTCATGGAAAGCCCGTATGGAGGATGTCCTACGAAGTAGGGTACTTTACTGGATCACTTCGGGGAAAGAAATGAACCTAATGATGATAATAAGAAAATGAAATGGGAAAATAAATGTGATGAAGCTCGTTAATTAATCAAAATGTCCATTTCTCATGACTTAAGATTCCACCTTTAAGGAATCGATGATACAAAATAGTGTGGGATAAGTTGGAAACTATGTTTGGTAAACACAATGAAATTTGAGGTCATCGGCTTGAAAATGAGTTGATTACCTTAAATCCAGGTGATTTCTCTTACATACAAGACTATTTGTCTAAGTACAAGACCCTTAGACTCCTACTTGATGAATGGGGCATACAAAGGAAATATGGGCAATGTATTTTTCATGTTCTTTCCAAGCTTGGATTGGCCTATTCTATTTTTGTATCTACCTTTTAGTCCATGAAAGAATCTTTGGGGATTCACTATAAAAAATCTCACTTTTGAATCTTTTTGCGATTCCTTGATTAAAGAGCAAGATAAGCTCATACATCTTTTTGCGATTCCTGGTCTAAACAAATATAATCATCATTGCTCTTTGATTTAGTGAGCATACACCAAGAGGTCATATACGAGTTCATGAGAGTGCACCGTATGGGATTTCCTTCAGTATGGGGGCACAAGGTAGTGGTTTGTAAAAGAAAGAAGAGACATCAAATGCATACTAGAAGGAAAAACATGAAACAATCGTCCCTACTTCTCATCTAAGCACAAATTGTAGGTTGGCTAGTGCCACAAGGAAAAAGGTGCATATTATACCCAACTATAAAACCCATGTAAGGTTTTCCATTAAACCAAAACCTATAGATGTTGGTGAACTTTCCAAACCAAGCACATAGTCCCATGATCCCATTGTGGCGATTAGTACACATTATATTCTTAGAGGTACGATAGTTATACCATACTCCAACACCCCCCTTCGACGTAACTCGGGGGAATTGAACCTAGGACATGAGCTCTAATACCATGTGAGGTTTGTTGTTACACCAAAACCTACAAATGTTGGTAAACTTTCCAAACCAAGGATATAGTCCCATGATCCCAATGTGGTGATTAGTCCACATTATATCCTTAGAGGTGCGGCGGTTATACCATACTCCAACAACCCAAAGATATGAAAAAGTGGGCTTGAAGGACAATTTGCATACAAATGAGTATCTTAGAGCAATTTGCACAAAAGGGACTACACAAACTCAGCGCAACATAGGTGGGGATATATTTACTCGCAATCAATCACATTAATCACATTTACTATATCTTTGCGAGTGAAAAAAAATATGAAGCAACGACGTTGCTATGTTGTAGCGACTCATGGTAGTTGTGAGACAATAGTGTTGATGGGGCAAGGGACAACTTATCAAGCTTGAAAAGGTCTTGAAGGAAGGTAGGGGATATGGCCCCTTCTAGTGTATGTTAATGAGTTCACTATAGTGCACCATATGGGATTTTCATAATATAAGGGCATATGTTAGCAATGTGTTAAAAAAGAAGAGACACCCAATATATACTAGAAGCCAGAACATGAAACAATTGTCCCTACTTCTCATATAAACACAACTTGTAGATTGGTTGGTTCCACGTGGAAAAAGGTACATAGTAAACCAAACTATAAAACCCAAAGATATGAACACTGCGTTAAAAGGACAATTTACATACAAATGAGTATCTTAAAGCAATTTGCAAAAAGAGGTTGCTCAAACTCAATGGAATAGGGATGGAAACATATTTCCCCACAATCAACTAAATCAATCATATTTACTCTATCTTAGTAAGTGACAATAAATATCATGCAATGACATTGGTATGTCACATTGACATGCCGGGATATTTACGTCGTAGGCGTCCACCAATGAGAAGCGTAACCATCCACTTCGGCTAGATTCCTCGCTCATAGAGCGAATGGAATACTACCACGTGGATGGTGCAATCGTTGAATCAATCGCCAGACTTCTCCATGCCTCGTTTCATGGAGACCTGTTCCTTCTCAAGATCGTTCAATCTCATTCACATCCGCACAATTTCCAGCTTCGGCTCTCTGTTCTCGCGCCTCAGGGATGCATAGTTATCGCGTGGAGACATGGTTTCCTATCGCCTACTAGCTTTTTCCTTCAATCTCGTCGACTGGCTTGCTCGAGGAAAAGCATTCAGCGGAGTGATTCGAAATAATGTCAAACCGCTACAACTGAAAGATGTTTATTCACTTTCCAGCGATCACCAAGAGGATGTAAGTATCAACTTTGAATTTCAGTTAAAGATTTAAGAGAAGCTGTTAAAAATTTATGAGATCATATATTGCCACGACCGACCACAACTACCATAGTTGCCCAGAAATGTCGAAGATAAATGACACGGTCATGAAGAATCATGGTGTTGGTCGTCGATGATGGTGCGCTCGAACCTGGAAGAATATGTGAAGAATACATGGAGATGTTCGTTGAAAAAAATCCTGCAAGAAGAAATACATCCAAAGTGACCAGCGTGTGCCAAAACTGTTCGACCGAATCTGTCTTGATCACCATATGCTACATATGGGGTCTGGGGACGCCAATGTGCTGCACTTAATGGTGAGGACAATGCACGATGAATGGAGACATGCAGACCAAGGAATGAGATACTAATGGAGACTGCCGACTAAAGCCAGCGACCAACCATTGACAAGCAAATGTTGTCGAAGCTCTATTAGTCTTTCGACTAAAGTAAATTTTCTGTTGGTCAATATGCTCGTCGAAGTTTCGTAGAAAAAGATTATCGTTAAGTAATATCAAAATTCTCTGCTCTCTCGATGTTGAAACATGCGTTGATGCATGCCTGGTTGAAGACACCACCTATGGGTTGCTACATGTTGGTCGACCATCACTCGAAGGGAAGTTAATCCTTTTGATACAACTGCTTGACCGATGCAATCAACTATTATTGACCTCTAGCGCAACGAAAGCTCGTAAACTTGTCGGCTCTTCAACTATTGTCGGAGGAATCACCCGACCACTTCTGTCATCTTGCATATCGTGTTGGCCATCCGACTACTCTTGTCATCCACCACCATAAACAATTTTGTTAGGTCATGAATCATTCAGGTCAAACTCTCGTTTCGACCATCCACGAGAACCGACCAACTAAGCGACTGGAAGTAGTCGATGTGGAAGGAGTCAGTTGAAGGTGTTTTAGTTGAGGCAGACATGTTTTAATCATCATTCGTCGACTACTGCTCGACGATGTGAATGGCCTGGAACCATCACAAGCAGAAATACAGCCAAAGTGACCAGTGTGCGCCAAAACTGTTCGACCGAATCTGTCTTGATCACCATATGCTGCATATGGGGTCTGGGGACGCTGACGTGCTGCACTTAATGGTGAGGACAATGCGCGATGATGTTTGGTCGGTCTCCCCACATAGTCGGAGTTTCCCACGTAGACGACCGAATTTATAACTTTGTGGCAACGACTCAATCATAATACGTACAAATGGACTCTCCATAATTATTTGTACAGTCGACGGTAGTCTTTGACATAGGTTTGCAATATGTCCTCTTTCTAGGTTGTTAAATTTTGTGCTGGTTCCAGGCCATTCACATCGTCGAGCAACAGTTGACGAATGATGATTAAAACATGTCTGCCTCGACTAACACACCTTCGACCGACTCCTTCCACATCGACTACTTGGTCAAGTGATAATTCATTTTAAATTGACAATTGGTATCTCCAAAGATACCAATGTTTCCATACTTTGGCTGGATCGTAGGCTCCACGAATAACCTTGGCTCTCATGTCGGCGGCCGACCAATCTTGTCGACATGTAGCCGACCATATAGAAGGTCACTCGAAATAATGAAGTTTTATTGACTGCCTCCATAAGTAGTAGCTATATTCATCCACGCTCCCCGTCGGCATTACTACTTTGTCGAAGTTGGAAGGCATCTAGTTGGCACTTGCAACAGCCTTGGAAGAGCGGTCATTAATTGTTAACCTGGTCGGCTCTTATTTTCCTGCCTGTAGAACACGGTGTGAGCAACCTTGTAGCCATTGCTTGAGAAGGATACTGCAAATATGCTGTGACCACATCGACATCGAAGTTTTCACAACCAAAGACTATCCGTCGACTGTATAAATAATTATGGAGAGTCCATTTGCACGTATTATGATTGAGTTGTCGCAACAAAGTTATAAATTCAGTCATCGACGTGGGAAACTCCAACTATGTGGGGAGACCGACCAGGCATTCAACCAACCAAATTGCAATATGGAAGAAGTCGTATAACACAAGCAATCTTGTTGAACTGGAACAACACACCGATTTGAGAGGTTTGACCGTTGAAGACCAGTTCATTTGTTTTAGCCGACCAACATCATCATATTGTATAGTTCAACTTGGTGCATCGACCAGTACAGTTCATTGATTAAAAATCTGTTGATTTGCATGTTGAAGATTTTAATTCCTACAATCTTCAAACATTGGTCGACTTAAAAAAAAAAAAAACTCGACGTCCTTAGAAAAGAGAGAAGTCTATTCATTTAGTTATTGCATATCATTTATTTATTTTGTATGCTCGAAGTTGAGTCGATATGGTTTTTGATCGAAGCATTATTAGTTGAAAAGTTATATTATGGTCGATTCTTCATATGGTCGAAAATTTTAAAAATGGTCGATTGATGTTTTTAGTCGAAGTTCGACATGTACAAGTTGTAATACTTTTTAGTCGAAGTTCGCCATATACAAGTTGTCATGCTTTTTTGGTCGAAGTTGATATGTATGATCGGGTATGTAAAAAAGTGGTTGATATGCCAGATCTTGGTCGGTCCCTTATAATATTCAGTCATGTCTTTATTACTTTTTGGTCGACATATTGCATACGTTGGTCAAGGTTGTCCAAATAGAGTTAAATGGTCGAGTCTCTTAAGTGGTCATTTTGTTGTAAAAAGTGTCAGGTCTTTGAAAATTAGTTGAAGTTTTGTATAAATGGTTGTTCAATATTATTAGCAAAGATACCATCACCAACATCCAAGATAACAATGGGAAGCTGAGGATTTCAGAGCTCACCCCTAGAGAAGCATCCCTCTTGTGAATGGCCATTTTGAACTGCCTGGAACATTGATAAATAAAATTAGCATCCAAATTATACAATTAAAGAAATTCACTTCTTCCGAAAGATACTCACCTGACTTTTTTTTATTATTCTGACGAGGAAGTAGCATTATGCATTTCCTGTTACAAGCATGTATAATACACATGTGTCTTTCTCGAAAGCGCGCGAGAGGCTGAGCGTCTTTTTGATGCAGGAGGTTCCTCTACAGGAGGGACGTGCATGCAGCCCGGGTTCACGTGGGCTCTCCCCGTGGATAGTTAGGCGGCAGGATGTCAAGGAGAAATAAGAGTGGGGGAGTCGGGAGGCGGAGAAGAAGTGGGGCCTCGATGTGGAGGAAGGAGGAGAGTTGGGGAGAGTAGGGAGCAAGTAGGTTGATGCTGAGAGTGGTGGAGTGACAGGAACCTGTCAGGATTGTTCGAGTCAAGACTTGTCGAAGATTGTCGAAGTCAAAGCGTTGTGGGAACAGAAACGATCGTAAAGACTTGAGATCGATCTTGGTGTGTCGAACTCGAAACCTGTCGATACTTGTCGAACCGGAACCTGTCGGGGTTGGTCGAGTTGAAACTTGTCGAACTGGAACCTGTCGGGATTATTCGAGTCAAGACTTGTCGAAGATTTTCGAAGTCAAAGCGTTGTGGGACCAAATACGGTTTCAAAAAAAGCCCTCAATGTTTTCTGAAAAGAGCTCTACTATTTCCTTGTAGTGGACCATATGGATTTATTACTTAGATCTGAAGCCGATCAAATGTAAATAAATTCTTTCCTCTATATTAGCTTCTGTTCCTATTGATAACAAGCTTCAACATGAGGAATGTTTTCTAGGAAACACTCTACACAAGGAAGAGAAATGACTTTCGACTTCCAAGACATATTATTGCATCATTGGTCCAGTAATTTGTTTACTAAACTTGAAGCATCTTGCAAGGTTTAGCTTGTATTTTATCACACATCCACCTCAGGATTCTTTCTTTAGATGTACTCTACTGCTATAACTTTGGAACCTACAAATCTCCTGATGTACTCTACTGCTGCAATTCTGGAACCAACAAATCTCCTTATGTACTCTGCAATCCTGAAATTTGTATTACACTATAAATAATTATAGGTGGATGGTATTGCAAACTGGAAAAGGATTTTCAATTGTTCCAAAGAGGCTTCTCGGAATGTAAGAGTGAATATTGGGAGGTACCTAATGAGGATGAAATGATGGCAGGGATGTGAAAGAAGGCGAGCATTTCGAGCCCTTAGAGGCCTTATAAGACTCAATCCCTTGTGTTTGTGACCACATGGTTAGGGGATAGGCTGTAGGAAGTTTACACTATTTACAAGCAACTATCAGGTTGCAAGCTGTAGTTCATGGTCATCAAGTTAGAATGTCAGAACAAGGATTGGCTGTACAGGAGAGGTTTGAACATACGCATAAATAAAATCCATCAAGAGTGAATGATTGGTGAGATTTTTCCTCATTTTGAATTATGGTATCTTTAAATTTTGAACTTGTTGCATATTGACATTTATGTAAATTTCAAATTGGTTAGCAAACTGATTAAGCTTGTTAGGATATTTAGACACTTAGGAGTTAGTTAAGATCAACTTGTGTAATATATCCGTTAGGGATAATGCGTTTCTTTAGTATGCATTAGTATGCATTTGTAAATACTTAATCCGACGGTCACGATATGTTTCCGACATAGAGTGATCCGACGGCTCAACTTCTCTTAGATCAAACCTAACCTTGATCCGTGGCTTAACACCCGATTGGTCCATGATCTCTATTTAAAGAGCATGGAGGGTCATTGTTTAGTTGATCGATTATGAGAAGCTCATTTGTAACTTTCTTTCTTTGCATAATAAATTGTCCCGTAGAAGCTATTTGGCCGGGGCCGTGGAGTGTTTCCCTTAAGAGGGTTTAAACCACGTCAAAACATCGGTGTGTTGATCTGTGATCTGTTTGTGTGAAGTGGTTACGCTTGGTGTTCAGTCCTTTGGTAGTACCCTGTGTACTCGAACATGGTATCAGAGCTTTTATGAAGTGCCGCTTCCGGTTATGATCTAGATCTTGAACTGTTGTTGCCGAAACTCGAAAGGGTTTCTAGTTCTGGTATTTCTGTGCATTTCTGGGCTGTGGGAGGTGTTCCATTGCGTCCGGAGCGTTGTTTCCATTGGGAAATAGTTTTCGTTTGATCGAAAACGGTTCCCGGTTGCTCCAGAAACGCGTATTTCATCAGATCTGAAGGTATAATGTTACAGTGACGCATTTTTTATCTCGTTTTTTGAAAAGAAAAAAATCTCATATTTCATTTTTTTTTACTGTTAGATTTTTTTGGTTCGGCAAATCAGAAACAGAGAGAAAACGTAGACTTTTCGGGCAAGCTAACAAGATCTAACTCCACAAGTGTGGAAAAGTTTTTTTTGTTTCGTTTTGTGGTCTGTTTTATAGGAAAAAGGGCAAGCACGCAAACCGAGCAAGAAGAGTAAAAAAAAAAAAAAAAAAAAACCCTTCCTCATTCCCATATTTTACATACCTTTTAATCTAGCTCACTTGGTTCAAAGTTGTTTTATTCCTTAATAGGTCTTGAGTTCAAGTCTTAGGAAGTTACTTTTAAAAGAAAAAGTGCATGCAATTTCTAATTTCAAGTTACTTTATTATAAAAGTGCATCTCACTTAAATAATAAAAAATAAAAATACAAGTGAGTCACTTAAGTTTTTATTGTTGCACTATTTAAAAGTACTATCATTGTAAAAGTGGTTCACTTAAAGCAACTTTTTTGTAAAGTGATTGTCAAAGGGTTCATCTTGGGAAGACGGGGGTTCTTTTTTTTGCTGGACATTCTCTAGCTGCCACGTCACTATTGGGAACATCTTCAACAGTTTCTTTGTCCAAGCATAACTTCATCATACAGAGTCCGTTTTCAGTGTCGTTTTTTTTGAAACCGGCTATTTTTTCGAGCTCTTCACATCCAGACTATTGGTTTCTGCTTTTAGAGCCATTAATTTACAAATATGGCCACCCATTGTGATATTCTACTTAAGAGTTCCAACTATTTCTCATGGAAATCTCGTATGGAGGATGTTCTACGAAGTAGGGGACTTTTCAGAATTACCACAGGGAAAGAAAAAGAACCCACTGATGATGATAAGAAAATAAAATGGGCAAATAGATGTGATGAAGCTCGTGGATTGATTGGGATGTCAATCTCTACTGATTTGCGATTCCACATATCTGGAATTGATGAACCTAATACTGCTTGGGACAAGTTGAAAACTGTGTTTGGTAAACACAATGAAATTCGAGGCCACCAACTCGAAAATGAGTTGATTTCTTTAAATCCAAGTGATTTTTCATGCATTCAAGATTATTTATCTAAGTACAAAACTCTTAAACTCTTATGTGCAGAATGTAAGATTGAGAGGGAAGACAAATAATGCATTTATCATATTCTTTCCAAACTTGGACCTGCATATTCTGTTTTTGTATCTACATTTTACTCCATGAAAGCATCCTTGAATGCAGCTAGCTATCAAGAGCCTAGTCTTGAATCCTTTTGTGATTCCTTGATTAGAGAACAAGATAAACTCATTCATCTTGGAATAATCAACACTGCAGATACATCTGGGAAAGCCTTATTGTCCCAACAGAAAGAAAAGTCCAAGCCTCCCAAGAAACAAAATTTTCGCAATAATAAGTCAAACAAGGGTCCAAAACCCTCTCAGTCAACTCCTTCTTTAAAAAATGACAAAGGATCCAAGCCAAAATGCAAGAAGACTGAGCGTCATTGCAACTATTGCGGGAAAGATAATCATGATGAATCTAAGTGTTTCAAGAAGATGGCAGCCTTGGAAGCAGCAATGAAGAAGCACCACATCAGCCTAGATTCGCCTTTAGAATCTGCCTCTCATGGACATGCACTTTGTGCTTCTGGTTATTCTTATAATGCATCTTCTTCTTCTACTTCAAATGAATGGCTCATTGATTCTGGAGCATCTTATCATATGGCTAAGGATCAAGCCATCTTTTCTACTATGCATGAATGTAACACCAAACAAATATTTGTTGGTGATGATAGATCTCTAAGTGTTGTAGGAGCTGGAACAGTTCCCGTAGATAATTGTCATTTTAGTGATGTACTATGTGTTCCAAGAATTTCCTGCAATTGGTTATCAGTCTATCAGATCACTCATTCTGGTGAAGGTAAAACTAAGACTTTTACACCTCACCAAGTTGTAATCAAGGATTTTAAAGATCCTCAACAGGTCCTAGCTACCGGAATTGTTGATGATATTACCAGGTTGTACAAGTTTAACAACTTTGGGTCATCACCTTTCCCTTCAGTTTTCGTTGCTCATAGTGATAACTTGAGCAAACTTTGGCATGAGCGATTTGGTCACTTAAATTATCGCTCATTGCAACAACTATGTAAAGAAAATATGGTGACAGGTCTTCCGATGGTATCTTACAGGGATGGTGTTTTCTCCGGTTGTGTACTCAGAAAACATCATCGGGACAGTTTTGACAAACGTGCCTCTTGGCACGCCTCGATTCCCTTGGAGCTTGTGCATAGTGACTTGTGTGGTCCTCTTCCATCTGCTTCCTTTTCTGGTTTCAAATATTTCTTAACTTTCATTGATGATTACACCAGACGCACTTGGGTTTATTTCCTAAAACTTAAGAGCGAAGTATTTAACATGTTCTTGGCCTACAAGGCCCTTGTTGAAAAACAATCTGGTCATCAAATTATTAAGTTAAGATCTGACAATGGAGGATAATATGTTAACAAACAGTTCACTACTTTCTGCACTGAACAAGGCATCCAACAACAGCACACAGTTCCATATACGCCACAACAAAATGGTGTAGCTGAGCGGAAGAACCGCACTTTAAAAGAAATGGCTAATTGTATGATCCAATCTAAGGGACTAAGTCTTCAATTTTGGGCTGAAGCCATAAATTGTGCAAATTACATAGTTAATCGCACCCCCACAAAAGCATTACAACGTATAACACCGGAAGAAGCATGGAGTAAAATTAAACCTGATGTAAGTCACTTTCGTTTGTTAGGTAGTGAAGCATGGGCTCACATTCCGGATGAAAAACGGAAAGCATTGCAGCCTAAAAGTGAAAAGTGCATATTTGTTGGATATTCTGAAGATGTAAAAGGTTATAGACTTCTTCAACCACATTCTCATGCTATAATCATTAGAAGAGATGTTAAATTTGATGAAAATATCTTGGCCTGCGAGCCTAACTCTGCGAGTGTGCCATCTTTGGCCTGCGAGCCTAACTTTGCGAGTGTGCCATCTTTGGCCTGCGAGCCTGATTCGGCGTTTGTGCCTTCTTCTTGTTCTTCCAACTTCCTTGACAGGTTTCCAACTCCAGTTTCTGATGATGACAGTGAGGATGAAAATCCACCTCCGCCTACTCATGTTCCTCCAGTTGCACCAGCACAAGTGCTTCCTCGATGGGTCCGTTCAACATGTGAAGCAGCTGGTGATCTTGCCGGTGATCCTAGAGATCAACGTCGAACACGTTCTCAGTTTCAGCGAGCCTCTTCTCTTTTGGCTCAAGTTTCCGAGAATCATGATCCAGAAACTTTTGCAGAAGCTTCAGGGAATCCAGATTGGGATGCAGCCATGGATGAAGAATATCGTTCCTTAATGGCGAACGATACTTGGGATCTTATACCTCTTTCAAAAGGAAGAAAACTTGTCAGATGTAAATGGGTCTACAGAACTAAGTATGCATCAGATGGAAGTGTTGAAAGACTTAAGGCAAGGTTAGTTGCCAAAGGTTTTTCCCAAGTTGAAGGGATTGACTACAATGAAACCTTTGCTCCCGTCGCCAAAATGAACTCCATCCGCCTTGTTCTTTCCCTTGCAGCCTTACACAACTGGGAAGTCCATCAAATGGATGTCAAGTCTGCCTTCTTACATGGTGATTTACAGGAGGAAATTTACATGGAACAACCTCCTGGCTATGTTCAGAATAACTCTAACCTTGTCTGCCGCCTTAAGAAATCCTTATATGGCCTTAAGCAAGCTCCTAGAGCTTGGTATGCCAAAATGGATAACTTTCTCCTTGACACTGGTTTTTCTAGATGCCATTCTGACCCCAATGTCTATACCAAGAAAGTAGGAAACCATCTCATCATACTTGTTCTATATGTTGATGACCTTATTCTTACTGGTAGTGACCCTAATCTTATAACACATGTGAAATCCAATCTTAAACAAACCTTTGAAATGTCAGACTTAGGACATTTGCATTATTTTCTTGGTCTCCAAGTCCTGCAAACCAAAGAAGGAATCTTTCTTTCTCAGTCTAAGTATGCTTGTGACCTTCTTCGTCGCTTTCACATGGAAGATTGTACACCAGCCCCTTCTCCCTTCCAGTCTGGAGTCAAACTTTCTGCCACTTGTACTTCACCTGAAGTAGATGCCACCTTGTATCGTCAGCTTGTTGGTAGTCTTTTATACTTGACTCATTCCCGTCCTGACCTTTCCTTTGCCGTTGGTCGAGTTGCCCGTTATATGCAGACACCTCATGAAAGTCACTGGAAAGCAGCTAAAAGAATACTTCGATATATTCGAGGTACAGTTCAGTTTGGGATTCATTACAGTACAGGGGGGAAACCTTTGTTGGTTGGTTTCACTGATTCAGATTGGGCCGGCGATCCTGATGATCGAAAGTCTACTGCAGGTTATGTTTTCAGTCTAGGATCTGGACCTATTACTTGGGCTTGTAAGAAACAACAAGCTCTTGCTCTTTCTTCAGCAGAGGCAGAATATCGAGCAGCCGTCAATGCTAGTCAGGAAGCTTTATGGCTTCGATAGATCCTTTCAGAGTTTGGATTCGAGCAACAGCAGCCTACTCCACTTTGGTGCGACAATCAAAGTGCCATCAAGCTTGCCAAAGATCCAGTTCTACATCAACGCAGCAAACACATTGAGCTACATATGCACTTCATCAGAAATCTTGTTCATGATCGTGTTCTTGAAGTGCTCTTTTGCCCTACAGATGATCAAGTTGCAGACATCTTCACCAAGTCTCTTACAGAAGCGAAGTTTTCTAAACTTCGATCTATGTTAGGAGTTCAGGAACTTGTCATTAAGGGGGGATAGGCTCTAATGCCTCCTTCCTTCTCCTAATAGTGTCACTTTTGTAAATCCTTCAATCCTATCCCAAGTTGTTCTTAAGGGGGGATGTTAGGATATTTAGACACTTAGGAGTTAGTTAAGATCAACTTGTGTAATATATCCGTTAGGGATAGTGTGTTTCTTTAGTATGCATTAGTATGCATTTGTAAATACTTAATCCGACGGTCACGATATGTTTCCGACATAGAGTGATCTGACGGCTCAACTTCTCTTAGATCAAACCTAACCTTGATCCGTGGCTTAACACCCGATTGGTCCATGATCTCTATTTAAAGAGCATGGAGGGTCATTGTTTAGTTGATCGATTATGAGAAGCTCATTTGTAACTTTCTTTCTTTGCATAATAAATTGTTCCGTATAAGCTATTTGGCCGGGGCCGTGGAGTGTTTCCCTCAAGAGGGTTTAAAGCACGTCAAAACATCGGTGTGTTGATCTGTGATCTGTTTGTGTGAAGTGGTTACACTTGGTGTTCGGTCCTTTGGTAGTACCCTGTGTACTCGAACAAAGCTTGTTGTTGGATTTTGCATAAATTGTTTGTATTGCTCCAGGAAAGAAAAAGCTCCTCGATCTTTGTGGTCAATTGTACTTCCCGATCTGAGAATCTATTAGCAAATGCATTTGCTCATCATAAAGGCATATGGAGTTTGTGCAGTTTTTGGATTAATCAATTATAAAGGAATATTTATTACGAAGTTGCAATCTTGACCTTGTCAATTATTGTGTTGCGCCCCAAGTAATGGGTTAGAAAAAAATTGATGCAACATGTACTTTTGTGTACAATAATAATATTGGAAATCAAAATTTGAGAGAACCTATTACAAAATTCTTTGACTTCTCAGTGATAGATAGATATTTGATTGTTAAAAAAGGCCTATTGAATCCTTTGTAATTGTATAAAATTATACCCTTAATTATAATTATCCGACATCTATGTCATCTACATGCATGGAGCATTTGCTTGCCAGGGTTTTCAGCCTGATTGCATCCTATGTATTCACTGTTGAGAACATGAACCTGAACCTGTTTTCACTTCAAACTATCATGGGTCCACTAGTCCCATGATACCTTGGCACTTGAACTCTTCTGTAGCTGGCTTTACCACATAGATTACCCACTTGGATATTGATCAAAAGATAAACAAGGTAAGCTCATTTTTGGACCCTGTTTTCTAATATTGTGACTTTTTATGCTATGTCTCCATAACATTTTTAGCACGGTCCAATTTCTATCTTCCGTTCATAGTTTTGCTATGGATTCTACACGAATCTTTTTACTTTGTTTTTTACTTACAAGAACAACATCCAGCCATGTAAAAATACGGTGATATAGTGTTCTTATTCAAATGATGATTCTTCAATGCAGGACAGGTCAAGTGGAGTAACTTCACTACAAGGACAACACAGTTTACCAAAATGGTTCACACAACTTCTTAAATATGTTCATCTAGATGAACAAAAAAAAAGGAACAAGAAGTTATACTACTCTAAAGCAGGGCAGGGTTTTTGTGGTATTTCCTTTTCTCGATGTATTTTCCCCTTCCTACTTCCTACTGTGTCGTGTTGTTCATATGAGCAACTAATTTTATTTAGGAATTATTTTACAGTTAGAGACAGTCTGTAACCTCGAGCACCATGAAGTCTAGCCGTTGTCTCACATTTCACAGGATTTGAAGCAAGAGATAAGTGTTTTTAGTGGTTTTGAATTAAATTTTTTCAACTTTAGCATTCGGGGATTAACAATGGAGAGCTGAGAAGTTAACATAAAGAGCACATAAAGTTTGCCATATGTAAATATCTATCTTATGATACACGTAAAGATTTTGTAGCATCTTTGCTCCTCCTCGTATGTTTGGAGAATTTTTGGAGGAGTTGTCGACAAACGAATGTGTGAAACTGAAGAGCATACGGGGGGTGGCGGAGGGACGAAGTGTTAATGGGTCTTGTGAGTTAGAAGAGCTGCCAAATACAGAAACATTGACATATTTGGAGTAGTTGGGAGCAGAGGGGTGTCTCAAGTTGAATAGCATACATGGGTTGGAGCACGCGACAAACGTGGGTTGCCCGAGCCAAAAGAGCTACCAAGTATGGAAACATTAGCATCTTTGGAGGTGGTGGAGGCAGCTGGATGTGTGAAGGTGAAGAGCATATAGGGGTTGGAGCTCATGACAAAAACTTACAATCCTAAGTTTTCATTGGTTGTCTGAGTTAGAAGAGCGGCCAAGTATGTAAACATTGACATCTTTGGAGGGGTTGGGGGCACAGGGGTGTGTGATGCTGAATAACATACAAGGTTGTAGCACGCGACAAATCTCTGGAGGAATTGTGAGCAAGCGAATGTGTGAAGCTGAAGAACGTACATGGGTTGGTGAAAGGGACAAAGCTTTGATACCTAAGTGTTAGTGGTTGGTCATTGGAGCTGTTGTGGGACGAGGGATGTGAGAAGCTAAAGAGCATCCCGCAGTTGGACCAATGGACAAAGCTTAAACAACTAAGAGATTTGACTGGTCTGAGGTAGAAGAGTTGCCAAAGTATGGAAACATTGCTGTCTTGGAGGTGTTGTGGGCAGAGGGATGCATGAAGCTAAAGGGCAGACGGTGTTCAGTGCACTTGACAAAACCTTTGGACGCTAATTGTTGGTTGATGCTTTGAGTTAGAAGGTGTTGAACATGCAAGTATGTAGTTGAAATCCCAAATTACAATGTCCAATGTCCAGTGTGGGAGTTGTGGACCAGCGGTGCAGATGATCAATGGATGTGAATATGTCCTCATAGGGCATCTCTTGTGAATATTCTGGGACCTCCTTCAACCTTCAACAAGATTAGATCTCTGTAAAGTTTAGAATATTGGGTTTGGCAAAAGCATGGACAATTTGAGTGGATCTAAGGGTTAAGAATATGTATTTTCTCCTAATAAATCTTTAACAATCTATATCCATTATCAAGAACAAGGATAATTTTAATATCATCAAACAATAGTTAGAAGTGCTCATATACAGATTATTTTCTAGTTTGATGGATTGATTACAAGGTTGAACATTTGATTGCTATTTTTTTTTCTTTTTCATTGTCCTTTTCAATTCTTCTTTCACTCTCTTATGCACAAGTATTTAAAGAAGAGAGGGGCATCATCTAAGTTTTTTATACAAGAACTTCAATCACAATGAAATCATGATAGCAACTTGTATTATGAGTATTGTTACTAAATTTTTATTTTTTTATCTATTTGTTAGAGAAACATTAACTTCATTATCTAAATGGTTGATTATTCTTTTTAAATTGTTTAAAAGAAAATGAAATAATAATATTTTATGACTAAAAATTTAATTAACTAACAATTTTAGTTTTTTTTAAATATTTAATAAAATAGGAAGAAATAAATTGTTTTTGTTATTTCTTAATCAAAATGAAAATAGTATTAAAATAATATTAACCATTTGTAAAAAAATATATATGTATAATATTTGTATTTTATTAATTATAAATTTGTAGATTTTGGCAAGTTTAATAATTTAAAACATTTATTTTAAAATTGAAAAATTAAATAACTATTTAATTATTTAATAGAATATGAAGAAATAAATTATTTTTTTGATTTTTCTTAATAAAATAGAAAGAATATTAAATTAATGTTAGCTATTTGTAAAAAACAGTAATATAATCTTTGTATTTTACTAATTATAAATTTATAGATTTTCTCATCGTATAATGTTAATTTTCATAATTTAAATAGTATTATTCTAATATAAATATAGATATCAATAGAGATGGAAAAAAATTAATATGGCTGAAAAAAGAAGAAGACATCTCATGATATAGAAAAACATGTATTTTTCAAATTCTATAAAATTTAAAATATACATGAATTTTTCAAATTTTGAAAGTAACATTGATTTTACAATCGTAAAGAATTTTGAAATTCACAATATATAACAATGTGAAGCTATATGAGTACTTTGATGTTTAATGCAAATGAAACAACATGAATATGAAATTTTTTTAAATAATAAGTTCAATGTCCATACTTATCTGTAGCTTCAAAAAAAAGTATAGTAGTAGGAAGCATTGATTAATCAAACTTAATTCAAAATATTAAGAAGGGGCAAACAACCTTTATTTTTACTAACTTTAGTTAATGTAATTTCTACAAATTGGATCAACCCAATCCCAAATGAAATCAACTATAAATATGCAAATGATGGCTACATGATGAGATCGACTAATAAATATGTAAATGATGGATGCTAGGGATAAAACATGTTTTTCTTAGAGACAATAGAGGAGAGGTAGAACCCCAAGCAATGTTCAACTAATACATATATAAATGATGGATGCTAGGGATAAAAGATGTTTTTCTTAGAGACAAGAGAGAAGAGGTAGAACCCTAAGCATTTTTTAACATGATACAACATTGGGCATAATTTGTTGGATGACTGAGACAAGAGACATAGGTGTACATCAAGTACTATGCCTGGTTAGCCATACATAATCTACATATGCAACAAAATTGTTGATGTGAAAGGGAATTATTATGTGACAAACACTAATACTAGCAAACGATATATAAGATTATGAGTTCACAAGGTGGAAAAACACCTTCCACATATATTTGCAAAATCCAAATAATCATGGATGGTCTTTGTCTCTTGCTAAACCGGGGTTGCTCAATTGCTTAAGCCAATCTCCCTTAGTACAAAACAAATTAGAGATGACTCCATAGTTTTAGAAGAAATATGAACATCCAAATCACTAAATAAAAATAGATAATGATTATTAATTTGGCACAAAGACTCTATGAACAACATAAAGTTTTATATACAAATCTACATTATCATATCAAATTGTGTAATGTACCCAAACTCCTCCATTCTATTTTGGGAATTCGGGTATATATGACAAAAAATCTTTCGCTCCCACCAAAGAACTATCAATGACTTACACAAAAAGAACACATAAGGTAGAGCATTAGCTCCCATCCGAGAACCAATCCATGATTATACATTATAGAACAAAAGGAACGTTGACTTCCACCGAGGAACCAAGGCAAGCACAATTCACTACCCATATTTATATATGTAAATATGTAAAGGTTGGCTTTCTCATGGAGAAGCCAAGCAACCGAACTTACGTAGTAAAAAAAAAAACAAAGGTGATGGAGTGTACATTCTAAACGAGAGGGATTTGATCTACTTTTAACATAGTATGTATATATAACAAGTAACGATGGCTCCCACCGAGGACAAGGCCAATGAATTGAAGGATCAAGTAGATAAGTTGTCGAGAGATAAGGAATCACTCATGGAACCGTTATGGGCACAGACATGCAAGCTTCAAGAGCAAGTCTCAAACTGTCAAAAAACACTCTTTCAACAAATCTACAATATTAAACAATTCATGGCAAGGATGCAGGGAATTGTTGCAAGCTCAATAGCAATGCATCAACATTTGATTACTATTGGAAACAAGCTTAACAAACAATTAACTTGGAGAGAAAATAACCCAACATTTCCTCCTCACCTCCCTCAAATAACACTAGTGACCCTGAAGCTGGATATTGCACTCCTTGAATTTTGCAGGAAAGCCATAATCGACTAAATGCCGAGATTGATAGAACTCTTGAAAAGTGCACAAACTTCTATGAGGAAATCCATCAGGCTCACCGTAAATTTCAGCTCCCTATGGCAGCCAATATCGATGAGCTCCCCCTAAGGATCAACAGATGGCAGAACTCCAACAAGTGTTGCAATCAAACCTGGACTACATCAAGAAAATTGATGCTCTAACAGAAGAAGACATCGACTTCTATGTGAGGCAAACATCTATACATTTCATTTTCCTTGAGGATACCTGCAAGGTTGCACCAACAGAAGTTGAAAATATAGAAACAGAATTGTCTTGTCGTGAAGTGTCTCTAAAACTATTAAAGCCTAACGAATATAATATCATAACTGAAGAAGCTACTGCATGGGCAGACCATATTTCCAATTTAGAAGCGTCCAACTAATTTTAATTGTAAATATCATTTGTATCTTCTCATATGTACAACACTCAAATGAAAACTTTGCCTACTATTTTCATTTTTGCAATTTCACCAGATAACAAACTCTTCCAAGGCTATAAAGTGGTGAACCAACCCTTTTTGTTGTTCATCTATTCTTCTTTGTCAATGAAAACAAATTTCCCTTCTTGAGAAACTATTGTAGAAATGTTTATATGTAATGTGCACTTTTCAATGGATATTATTGGGATTCCTTTTCTCTAAAAAGCCTAAATACTTGTTCATATTTTTGTAACAGTGCTATATTTTACTACTTTTTTAGTTCAATGCTCTTCAGTTTCCTTGTTGGCAATGGTTTTTCAAGCTAAGCTCATAGTGGATTATCCCAAGCAGCAGTTATATAAATATTAATCTCAACTGATTTGTAAACTGTGTACTCTCTTTTACATTCATAAAAACAAAGTAGCCAAGCAAAGCGACCTCTCCTCATCTGCCTCCACGTTGAATAAATACAACCTTTATATTGAGAGCTATGACCACTCCTATTGTGTTGCAAGTTTGCATTTTATTGTGCTTTGTTGTGAATTATCTATATTGTCAGAAGACGTGTGAATCCTTGATGCGGTGATACTCATTGATAACCAATTACTTTCCTTGGTTTATTAGTGATTTTTAGAAGATTAATTCATATAGTGATAGGTTTGTTCGCCTTTACATGGTTGAGAAGCATGTAAAGTTTTTATTGTGGACTTGAAATCCTCAATGAGAAGAAAGAAACATATATGGGTTTCCCACTGTATCTTCCATTCTTGAAGCAAGCATAACGAAGATTCACGACTCATATTATGTTGTAAGTCTGCATTTTTATTGTGCTTTGTTGTGAACTATCTATATTGTCAGAAGACGTGTGAATCCTTGATGCGGTGAGAATCATTGATAACCAGTTACTTTCCTTGGTTTATTAGTAATTTTCAGATGATTAGTTCATGTAGTGACATGTATGTTCGCCTTTACATGGTTGAGAAGGATGTAAATTTTTTATTGTGGACTTGAAATCCTCAATGAGAAGAAAGAAACATATTTGGGTTTCCCACTATATCTTCCATTCTTGAAGCAAGCATAACAAACACTCATTTACAACTTAGATTGTGGCAATATCAAGAGCTGGTCCATGAAAGACTTCTATACCTATACTTGTATATGGAGATTCCTAAATTTATTGCTATAACACATGGCATGAAAGCAAACTTTTGTTCACAAGTAGTTTGTGCAGTTTAGGAGCTATTATAATCATTGTTTTCATTGATATTATTGCAGAAATATTTTTTCAAATTGCTTATATATTCCAGATATAGTAGTAATCTATTGTGTTGAGATTGGTACTACAAAGATTGTGAGAAAAACAATTGTAGTTGGCTCACTGTGTTGATGAACTTAACATTATTTTTTGTTATGGGTTGAGTGCCTATGTCTTTGTAATATGAGATCGTTACAAACTTTTCTCTTTTCCTACTAGTATCCTTCGCTGCCCATATCTATGTTTTTGTTCCTTCTAACTTTCCTCTTTTCCTACCGACGTTCACTTTTACCCCTCAAGGCGTAAATGATATTATGGATGATGGATGATAAAAAGTGGTGTTATTCAACACTACGTAGGCATATGCCTATGTAAATCATAACCATACTTGTTTGCTGACATTATTCCATGATACAATGGCTAAACATTGTATACTTACCATTAACATCATCATGCTTGAAAATGACATTGTATGATATTTATCCACATAGGTATATATCAGCAACGGCCCTCAAAGAGGAGAGGTTATAACTAGGTTCTCCCTTCTCCACTATTTTTTCTCATTTTGTTATTATTATTATTATAATGTTAATTAATTAGCGAGATTTAACAGGGGGTCATACACACGAGTATATAATCGTCCTGTATTTAATCAACTGCGCGAGGGTTTGAACGATAAAATCGATGCCATCGCAGAGTATTTGACAGGATCGAAACTTCAGTCCGCGTAGGCATTCAAAACCATCAAATCGGATTACTTTCCATCATATCTGTAAGTGCCGATACAGCTTTCTATTTAGTATGGTTGTTCATCCGTTAACAGTTGTGATTGTTTCGGGCGTTTCGTTTAAAAAAAAAGTTAGGGCAAACTTTGAAAAATGAGGTTGTTGATCCCTACGGACAGATATTTTCCGAGTCTACAACGAAACGTCGGATGTCAAAAAAATGAACTTCCTTTATAACCATTTCTGCAGTCTTATTCTTTACCTGTGATTTACTTAAATAGTCTCTGTAAACCCTACTGTTTCTGTGTTTGTTGTTTCTGTAAACCTCTGTAGGGATAGCTGCATATCATTATTAGTACCATATTGACTGAAAATTTTAATTTATAATAATGCTTGCCTAAAGTTCAATTTAGCTGGATTCGGTGGGAGTGCCTCAAATCCCCAACCTTCGTGTGAAATGGTATGTTGGGCGAATGACTGCATTTGCCCACTCTGGACCATGCTCATATCGGTATTTTTACACACTTTATCCGTTTTTACCGCGGACATGTAGATTGTGAGGTACATGGCATTGTTTGTGTTAAAAAAATCTGAAATGCAGTAGTAAGATATACTGTAAACAGCAGACAAGAAATAAATGCAAAAAACCAAGCACATAAATGAACAGCAAATAGAGAAGTGTGACACCGAAATTAGAGTGGAGAAACCCCCAATCGGGGTAAAAATTCTACTATTAAAATGCCATTGTATTACGGCGGATGATAACCATACAAACAATTAGATTTTGTAATGAAAGAACCGTTCGTTTCAATCCACGAAGAGACACCAAAGGCACCGTTATCATAGTGTTCACCGTAATAACGGTCAGGGTAAACGAAACACGGTTGCAATTATACGAGTGAATTACTATTTTCAACAGCTTGTCTGTTCCGACTTCCTATCATTCTCGAGGTTTCGGGTTTCTACTTCGATGAATGAATATATTTTTCCAGTATTTTTTGTATTAGACATGCGGGAAACATATGGTAAGAATAATTTTTTATTTTGGGAGAACTGTTGTTTTGGCCACATGTGAACTGCATGGTCCGAGGGTAAGGGTCCTCACATAATTTGCTGTCCAGTAGAATCAAATTAAGACTAGGATTATTTGACACACAGAGATGCAGAGATATGCACGAAGCAAACAAGATGTTCTTTCCCCCTCACCTCAAATCCCTAAGGCTGTTCCATGTACACATCCTGTTTTAGGTCTCTCTTAGGAAAGTCACTTATCATCACATCCACTTGATGCATCTTTCATCCAAGCTATCTATTAGAGAAATTGCTATCCTGATAGGCTACAATTTGTCAATTACATTACATGGCATCCAAGAGGGTGGGGTTAACTTGTGCAGAGAGATAAAGTTAGAGTTAAAGAGTTGGTTTAGATCCATAGTAGGGCATTGAGACACATCACTTTGAATGTGTTTTTGTATCAATATCTTTAATGAGATTGAGTTGACTATTTTCCCTTTAATTGTGACTATTTCCTGCAATTTGCTCAAGTTATTGTTGTAGTGAGTAATATTATTACATGATCCCCATTGTGTCATTTGGTATTAGAGCAATGCTTGAGACTTTGGTAGAGAGATGGGCATGTATAAGGCTAAGAGAAGACCAGCTCTTCTTTGTAATTGTTGCAAGAAGCATAAATGACAAGGAGAGGCGGAAGGATTGTGAGGAGAGAGTTGTTGGACATTAGAAGAATAATTGAGGAGTTGGAAGCTGAACAACGTGGAGAAGTCAAGGGGAGTGACTCCAACCATTACCATAAGAGGAAGAAGACAATGAACATAAAGGAGATCTTGCGTCACAATTGATAGGATTCCTAAAGAACAAAAGGGGAGAGAATTGAATTTTCTTGCTATGATGGAAGTGTGAAGTCAGAGACACTAAATGATTTGTCTAAACAAGTTGGGGTGCTACTTTGAATTTGAGAGATTGGAAGATCCCGGAAGAAAAAAGGTTTGTGAGTACAAAGTTGATGGCACATGCTGCCATATGATGGGATTTTGTGCAGTGACAATGAGTTAGAACGGGTAAGGAGATGATTTGAAGTTGGAGCAAGATGGCATGGGGATGGCTAAGAGGTTCATGTTGATAGACTACAAGCAACCATTCTTTATGCAAGTCAGAATTTGAGATATAAAGTGTAAATTGTACAAGATTAAATGGAAGAGTTTTACAAACTTTCAATACGTGTGGACATGAAGAAAACAAAGACCAACAAGTTTTTAGGTATTTGAATGGCCTCATGTTTGTAATTTAGTGAATAATAAGTTTGCATAGGATTCATTTAGCTGAGGAAGCATATTAGTGGGTGATGAAGGTGGAAGAAAATTAGCATGTAAGGACAATAAAAAGAATAATGGCAAATGAAGAGGTGGTCATAGATATAGAGATGATTCCACACAATAGGTGGAAAATGCACATGAAGTGGAGTTAGAGAAGACATAAGCGTATAGCATGCTTGGTGGAGGTTGAGCTAGAAATTGCTAAGGATCTAAAGGATAAGATGGAAGAAATGGTGGTTATAGGCACGAGATATATTTCTATACTTGTGGAGATGAAGGGCATAAGTGGTTTGAGTGTCCACAAAGAAAGTATGTGCCAAGGTGAGCTAAGAACACGATTAGTGCAAGGAGAAGTGTTGAAGATAAATAAACAATAGCGATGGCAATATAGCAAAGAGAGAATTTGATAATGTGCATGTTAAGATTCAATATGCTAAGATAGATAACATCAGTGTTCAATTAAATTTCACAACAATAACATATACAGGATCACTGAAAGAATAACAAGCACAACATAAACACAAGAGACACAAATTATCCTGGGAAACCCTCTAGGGGAAGAAAACCCAAAAAAACTTCCTCAATATAGATGATCAAAAGTACAAAGACAAAACCCAAAACAAGTGCTCCTTCTCCTTGTAGATCTCTCTCTCTCTCTCTCTCTCTCTCTCTCTCCATTCCGAATTACACAAGTGTGTGTGTGTGTGAATGAATGAATAAATGAGAGAGTCTCTCTATTTATACATTCACTTCTACTTTAATTTTACAACTTGACATGTCGGCCTCAACTAACTTTACCACTCAACTAATGCTGACTGGGCTGACTCCTCTAGGGGACTTAAAAACCCCATTACATTTTACTCTAGGGGATCTATTGCCCCGACTTACATGGGAGGATTTACCTCATGACTCTATGACGACCAAATATAATAATAACATCTCGATGGAGGAATAAAACATCTTCTAATAAATTACAATAATAAAATACAATAGAATATTCTTCGAAGTTACAATATTTCAATAGTGCAAAGGAGGATTGTGCCAAAGAAGCAACAACAAGCCTTAGAAGAAGATAAATGGTCGAGGTAGAAAATATTTAGAACAAAATGTAAGTTTGGATGTAAATGCTGCAAAGTCATTATCGATTCAGGTAGCACAAAGAATATGGCCATGGTAGAGATGGTTGAGAAGCTTGGTTTAGCACAACATTAATGTCCATAATTGTACAAACTTTTTTGTATTCATTGTGGGAATGGAGTGATTGAATTCAATCAATCAATGTACATTGTAGAGTGTCATTTAATATTAAAGAGTATAAATATAAAGTTTTGTGCAATGATATACCCATGATTGATTGCCATTGTTGGGAAGACCATGGGAATGTGACAAAAGTGTGGTGCACAATGGGAGGACAAACACCTACACCATCGCAAAGGATGGATAGAGATTTGAGTTACTACAAATGAACAAATGAGGAGCCTAAGGAAATGTTATTGTGATAAGGTATGACAACTCATAATGTGATAAGAGTAACAACTCACATGAGAGGTGATCCAGGGCTTTGTGATTGCATAGGGACTTATAGTCTAATAGTGGGGGTCTTGGTTCTTGAACGCCCTTCCTTGATGGCATCTTTTCATACTTGGAGATGGTTGGTGGGGCTTGGATTAGCCTTATTGAGAGGAGTGCTTACCTCCTTGGCATTTATTTTGAGGCACTCCGCTTATATATTGATTTTTATTCATGAGAGGAGGGCGTTGCCCTTGCTAGATGATGTTTGGTTGACTTGGCATGTTGATAGGATATTATTTGATACATTGTTGACCTCCTACTTCTTGGATCAACCTTTTTAGCATATTTATTGAGGAGTTAGTTGCATTCTTGGGAGGATGTGCTACCTAGGATGCTACACGTGCCACATGGGAGCCCCATTCTCACACTTGTTTTGTCATTTGCTTGGCATTGTTACCGTCGAGATGCACACCTGGGGGGAGCGCAGCAGAAAGCTTTCGAAGCTGCTCGGTGTGGCCTTGGGGGAAAGCAAAGAGTTGGGTGCTGTCACCTGATCTCGACTCCTCCGTTTAGGAAAACTCCTAACTAAGCCAAGGGGGGTAGACCCTAATAAAGAGATTCTAAGGCTCTTTAATTGATTTGGTTGTTACGGATGAAAGTAAGTTGTTTTTAGGAGTTTTATAATGATGACTAATAATTGACACAAGATATTGCAACTTTAAATTGAATCAACAACATAAATATGAATACATTCACGGCATAAGATAGAGAAAAATATAGCAAATAAAAAGACCAATGCCGTGGAGTCAAAATAAAATGGTGCTTGCTATTGTAAATAAAATCGTTTTGCAATGCTCTTGGTCAATTTTAGATTATTAGGGTGAAAATGATTAGGGGGAAATAGGGATTCTTGATATACCTTGCGGTACGGGGAATATGTCCGGATTTATGATCTAAGTGGCTTTGCACAAGAACATGTGGGCTGGAACAAAGTCTCGAGAGTGGTGTTCAACACTACACCAACAAGGATGTAGTCTAACTGTGCTTTGAGGTCACCTTCCAGTGGTTACCGCTTCCTTAGCCAAAATTTCCCCACTTTTGATCAATTTTGAGGCAACGCAGGATTTTTGTTCATTTGTGGGGACTTGATTTTTTTAAGATGAGTGGATTAACTTAAATGTGGAAAACTTAAAGAATGCAAACTATCGCTTTTGATATCCCAAAGCTTAGACAAGCCACCGATGGGTAGAGCATACACGGAGCATGCGAATGTTAATTCCAATTGTTAAAAATCTCCGAAAGAGAGCACTCTTGATCCGCAAAAGCGAGATTCAAGAGATTTTGAGAAAGTAAAAACCCTTTGATAGAGAGCGCTCTTGATCTGCAAAAGCGAGATTCAAGAGACTTTAAAAAGAAAAAAGAAAATGCAAAGAAATACAGAAACAAAGCAAACAAAGGTTCTCTAATTACTACCTAAGAGTCTCTTTTAGGCCAAAGACCATACTCGGGAAAGCAAGGGGGTTAGTATTCAGTTTATTCCCAAAATAAAGTAAGGTAAACCATGAAAGAAAAGTCTAGATCTAGTTTCAATAATTGAAAGAACTAATCTAGCAAGCAAAACTAATCTAAAGCATAAAGTAAAGAGGACAAGTACAAGCTTCCCTGAAACGGAGGAAGGGGGTGTGAGAGC
This sequence comes from Larix kaempferi, assembly GCA_027924585.1. Classification (NCBI taxonomy): domain Eukaryota; kingdom Viridiplantae; phylum Streptophyta; class Pinopsida; order Pinales; family Pinaceae; genus Larix; species Larix kaempferi. The sequence goes on from BSBM01000545.1 coordinate 1,674,043, forward strand.
CTTAAATCCCACCTGCTCTTTATTAAATTATTGCAAGTTTAACTCTCCTGCAGAGAGCGCTCTTGATCCGTAAAAACGAGATTCAAGAGACTTTAAAAGCTTGAAAAAAGTTGAGAAAATGCAAGGAATCAAAATAGGATCTTCTTTAATGGTTCAAAATTCCAAATGCGTTTGAACACCTTCGCTTTCCTATGACAAAAGACAAAAAATCAGCGAACACAAAATTTGATTAAATGTTAGTATTTGTTAGATAAATCACATAAAAATACAACCTCGCTACTTGCAAATGCTTGGGAAAATTATACTTTTAAGTAACAAAGAAACCAACCCTTAGATCTAACTTTAAATATGAGTTTGAAGCACTTTTAGATCTAACTTTAATCAAGTAAATGACTTAGTGATAAAAAAAACTTTTTAGTTCTAATTTACCGGCAAGAGAATAGTAACCCAGAAGAAAGAGTTTAGATTTTTGAAGTGATGGAAGGAGGGATTCAAGCACCAAGCTTGATCTTTATCGGAAAATTTGGAGTGCCTGCAAACAAAAGTATTAGCTCAAAAGTGCTGAAGAGGGGAGAGGATGCAATCGAGCTCAGCTCCTCCTTTAGATCTGTAATCCTGCACAACTATAAGAAACACTTGCCAATGGTGGATTAGATCTAGTGTGCGTGCAAAAAAGAGATCAAGAGAGCCTCAGTACAACCGAGTACAGTTGGCTACTCATGTGTCTCTTGAAAACAAAACACAAATAAACAACTTAACAACCGTAAATGTTTACTCTATGATTATGAACAACCTTCTAAGCTATATCCATTACCGATATTGAAACAAGAGAAAATACATGGTACAATATCACCTCAATAACACAACATCATCAAATGGCACAACATGGACCTCCAAAGTCTTTCAATATTATTCATTAGATACAACAATGTTACAATGGGTAGAGGTTCCACCATCCATCCGGAATGAGTGAGAATACCTTGCTTAAATAGAAGAACAAGAGAGAGGGGGTGCGCATGGATCCATAAAGGCAAGGAGGGCGCATATCACAATTAGAGGAGTGATTCACGCTTGATCTAAACGTTAACAAACACAAGGTTGGTGTGATTGAATGATGAGGTGGCTGCCACCTCACGAGAGGGGCGCCCCTATTCACTTTGGAAACAACTCCCACCTTTACGAGTTGCTACATGGGGAATGACGCCCATGATGAGAGTATGCGCCATTCTAAATTTGATTTCACTATTCACTTTAATAATTTGATTTTAGAAAATGTGCATACCCACTTTAATAAGGTCGCATATCATATGAGACTAATTAGCCACCTTTTCCATACCTTTTTTAATCATTTTTTTGGATTTTCCAACTTTTGTCTTTTGTGCAATTTGTAACACCTTTAGCATTTAAATGTCATTTTGTAGCACTTTTAAGAAAAAATGCCACAAATGACAATTTAATCCCTCGAAACCTAGGAAAAGTGGGTGCTAGGTTAAAGAGGACGCTCTGAGCTTGAAAACGAGCATCCCCACGCCAAATTCCGCCTCCAGACCATGCTTTTATTACACTTTGAATTTTTCCAATTAAACCATTAAAAAATGGTCTAATTTTGCTGAAAAATTATTTTTATCGGAATTGACTAAAACTCCTAGGGGACCTAGTGCATGTCCATACGATTTATTACTGATGGCTAGCATGTAAAAATACATAGACACTTAGGCTTTAATAACCTCCCAAGGTTTGATCGCCAAGGAAAATACTCCAGCTTTGGAGGTGTGAGTGAAAAACTCAGGAATTATGCGTCACTGAAGCACAATGCATAATTGCTAAGGAAAAAACACTCTAGAGTATCCCCTTGACAGATAAACCTAAGGTAGGCCAAGCCTTTTAATAAAATATCATGCTTAGACCAACTTATTACAATCCCCCCAAGGGGGTCTGGACATGCAAACTTTACAAAGGGCCAAAAATTGGCCTGCTGAACTTCCAAACACCCAATGAAGAACATTGTAAATGTTCACAACTCTGGCCTCTCGCAAGAAATCCACCTAATGTACAAATTAGGAGGTAGCAAGCATGATTCTCACGAGGGATCAAACATGTGATCCTTCCTCACTTGCTTGGCATGATTTTGGAGGTTGTTCTTGGTATTAGACATTTTCTTGGAGGATTTTGAGAGGACATCCCTCACATTGGTTGGCTCTTTGAGCCTATTGTGTACATCTACAATTACTTTTCTGGTGGAGTACTCCTCTAACTCTCAAGAGAGTATTTTATTCATTTGTGGGATGGTTTGACACATTCTAGTGTCTATTTTGAGGAGGGTACCCTCTCTCACTGAGCGGTTACACATTGGAGATTGTACACTGGCATTAGTCCACCCTTTTTATTATTTGTTGGACTTATCCTCTCTAGTTAGTTCGACGATAATGTTTGGTATTTGTTTCCCTATGTTAGATGTAGGAACTAGGAACTGTTATTATTAATTGTGGAGTTTGTTGAGCCTAGGCTTCATATATTGGAGGCTCTTCCACATGTAATGGTTTTTGAAAGTTCATGCATCTTTGGGATATTTTTGCTCTAGTATCTAGTGCTGGTTATTGATGGATAAAAGTGCTGTTTCTCAAATGTGAGGTGTTTTATGGATGAAATGGTAATGCTTGTGGGCAGTAGAGTTAAAGCATTCAAGGCAAGGTGAAGAGCAAAATTTTGCTACCCTTCATGTGAATTGGGTGCGGAGATTCCTATCTCTCTAGTTCTATTTATGTTACTAAGGAAATGGTCTTTGCATGCAATTTTTAATTCTTGCCTACTAAATCTCCTAATAAAATATTCTCTTGATCTTAACTCGAAAGTAGACTTCATTTGTTCTTTCCTTCCATGAATTCTTAATGGAAGTTTCTAGCCATTTTAGGGTATAATGATATGCTCGCTGTCACTCTTATCCTATTACATTTGGAGATCAGTCCTCTTAGATTGACCCCATTAACCCAATCTGGAATTAGGTACTGATCTCCCCTTTAAACCACCAGAAAAATTATAAAAATCAGCTTAACTTTTCTGTCTTAGCAATCTGAAATTTACCAGCAGTAAACCAAATTTTCAGATTGGTAGTTAAGGCCAAAAAACCCTCATTTGTATTTTGTCCATCTTAAATAGGACTTGAATTCATGTTATGCAAATCTATAAATTCTAGCATTTTATATGATTCCAGATTTGTCTTTTAGCCTTAAAATATAGCTGTTTTTTCATCTTTCTAATGGTTGAAAAATTTCTGGATAATAAACATAACAGTCAAACCCTAAACCAGATTTAACTTAGGTCCATCCACCCTTTTCTCTACTTCCTTTGTTGGACCTAGGTTGCCATAGGGATACCCCCCTTGAGCTAGAGGAGAGCTAGCCTTAAGAGAGAAAGATAAGGCTACTTAGGTGACATTGGGTAGCTTATCTAAAGTCACCTTTGGGTTCTCACATGTATGGTTGGGACCAATGTTGCACGACTCGGACTCGGCAAAAGACTCGGCTGGCACTTGACTCGTCGACTCGGGAAAGACCCGGGACAAACTCGGCAAGACTCGGCAAATAGGAAAAAAACTTAAAATATGCTAAATTTTGGCCACAAAAAAGAGGTTAATGGCATTTCCAATCCATATAAGTTATAAAATTACAATCTATATCAATGTCAGAAATGGCATCAAATTCAAAATTCAAATATATAAACCATAACTCAGTCTCATAACATAATTAGAAAACCAAAATAGACAATGTCTGTATGTACTTGAGTCTCATGCTTGACCATGACCACGAGTACACCTACGCCTACAATAAGCTTTCTAAATTAAGATTTTTTATTTTTTATTTTTGCATACATAAATACATTTAAAAAATGTACATTAAATCTTCCATATACCAATAGAGAAAAGAAGCTTAAACTATACATTTATACATTAATGGTACATGTAAAACCAAAAATGATTCATATCCATAAAAAAAATAAATTAATATAAAAAAAATAAGATACGTTTTTATTAAAAAGTGAAAGAATCTATTTTTTTATTAAAAAAACTTTATGTATGTTAACAATTATCACTTCCAATAAAACTTAAAATTTATTTATTTATTAATTTTTATTCTACAAAATTTTATTAAAATAATATATTAATGGCAATAATCATATATATAAAGCATTTATTTCTTAATTTTATTTTACAAGTACATGCTTAACAGTTTTTTTTTATCTGAATGCCTCTTAGACACAAGCTACTCACATTAATTATCATAAAAAAACATTGTTATTGTTTAGAGAACAAGATCTATCCTAATTCTTATTCTTAGGAGAGGTTTGGGCCGGAGGTTGGCTATCTACAAGCCGCATGTCATTATACCCCCTTGGCTGGCTTTCACATTATGATCAGTGTTCCACGAGGATGTGTTTCTTGTGTTTCCTGTGTCCCTGGGACGGGGTGACTTTGGGAGAAACGTTTATCCACATTTCTCTTTTGGTGAACCTTGGTGAAACACAGGGAGAAATGTTTCACTCTGCTGCAAACCTTCTGGACGTCCCCCCATGAAACTCCGAACCTCCTGGACGTCCCCCCATGAAACTTTGAACCTCTTAGATGCCCCCCCACAAAACTTCGAACCTCTTGGACGTCCCCATACGAAACTCCGAACCTCCTAAACCTATTAGATTTTGATTTACATTGCATGATTGCGCAATGATGAATGTAGTATTTACTAATTTACATGGGATGAATTGTTATTGTTGGGATTTATATTTTTCATATTTTTTATATTTTTATAATTTTTATGACCTCGACGTCCCCCTGTCCCCCCTGAATTTTCCTAAAAGTTGGGGGTGGTCTCCACACGTCTCGAATGTGCGTTTCCCTGCTCCCGTGTCCCCCCATCCTAAAACCTTGGGGGAACATTGGTTATGATAATGGCGGCTAGAAAAATCACAGCCACCTATTCACACACAAACCTGGGACGACATACGGAAAGACACGGGAATTAGGGAGGATGCCCCCCTATAAATACTAAATAGGATAAGAGCAGATGCAAGCATTAGCGATCATTGGATGGGATTTAGAAAAGAAAGAGTTTGATGGCTGGGTATAATGATGGCCCCCATCAACCATCCCCCTCTTCTCGGGCAGTGGCTTTCTCTATCTCCTGTTGGGTCGTTTCTTTGTTTGTGTTATGGTAGTGCTTGAGCTTGATCTCATTCCTTGCTCCAACACCGGCGGGATTATAGGTGAATCGCTAGGCCCAATACTCTCATAAGAGGAGCCCATACTCAAATTCAAACAAAATGCCGAGTTCGCGCAGAGTCCGTGCTAGTAAGCCGAGTCTTCCGAGTCTGTTGAATGTGTCGGGTCTGAGACTAGTCTTCAGCGGTTACTTGGTTCAGAGGTTGACTCACCCAGACTCCCGAGTCTTGGGCGAGTGGTGCTTCACTGGATGGGACTTTCCATTTAGTGAGAACCAAGGAGGTAACACATTCCATCATGGAGGTCCCAAGAAGATCTATTTTCCCTAAAAGAGCTAGGCATCTTTAGTTTGCATAGAGGAAGAAGGTAGTGAGGGACCCCCTGAGTTTCGGTAGAGACAATGGAAACCACCTTTAATCTTATGGTAAATGGGACAAACTTGAAGATGAGGTTCTTCAACACAATCTCTTGTACTATGTAGGTGACACCACTAACAAGTCCTCTTTAACTGCGGAATATGGTGATATAACTCGATCCAGAGATGGTGACAACAAACTTTGAACTGGCCAAGACGAAGCTTAAGGCTGTGCATCCAATGCTTTTGAGTACATGCAGGTCTGACAGTAAGATACAAGTGTCCCTTGGTGGCTTGAAGTAGAATGCCATCTTAGGTTGGAGGCCCTTGGCAGGGTGTAGTCCAAGTGATTTGGATGTGTTATCAATGGATATCTTCTCTAATCTCCCTGTTCATTTTTCTGCATGGAGGGCAGCAAGTAACTAGGGGCATCCAATCAGTACTTGAAAGAGGAGAGGCGATCAATAGAGATGCCTTGAAGAAACAATATGGTTTTAGCAGTTTTAATGAGAATGTTTATGAATGATGGCAACTATCTTGAAGATGAGGTGCTCCAACTCAATTTCTTGTTAGTGACATGACTAACAAATCCTTTCTAACTATGGAATATGTTGATTTAACTCAACCCAAAGATGGTCACAACAAACCTTGAACTGGCCAATATGAATCCTTAGGCTATGCATCTAATGCTTCCGAGTACATGTAGGTCTGAAAATAAGATAAGAGTGTCCCTCAGTTACATGAAGTGCTAGAAGTAGAATGTCGTTTTAGGTCTGAGGCCCTTGTGGGGGTGCAGTCCAAGTGATTTGGATGTTGATGGATATCCTCTCCAATCTCCCTGTTCAATTTCTTCTTGGATGGCAGGAGGTAACTAGGGGCATCCAAATAGTACTTGAAACAGGAGAGGCGATCATTAGAGATGCCAATGTACTGAAGAAACAATGTGTTTTTAACAACTGTAGTGATAATGTTTATGAATGATGGTAGCTATCTTGTTCTACTGTTATCTTGGCTGCCCACTAGTTATTAGCGAAGTGTCTTTTTTACTTTTCCTAAAATGGTGGCTGGTAGTAACATGATATAGCAGCGAAATAGTGACAGTAGTCATGGTCACTAAACGAATGTGGTAATATTTAGCCCTGAAATGGTTGTGGTAAGCAATTAAAAATATTAAGGGTCTTTTATTATTATGGTTGGCGCCTCTTTTAAGTTGCTCTGGGTAAGGCAATTTTTTCGTTTTATTTTGCAAGCAACATTCGTATGTCTACCTTGCTTTTTGAGATGTAGGCTTTTTCCACAATAGTGGGTTTCTTTTTCGCTGTAATGTTCCTTGTTTTCCAGCCAACTGTAGTGTATGGGCTACTAGGTAGTTGGATGAACTGCTCTGATACCACTTGTGATGTACTTAATGGTACTTGCACCATGCAATAGACATTTATATGCATAGGCATAAGGTGTCCAAAACAAGGTTACTTGGGAGCAGGAGCGAGAAGCGAATTTTTCAAAAGCTTTCGGTTAGGAAGCGTTCCGGAAGCGTTTTTGATATAATATATATATTTTATATATTTTGATGCATATATGTCAACAAATGCATGTAGAATGTTGAATTAGTTATGGAAAGCTTAAAAACATGAAATAAACCATAATACCATATAACATCTGTTACATGGTACTTGTACCAGCGCACCTGCAGAGGTGCTTGTTATCACCAATATGTAGTTGCCCCTAAAGATGGATCCAAGGTGGATGGTAGAGGGGATAGGCAACTAAAGTGGTGAACCAAGAGAGCCCTAGTTCCCAAAAGGATGGTTGTCACGCCAACCAAGGCACTCTTCGCTTTTGCTACCATAGCCAAGGTAACAAGGGGGAGACCCAGATCTACTCCCGATAAGAGAGATCAACCCAATCACCAGATCAGATCAAACAAAGTGAGGTATGTAAGGTGACATGTATGGAACCCTAGATTTAAGGAGACTGAGACACTGTGGAGGCTTAGAGATGATATGACTTGATGAATAGATCTTAAGCACAGTGATTCAGGGATTAAGTATGATTCCAGGATTCAAAGCTAGTTTAAAATGGTCAAACATAATTGCCTTGGGAAATGTAACCCTTAAAATAGGGAAAGTGTCCCAAAACGTAGATTTGACAGTTACGGCTTTCTAGCTATGCTTGATGAAGGGATGTGACAATGTCAAAGTGTGCAAGCAACCAAACAAGGGTCAAACCACAGGAAAAATGGGCAAGCCAGGAAAGTCGTGAGGGTAGAAGAGAGGCCAGTGCCTTGATAAATGGGCCAATGGAGTCCCCAAGGGTGACGCCCTTGAGAACCCACCTTGGAAATATCACTAAGCCAATAACCCAAAAAGGATTTGCCAATTGATTGGGGGGTTTGATCAGGAGAATTTTCCAAAGAATTTTAGTTAGGGTTTTAAATGAAATTGACAGATGGGTAAACTAATGGAATGAGAAACTTACCTTGAGATCATACCTGTGTGATGGAAGTGCTTGCCATGTTGAGGAATGTTTCCGCAGAGATCAAATGAGAAATTGTTGATGTTTCTTGCCACAATGAGATGCCCAAGTCCACACGTGCGCCCTCCTCTTCCTGTCAAGCCAAGGAAAATTGATTCAATCAGATTGATCAAGAATGGAGGAAATACAAGCGAATATGCAATGCTAACAGAAAGTAGAAGGTACTAAGACAGTAATACTCCCTGTAATCGACGAAAAGACCCAAAGAAGAAGCAGGGAGAGTCTCCCCAACCAATGCGTCCTCCTTGAAGCAATTCAGCCTCCACCTGTAGATGAAAAACGTGGAACAAAAAGATAGCAAGATAATCTCCAATATCGCAGTGCAAAGGAAGAACAAACAGTCGAACCCCAAAAACATTCACCACCACAAGACAAGTAGATGCAATAATAATTTTCTATTCCAATAATCCAGAGCCAAAAGTCCCTTTACAATGAGAAGCTCTCTCCTTTAAATAGGATGGAGATATACCAAAACCCTAACCACCTTTTGAATGGATGGCTAAGATTAAAAGATCAAAATGTTCTAATCTACGGTTGAGATGAGCTCAACATAAAGTACATGGATCAATATAACAATATAATACATCAATGGACCAAATCGCCCTAGGAGAGGGGGTCCCACCAAATGTCAATGATAAAACATAACAACTAGCTCATGGTGGGTCTAGGGGGTCATGTCTAGCCTCCCTAGTGTGTCCCCATGGCACAATATCATAAAATGACTAACACAAGCACCAAATCGTGCCTCTCTGGGAAAGGTGTGAGCCTCCAAAGGCTCCAGAAAACCATAAAAAGTGCCGAAGAGATGGGTGTGGGTCCCACTGAAAGCTGGAATTGCTGGAGAATATGTGGAAGACATCACCCTCATCATCAAAACTCATCCCATGCCAATCCCTTGCCTCAGTAGCCCAAATCGAAATCTTCAGTAGCCATTTTCACCATTTTTAATTTGCCTCGGGAAATGTGAACTTGCCCAAACTGCCTCCTGGAGTGCCTGCGCTGTCAAGGTAAACCCACCAGGCTCTCTGGGAGAGGGGGTAATATGGTAAAAATAAGTGGCTGGACCACCCCCTCCAGATACAACGCCCTAGGTGAACCAATCAAATCATCCCTCTGCTTTGACAGGCCATCTAACATGGCAAAACTGCACCAGGATGGCCAACTGAGGCCAATCATCACTGTAACTGCCCGGAACTGAAAACAGAATGTCTCATTGGACTCAGAGAGCCCAAATCCATCTAAGGTGTGTACTCATACACCCTATGGATCTCTGCATGATCATATAAAATATCCAATATGCCCAAACAGATCAAATAATAATAATCTGTAATAGCGCTGAAAAGCACAAATCATCATCATAAACCTATAATCACTGCATAGAACCATCTGGTGACCTGTACCAGACCATATATCATGTCTCTGCATCATCTGAGGTCTATCCACCTCATGCCCTGTAGTTGACTTTGGTCACACTAGGTTTAACCAAGTCAACATGCCCAATAATATGACTCAGGCTATCATCAAACTGCTGCAAGTGTCAAAGGTTAAGACATGCTTTGCAATTCATTAAAGTAACAATTATAACAAGTAGCAATCAATTTACTGGCGATCTAAAACCAAATATATAGAGTTTTAAATATTAATTATGACCCAGACCCGACTTTCAAGACCATACTCACTTCATAGTTGTGATCAATTTGCTAGTGAAGGGTGAGGGCTAAAATCAAAAGGCTAGGCTAAAGGGTGACTACTAACTTGACACTATGACACTTTGGATATGGAAAGGGAATACACACTCTAGCATATGCTGGATAAGCAATAACACAGGGAATGGCCGTGTCTCACAAATGGGTAAGTTACCTTCGGGAGTGCTTATTCACCTTGACAAATGCTCACAATCCATATGAAATACACAAGAGGCCAGCAATCTTTTTGATATAACATTTAAGAACCATTGCTTTTTGGGCCTTTACATTTCCATAGCCTTGATCCATGTGTGTTCAAAAACACTTGTTACATGGATTAGGATTTATGATCCACGTGTGTTCAAAAACACTTGTTTACATGGGCTTTACATTTCACATTTATACTTTAAAGCCAATTTCATTAGGCTTGCCTTGCATTCACATGTGTTCAGAAACATTTGTTACATGAATGGGCTTATTTCATAAGATATACATTTCATTTCCATATATTGTATTGATGGCAGCGCTATCTGTTTCAGGTTTAGCCAACACAACTTAGGGCAACTCAGAGCCGAGACACAATAAACAAGGGGAGGCTCATCCAAAAAAGAGGCTAAAGTGGGGGAAGGTCCTCCATGCCACTAGTCAAGTAGTAAATTAGGGTTAAAACATAACTGGAAGGTAATGGATGGGTGGAGAAAGTGAACAATGAGACCAACACTAGCAAGCCAAAGGATGGTGGGAATGATCACCCCTATTCTCCCTAAGGAGGGTAAAACCAATGAGTATGGGTCAAGAACTTCTAAGTCTGAGTGGGGACAAAATATATATATATAAAGATACAACTAGGTCCACATATCTATATGATCGCCAGATCATGATACTAAATGCTAAGACATGTCACAAGAAGGAATATAAAAACAATATAACCATAACACAAGAATATACTTGCTGAGTCATATACCTGAATGCACACAATCTGAACCATCATCTGTCCATCTGTCCACTGAGAACCTGCTGCTGCAACTCTAGGCAATACTGACTACTATGTAAATGGCTAAATGGCTACATCAGTCCTCAAATCTGAGAGTCCTGAGACTCAGTCATGGCATGGGAATATACTCCTGTCCATAATAAATATAGTGATCCATCCTAGATGCTCATCTCAGCATCTCATATGTGAGGGAACTAGCTGAAAAGTGTATTGGAATCTGAAAAATAGAGTATGGTAGCTTGGCTACTATATATGTGATAACAGTGCCCCAGGGAGAGGGGGTCATTTTTCTGACCAGGAGGGGTGTTTAGTCAGCTTTTTCTGAGTAGGGGTTATGGCTTGACCCTCTGGTTTCTCCCTTGGAAGTACTATGGCTTAATGGCATTGTTGACTGCCTCATGAAAGGGCTTGAAGCCCTGAGATTGGTGTTCGGGGCTTCCAGGGGTGGGTCACTCGGTCACATGACCCCAACCTTGATTTATCACTCCAGCGGCAGATCTTTCAGTATTGGGGACATGTCTATCCTCCAGGTCACTTTCCACACCCTCTTGGTCCTCCATCACACTATTGCCCTCCCTCCTTGGGATCCTCTTGATGATGACGTCATCCTCCAGGCCAGGCTACAGTGCTTGATTAGGGGGGGTGTTGAGGGATTTTCACTATTGTTGGGGTTAGATGGGGCATGACGACCCCCCCCCCCTCCTTCAAAACGGACCAATATGCTCATTTTTAGCTATTTTAGCGATGTGTGGGTAAATTATGGGGAAAATGCCCCAAATTACCCACAGATTTGATTATTTTATATTATTATTGTTTTAATTTTAAGTTGACATTTATAATTTCAAATTGACATTTAAAAAAAGCATGTCGGCCTGGATATTTTTTATTTTTGTAAAGTGAGTGTGAGAAAAGTATAAATACACTTCTCCTCATTTCATTTTAATAGAACAACTTATGGGATAAAATATTTTATTTCTGATTTTTACCCTACTTAAGCTCTTTGAGTGATGCGCACCTCTTGAAGATGGATGTACTTGCTAGATTGGAGACAAATCTTTAAAGTATCTTTTGTTCTTGCTCTTTGCTAAGGTGATGCTAGGAGTTGTTTGCTTAACACATCCACAAGGAGGTATCTAAGTTTCTTCTGTTGATTTTTCTTTGTTAAATGTTGGATGTGTGCTTGTCTAAGGTTGAATGGTAGCCATTAATGCTGCATTTTGTCCTAGTTAAGTCATTTTCAGCCTTTAGTTACCCTAGCATTGTAAAGCTTGAGATTTAGGTCTCCAAGGTTTGTCTTAACTAGGGCCTCTTCAACCAACTTTTGTGGTTGTTGAAGAAAACCCTAGTTTGCCAAACTTGGCAAGTACCATCTCAAGAGGAGGGCCATCCTCCTTGATGCCCTAGGGTTAGGGTAAAACCTTAGAACACTAAGTTTGTCCACTTTCTCTACATGAAACCCTAGTTCGTATTTTTTATAAATATTATTATTAGGTTAATTTTGCATTTTCATGTGTAAATCTGCATTTTCATGGTAGAATTAGGGTTAGATTTAGGTCTGCAATTTTATGACCTTCCTAAAATTTTCATGTGTAATTTTGCATTTTCATGTGTAAATTTAATTTTTTCGATTTTTTGTCCTTCCTAAAATTTCGGCTCTCTCTCCTACAATTTCGTCCTGCCTTCTTGAGCCCTAAAAACCCTAGGGCGAAATTTTAGGAAGCCCTAAAAATTCAAAAATATCAAAAGTTCCCAAAAAAACCCTATTTTCTGAGTTTTGTACTTTTGTATATATTATTTTGGTCTAAATTCTTTTCATTTCTGTATTTTAGGTTATTTTTACTTTTTTATTTTACATAAAAATCTTTTTTTAAAAAACTTAAAAAAGCCCTAGTTTTCTGTCAAATCCTAACTGCAGAAAAACTTTGCCCTAGCGTCCTCCTCCACTTCCTCTCCCTTCTTCTTCCCTTCCATCTTCTCCTTTATCCTTTCTTCTTCACTGCTCCTTTTTCCTACCCCCTCCTCTTCCAAACCCTCCTTTTCCCATTTTTCTTCCCTTTTATCGTAGCTCGTCCTCCACCTTCTTTCCATCCCACAACCTCGCCCTTCTTCTCCCTTTCCTCGCATCCCTCCTTTCTTCTTTCTCTTTCCTCCACCTTCATACCCTTTCGCTCCTCTTCCCATCTTCCTCGCAGCCCTGCTTCTTACCTTCCTCCACCTTCCCTGCCCTCTTGCTTTCCCACTTTTCTCTTCCTCCTTTTCCTCCTTGCTGCCCCTCCTTCTCCAAACCTCCCTTTCCTCTCCCCATTTACCTTCGCTCTTCCTTCACTTCCTTATATCCTCGCTGCTCTCTTCTCTTCTTCTTCGCAGCCTTCTCTCCTTTCTCTCCTCCCTTACTTCCAGCCCTAATCCCTGCACACACGCACAATAAAGAGGTTCGGATTTTGGTGTTAGCAGGCAACTCTACAAGGTCATTTATGCGCCACTTCTGGCCAACCACAGTGTAGATAGAAGTATAAATTTTATTCCAAAGGAGGTCTGTATTCTTGGCTTGATAGATGTCTGAAAATTGCGTTTATACATAGTCTGAAATCTAACTTGTTTGACAGACATATTTGCACAAAACTTGAAGAGATTCAGCAAACTAATTATGTTTTCAATCTTATCTTTGGTCTGCTGCCCAATTGACAATACAGTATTAATTTTTAATGCATAAAGTAGATGTACTACTGAAGTATTCCAGCTTGCATAATTGGTAGATTGTCTTCACTACCACGTACTTGTTAAAGGGCTGCAAATAAACCTTGGATATTGTTTGAAAAGTCATCAACTGATTGTCCCTTCGGTACACTTAATTAAGATGAGTGGACAAATGGTATCTTAAATGTGTTGATGAAGTGACTTTGGTGGTTGATATCTTACTGCTGCTACATAACTGCTGTTACATAACTGTGTTAATACTGAATGGACAAACACTTAAAGCTTGATAAAACTCGGTTGAAAGCCTTTTTATTGCTTCCTTAATTCTGGAAAATAGTGCCACTTACAGTGATTACCTTGGCTTGCATTTTCTGAGTGTTTTTACTGTGCTAAAACTGCTAATAAAGGATACAAACCAGACTTTAACCAACACCTAATTTGATAAAATTTGATGGTTAAAAGTTGAATTACTTGATGAAGTTCTCATGTCAACAAATATATAAACTGAAGCTTGCCTATTTTTATCTTTGTGGGCTGTCACAGTACTTTATATTTTGGTGATAAAGTGGTTATGATAATATGCTGCTGTCTTCATCTTTGCTACTGAAATGAAACTAACATATTTTGTTGCTATTCAAAGAGATGACCCACTAATTTCTGCTTGGTAATTAGAAGTGCATGTTTCTCATTCTTGTCTAATAAATCCATATTACTCTATTGCTTACCAAACGTTGACACCTTTTTGTATAAGGGAGTAGTTCTGATTTTCCATACATAATCAGTTAATATCGATCAAACCACAGATCATTAAAGTGTTTATCATTATGAATGGTTGATGCATCATTTACATTGGTTGTCCTAGAATAGCTACAAATTGGAGGTATACCTCTTGTATATGATAGCTGTAATCTGTATTAGAGGTCTGGAGTTATCTCAACCTGATATTTGATATTCTTTTCACGCTAACGCTTTGATGTTGACTTACCTCTTACATAATACATGTTAGCTCATGACTCCTACATATTGTTAAGTGTTAGTGAAGCAGTTTTAATACTTGGATGAATTTCTTGGCTCTTCATTGCATGATCCATGGTTATGTTACAAATGATCTATTTCTTGTATTAAAACACTATTGATTATCTATGTGCTGGTCACTCATTTTGTTAATATATCACATCAGCACAACATTTTGAATATATTGACTCCATAAGGCACTGGTCAAAACTGACATTTGTATAGAGAACACAGTCCTTTGTTGCATTAGTGTCTTGCAAGATATTTCAGGGTCCTTCCCCTAGGAGGTTATGACTCTCTGAAGAAGTTAGATCTGTGATCGAGGTGACATTGGGTCACATTTCTTATAATTGCTTACTGAGCACTAGCCCTGCTAGTTTGCCCGGTAACAAACATCAATCATCAATCATCAATCATTAATCATTTACTAGTCAATACATCAACCATAGGTCCAGTATCCATGATTCCATAAGTTATACCATCAAGATTCAACCTTAAAGCTTCAAATTTTCAATATATAAACATTTTGTCATCACTAGTACTTGTAAGTTGTAACCATAGTTACCAAACTATAGTGACATAATCTATAACAGAGAACATCAACCATAAAATGAATGTTAAAAGTTGAAACAATTCACGAAGCATCATATTCATTACCAAAGCGTTATAATATGCTTTTATGCAGTCAATGACTCAATCATGAAAGTTACAAATAGTGAACTTCAAAGGTAGGTTCAAGTTTCAACTTCAAACTTCAAACTTGAAATGCCATGTAATGTTTACAAAATATATCATAATAAATATAAAAGAGTCAATAATGTAGAAACTTGAAAGTACTGTAAACAAGAAAAGACAAGAAAAGTAGATTTTATGGATGTTTCCTCTTGCCATGGGAAATTTCCATTTTCTTTTCTCGTGCACTATGAACAATGGGAGTGAGATTATCATCCCTAGTAGCCACCAATGCTGAGCCATGTCCAAGACTCTATCCTGCGCGACCCCCCCTCATTGATGCAGATGGAGGTTGTGAAGTTGAACCTCTAGGCAAAGATGGTGCATATGGAAACAAGGTGGAAGATGGTGGTGGCATTGCTTCTGCAGAGTCATCGTCATCGCCCAAAAGCTCTTCCTCCAAGCGCTCTAAAGCTAAGGCTCCATCCTCCAAGTTATGCTCCTCCGGATTGTTGTCCCAAGTGACATATGATCTATCAGTTTTCGCACGCTCACAATAATGAGTCAACAACCTCAAGTTGTAATGTATATAAACCAAGCTTTTTGCTCGGTTTTCATTTAATCGGTTTCTTTTCACTGAGTGGATGAAGCTATAGGTGCTCCAACACCTTTTTGCAGATGGATTGTTAACCACTTGTGAAAGCACTTTGACAACCAATTTATTCAAGCGTGGGCATGTTGAGTCATACATGTTCCACCATTCGATAGGAGGCGCCCTATCTCGATCTCTAATTGCATGCAAAGTACCAAATGGACCAACTTCACTGAGGTATTTGTTTAATTCATTGTGCAATAAGTCACATTCCTCTACATCATGGACCAACTTGTCTATAACAGCCATGTACCCAACTTGTACCTCTGGATCTCTGTGGGGCTTTCTCCTAACCCCACCCTAGATGTTGGTTTGGCCAACCAAGATGGAGAATAATATTTTGGTGTTAACACATACGCTAAGGCATGCAGTGGAACGTTGAGATGTTCCCACCTTTTGACCACATGTCTTTGAATATGGTCATACAAGATGGGATCTTTCTGTTCAACAATATCTTTAATTTGGCCCAACATGCTATCCACCTGCTCATACACCTCCCCAATATACACTGGCTTATTTGTATCTGCAAACCGAATCATGTAATAAACGGGCTTTGTGAATTGCAAAACATACTTGATACTTGCCCAAAATTGACCCATCAAGAACTGTGTCCTCCACCTGAAAATCGAGCTTGTCAGATGTGGATGTAGCCCTATCTTTCAAGACCTGCCATGATTCACTTGATACCATGCTAGCCAATGCCTCTCTCACCTTCAAAAGGCGCCTGAAAGTGAGGTAGTAGCTAGTAAATCTAGTCTTTGCTATCTTCAATAGCTCCAACTTTGAGTGACTGCGGAAAATGTCGTGGGCATTGCTATGTTTGGTTATAAATCTTATCATGTACTTGCCCTTTTTGTACAATTCACCAATCCATTTGTAATCACTCTCCTTCAACTTAATGATGTCGTGCATCAAAAGGCTCAGTGTGTGAACCAAACACCCGGAATCATAAATATTTATTAGAAGTGAAGATTACAAGATATGGTGATGTGCAGTGAAGAGTGTTATATATAGAGGACATAAGAGAATGACTACCTTAATGGACACAACTATTTAGTATTTTATTAACTATAATAATGTTAGTTAGGCATATTACATGCTATGCCCATTGTTCGGTTTTTCTATAATCATGAGATTCATGACA
The DNA here is from genome assembly GCA_027924585.1 of Larix kaempferi. NCBI lineage: Eukaryota > Viridiplantae > Streptophyta > Pinopsida > Pinales > Pinaceae > Larix > Larix kaempferi. Next base: position 1,691,003 of record BSBM01000545.1, read on the forward strand.
ACCCTTGTTGGCTGCTCAACCTAGTACATTACTGACACTAATTGCAAATCGAGAATTTATAATCCATGAGTCAAGGGTATAAGGCGATATAGTCCAAAGGGACAAATTAATATTGATTAGAAATGAAGATTACAATATATGGTGATGTGCAGCGAAGAACAGTGTCATACATATAGGACGTAAGAGACATGATTACCTTAGTCGACGTGTTTACATAATATTTTATTGAGTATAATAATAGTAGTGAGGCATATTTCATGCTATATCCAGTGCTTTGAAGCTGGAAAGGTTTCTCTATAATCATGAGAACCTGTCATCAGTTCCACCTAGTACATTACTGAACTGATACTAATCGCAGAATGAGAATTTATAATCCATGACTCAATTTCTAGATCCAGCACTGATTGCAAAACTGATAAATAAATAAATCGATTTGGCTAGTGACAAACGACTCTTCTTTAGTGAGCTCATTGCTTTGTCTTCTGTTTGGTTGATAACCCTGCTGATGTCTAATTAACTTACATATTTAATTAGCCACAATTGGGCAACCTCTCTTCTCTTGATCAGCTTGGCCAAAGAAGATGGGGACGAGTTTGAAGTTGATCTTGAACAAAACAAATTTTTCCATAAATGTGATTTTACGATGACCTGTTGTCTTTACCTTGTCATAGATTGGCCTACTTATTTTAAATGTTTTCAATCTCATATAAATGGCGAGTCCTCTTATTCACAATCAACCTACATTTATAGTCAGAAGATAGGATTAATAATGATTCAAACATTGGCAAATTAACTCTCAAAAACATGGAAATTCATCTTATGAAACTGTTTGTTATTACTGTAGAATCCGGATTGTTGTCACCCACAAATTTAATATATGTTCTGTTGGCTTCAATAAATACCCTTATGGGTTTGTTGTTTGTGACAATAACAGATGTTAATGGAAGAATTGCATAATAGACTATCAACAAACCGACCACATCACTTTGGTTAGTGAGAGAAAAAAGAATGTTGCACAAGTTGAATGCTTAAAATAAGTACATAGGCATTAGTAGGTGTTTAGGGTAGATTCCTTTACACAAAACCTGTTCATATTTATATATGCATAAGTATTTGGTATTTGACAACTAGCAACTAGCCATCATTATCTACTTAAAAGTTTGCCTGTTATGCAGTTCTTCCATTAACATCGGTTATTGTTGTAAGCAACAAACTAACTACAGTACTTTTGTTAGTCAGAGAGAAAAAGAGAGTGTTGCACAAGTAGATAATTATTATAATTTGAATGCTGAAATAAGTACATAACATAGGCATTAACAAGTGCTCAAGGCGGATCCCTTTCCACTAAACCTGATCATATTTATACATGCATAAGTATTTGCCAATTTGGTAATTGAGAACTACCAACCAGCCATCGTTATCTACCTAAACGTTAATTAACATATACAGTATAAACATATTACAATTGGATAACATTAATGATTATATAGTCAAGTTATAGGTGAACATTCTTTGATGTAGTTAAAATGTTCATTGCTACAGGAGGATCAGAGATGTAACATATTTTTTTATCATTTATTATCTATCTTCAGGCTATCCTAAGTTTCTACTATGTTGTAAATTGTCTGTTGTCCATCTTATTACAAGGCCGCCTTTTTGTCATGGATGAAAATGCTGTTTTGAAGCCAAATCTATATTTGTTGGTACATGTTGGAGTGGATTGTTGTATTGTCAGTACCACCACAAATTTTCCAAGAGTTTACTTCTATACAAGAAATAAGAGGATAAACATAAGGGTGAGATAAGATAAGATAATTTTATTAATGTCCGACTTATGACAACAAAAGTACTGCTGAGTACAATGATGTCAATACAATCCAGGAGTACCAAAAGGTCTCTTATAAAATGCGTGATGCAGAAAGTAAAGTGCAATAAGGTAGAGTAGTAGAAAGTGAGATCTACCCCGAGGCCTAAAGAACCCTCAGCCCCGAGCTCAGATACCTGCGTTGATGATGGGGTGTATTGTAGGAGAAGAAGATCCAAAGACAAGAGAAACCAGAAGAAAGGAAGTGGATTTGTCATGGAATGGTTCCATCTCTCCTACCGTCGCGGCTGAATGAAGAAAGCTGAGTATAGTCGATTGTCCCAAGGGGGACTTGGTAGGGTGCCTGGATCGTTCGTTGTGTTGCTGACTGGTAGAGGTAGTGCACTGACGAGGTCTGGGGGATCTCATCTGTCTCCTGGTAGGGGATTTGGTCTGGCCGCATCATTGAAATCTCGTGGGACGATGGAAGGTCCCACGGGTTTGCCCAGATTTGGAGTTTGAGGATGCGTTGGTGTCGGTCTGTCTCTTAGTGCCCCTTCCCGTGGGTAGTATCAAGAAGAAGGAGGTGATCCGTCGAATAGGGTTTGGTCTCGTAGGAGGCGAAGTGTATGGGCTCGAAGCGTTGGGTCTCTTGTATATATAATAGTAAACATTGTTGATTCGAATGCCTGAAGAAGTCCGTGAGGGTTTGAGTCCCTCTGAATGAGCAATGAAATCGTCCCCTGATATCATAGTAAATGGGGCATCGAAAGATGAAGTGCTCCTCTGTCTCGACCTCCTGTAGTTAGCATAGTTGACAAATCTTGTTTGGTCGGTCGATCTGGTGGTCTGTCTCTACTCTCTATGGGAGTCCACTCTGAACTGGCCTAGAGGAATGCGAAGAGCATGTACACAGTGTCAGAATGTATACCGTGGTATAATGATGAACCCATACCTAAGCTCCAAGAAATGCTCAGCATAAAAGGCCATCTTTGGGTGTAACCTACCAGGGGGGTTAACCCAGGTGATCTGGATAAACTGCCTATAAGTGTCATCTCTAATGATCTTGTTCAACACTTGTTTGGTCGGTAGGAGATGGTCGGGTGCATCCAAGGAATACCAAAACGAAGGGAGGCAATCAATTTGAATGCCCACGGACCCTAAAAGATCTGAAACCCTTGCAAACAAACCTCGAGCTTGGCCCAATGGGCTAGAGAGGGTAATGGTCTTAGGGGAGCAGTAAGCCAAGTACAGGTATTGGTCTTGACTCTTCGCTGAGTAGGCCAAGCCCCGGATACGATGTAGAAAAGAGAGACCAATCCAAACACTGTCTCAAGTCGAAAGGGCCGAGCCCCAAACTCTGCTATGATGATGTGACGAGGAATTGTCTGCTTACATCTAAGATGCGTCTAAGGAGAAGGGTCTCTCAATTGAGGCCCAATCAAACTCTAGTGAGGAAGGTCCTCAGATGTTTGAGCCATAGAGAATAGTGGGCTAGATAAGGGAGTCCATGAGACAACTTGGATGAGGTGTCCTGAAAATGGTGGAGGAAACATTGTCTCTCGAGAAGGACTAAAGACCCATAACCCTTGGCAATTTGAGGCTGGAGGGCTAGTTGCAAATTGAAATGGGGTCCATAAAATCGTACTCCCAAGTACATGTAGGCGTTGGTGATCTCGATTTCCTTCCCTCTGAAGAAGAAATGGAGGTCTACGGACTTCTTCGACCCGTTGAAGATCATGACCTTGGTTTTATGTTTTTCCCAGGTTGACCGTCAACATCCGAAGGTCACAGAAGAGGGCTAGGGTATCCAATTGTATTTGTAATCATGTTGGAGATGAGGCTAGGAGGATCACATCATCGGTGAAGAGTAAGATGGATATCGGAACTTGGTCAAGGAGGCATCTGTCATTGTCCTTGACATGCTTGTGGAGAAAGGCCTCTAGCTCATCAATATAAAAATCCCAAAAACTGTGGGGGATAGAGGGCATCCCTGTTTAACTCCGATGGTACTCTTGTTGAAATTGACATCCCGTGAATTGTGCAGAGGTGACCAAGAACTGACTCATAGAGGTGCATGATGGTAGTCAGTAAGGTATGGGAGATGCCAATGTCCCTGAGCCTCTAGAACAGGGCTTCTCTTGGGACGGAGTTGAAAGCCTTCCGAAAATATAGAAAGCAACAGTATACTTTCAATGAACGATGTTATGCCTCCTCAATGATGGCCTAGAGGGTAAAGATGTGATCAATGGTCTGATGAGCGGGTCGGAATCCTGCCTGTCCCTTAGCTTTGAGGTGTCTATGCTCAATCTCACTGGAGAGCTTCCTAGAGCCGTAGCATAGAGCTTCAAGAATGTATGGCCCACCATGATCATCCTGTAATTGTTGGGAACTGAGATGGGGCCTGATTTGTATATTGGGTGAATGATGTGATGCGACCAAGCCGAAGGAAAACTTGTACAGATCACATGGTTGAAGAGATCAGCCAAGCAAGAAATCAGAGCACAAAGACCGTGCTTAAAGAACTCTGCCTGAAAAACTTCCTCATCTGCTGCTTTGCTGCTGTTCATCACAAATCTACACTTTATATTAAATATAGGTAACAGCTGTTGGGATAATGTGAAAACTGCTCTCCAAGCAGCTCTCTTTTGGTCGCACACATAATCTGAGCTCTTATAGAAAATACAATTCTGTAACTTCTGTTACATACTTCGCAGCTGGTTTGGAATCGGGGTGTTAGTTTCCCATCTAATCCAACTGTTTTTTTTCAAGTGCTTCCTTTAAACTCAATAGAGGCATTGGAACTGGCCAGGAGAGTTCAGGCATCACAACTGGCCTGCTTCTGCAGGCGCACAAGCAATCCCATTTGGCTACGCTGGTGTGACAAGGGGCATTATTCCATCACGGTCACCCTGGGCCCAACCACTTGTTTGTTTGTTGGGCATAGTTGAACCTTGGTGGGCGGCCTGACATGCCACCATCTTTGCCACTGAAATACAACCCCGTTGACAGTAATACAACCGTTGCATTTTAACAATACTTCATGTCAGTCTTCTGATAGATTTTTTCCAGTAGTTTTTGCTTCAGAGTTGGTTATTTAGTTGCCATCCCCACTGCCATCTTTTTAAACACATACATGCTGCTATTATGAGCCATAGGCAAGTACAAATTATAATTTTGTATTGTAAATGACTACTTATCTGTGGCATTAATTAGCTAATCATTTGATAACTATAATCTCAATGAGTTAAAGAGTAACTTGCTTCTGATGATGATCTTTAACCAAGTATAACATGCATTTATGTAATTGCCCACTCACTGTGGCTTCAAACAGCTCGTCATCTAACCAGAATCTGAAAGAATCAATTATTACACATTTAGATGCCACTCATTATGAATGGTAGCCAAGCATAACATACATTTATGTAATTGAGTTCTGAATTGTGGCTTTAAATCAGTGTTATCAAAACCAAGCCGGTTTTGCCAAAACCAGCTGGTTCGACCGGTTTATAGGGCTTGCTGGTGCAAATCAAGGGTCTAAACCAGAAATGGCCAGTTTCTTACAGAACTGGCCCAAAGCTGGCTTTAAATGCTCGACTGAGCCAATTTTGTATGGAACCGGCTGGTTCCATGCGAGTCCCAACACAATTTTGCTTGGGACCACAAATTACCTCCTCAATTAAAAAACAAAAAGCCCTATTAATTACTAGTAATATTAAATTCTTAAAGTAATAGGATAGAAAAGGAAAGATGAGGGAGAGGGAAAGATAAAGGAGAATGTCGACTTTTACTTAAATTTTTAACGTTACCATTAATTGTTTCAGGATGTTTGGGTGGTTCCAACCTCATTGGACTTCATATGGAAAAAGTAGAATTTTAGATTTCATTCAGAATTCAATGGACTTAACAGTTCTAAGGATTTCAGGATTGCAACATTTCCACTGGATTCTATAATGTATGAGGGTATGGGATTGCCATTTAATCAAGAGCATCAAGTCCTCTATGTACCTCGATGTTGGTGGTGCTGATTGTTCAACTCCTCTGTCACGACCTTAGTAAAAATGTGCCCTTCATTAAGGTAGAATCACTTATTAAGTTATTAGGCATGTTGAGCTCTTCCTACCTTATTTTAATGCTTGAATTAGGAAATTTCAACCAAATTGGAGGGTGTTGACTAATGTTTCTGGAGGATTGACTTCGAGATTCAAGGTAGAGGCAAAGGCTAGAGTCTATAGAGGATGGGGTAGAGGGTGCTGCAAATGAATAGGATTCCAATATAGGAAATGATTTTGATGATATGTAGTTATTTGTTGTAGCATGACTTTTTTGGACTCTAAAGGCCATTTAGCAATGTTCCACTAAGTTTCCGGGATGTGGGAGCCAGGAAACGCACAGGGGTTCGTGTGTAGACAATCCCCAAATTTTATGAAAATTCATGGGGATGGGGGGATGTTGGGCCCGTAGCATAGGGGGCCATGTCTAAAATTATTAAAAAAAATCTCAACACAAAAATTCATCCCATGCAAATTCATCATTGTGCAATGTAAATGCCAAATTCAAAATGGCGAAATGAAACAAACATGATTCACCAATCAACATTGTTATTATGATTTATCATATTTGAATATTTCACATTTAACCAATGATACATGCACATCTTTTCAAATTTATAACTTATAACAAAATCACAAATGAAATATATTGATTCAAATTCATCATTCAAAATAGTAAAGTTGAATATTCATCATTCTAAATAGTAAAGTGGAATAGGTTTAGTATTAGTTAGATTTTTGTTTTAAATAACTCTTTATTTATTTTTCCTCTGAAAAAAATTGGGGGGATGCCTAGGAGTCCCACTTTTTAGGAGTGGGTGCCCACAACTTACAAGCCCCCATTTTGTGAAATGCGTCATGCTTTTCGGGAGGGGGGGTGCCCACAAGCTCCCCATTTTGCAAAATGTGTTTCGCAGATTGGTGACACATTTCTGTGTTTTGCCATGTTTTGCAAAATGGGGGCATGGTGAAACGTTTTGCCAGGTGTCCCCACCCCCTATCTCGGGGGTGTGGGCACTGGGAAGTGCGGTGGGCATGTCTCCGTGGAACATTGCGATTTAGAGCCTGTTTGTTTATAATTTTGGTTCAAATATGGATTGCACTTGGTGCTATTTTAGTTATATGCACCCTTGCTATATATATGAGAAAACTTTGCATTAGTGTTTTTAATGATTTGGATTCACATGCATGTGTGTGTGTATATATATATATATATATATATATTTTTTTTTAATTATTATCAAAATTTGGATTTTTATGGTTAGCTGGTTTTTTTCCAGCTGTGATCCGGTTCTAACCAGTGTTATCAGAACTGGTCCGGTTTTGGCAAAACCGGCTGGTCTGACCGGTTTAGGCACCCAGCTGATCTGAACGCCAACCTGAACCGGAAATGGCCGGTTCCATACACTGACTGGTTCAGTACGGAATTGGCCTCTTTTCACTTGACCCGCCGGTTCCATATTGCATCGTGGCTCTGGGCCCTAAAAATTCAATTTAAAAAAAAACCTAAAAAAGGCCTACACTAATAGCAAAAAACTTAACAGTAGTAATCACCAGCATAGATCCATCTTAAACCCTGATCTATCAAGCACCGAGAGGGATCCAATTTATTGAGGTGTAATTTTTTTTCATCTTAAATGTTTTACACATTAAAAAAAATTACACATCAAGACATTTGATCCCGTGCTTGATATATCTAAGTTTAAAATGAAATCAATATAATTTAATATTTTTTTGTTTAAGCCGACATCATTTGCATTTTTATTTCTTTTTTTATGGGAACAACATGTTACATAACGTTACACAATGTTACGCGTTACAACATCTCCTCCATACTGGGCTGTAAAGCACCTCACTACTCTTGGTGCAATCAGTAACATTAAATGGTAATATTAAATTCTTAAAAGTAAAATGATACAAAATGAAAGATAAGAGAATGCCACTCTTACTTAAAAGGATAGAAAATGAAAGATAAGGAGAATGCACTTTTACTTAAATTTTTTAACATTTAACATTAATTGTTTCAGGATGTTTGAGAGTGGTTCCAACCTCATAGTCATATGAAAAAAGTAGAATTTTAGATCCCATTCAGAATTCAACAGACTTAACAGTATTCTGGGTTTCAGGATTGCAGCATTTCCATTGGATTCTATCATGTATGAGGGTAGGAGATTGGCATTTAATCAAGCACATCAACCCCTCTATGTACCTTGATGTTGGTGGTGCTGATTGTTTAATTCCTTTGTCATGACCTTTTAGGAAAAATGTATCCTTCACTCAAGCAAAATTACTTATTAGGCATGCGAAGTCTTTTCTACCTTTTATAATGTTTGGATTAGGAGATTTCATCAAAATTGTAGGGTGTCTACTATGCACAATTAGAGTCTAGACTAGTAGTACCATACGATCATATTGTAGACACTAGACTTTAGTTATTGATTAGTACCATGCTTAGTTTTGGACTCAAGGGGCCATTTAGAGCCTCTGTGTTGATGTATTTTGGTTCATAGATGAATTGCTCTTGGTGCTATTTTGGCTATATGCACCCATGCTATACACATGAGAAACTTTGGATATTTGTGTATAATGGTTTTGGATTCATATGGATGCACATGAATTATATGTTTATTATCAAATTTGAATATTTTATGTAGTTTTTGGTCGACCGGTTTTTTTCTGGTTCCGGTCCTGTTCAGATTTTTGGGCTCTGCCGGTTAATGACCGGTCCGGTCCTGATAACATTGGTTCCAACTGGTTTCCAGTTTTTGGGGTCCACCGGTTTGGTGACTGGTCCAGTTCTGTTAACATTGCTTTAAATAGCTACTCAGTGAACAACAATCTCACCTAATAGTGCAGTTACAGGTCAGTTATTTTGAGCTACAGCTAAGGATAACCTACAGTTGTGTAATGGATTAGAGCTTCTAATGCAGTAAACACACAGATGTTTGAACAAAGATAAATATTTTCCTCTCTTTTATGACCCAAAAGTTTAGGAAGATTAGCATCCACCACCTTTTTAAATGATATGATGGGTAATGCTGAACAGAGAAGATATATTGATGTTTACATGCATCAGCTGGCTTACTTATATGCATTATCATTATGTTTTAGCATTTCCCTTGTTTTCCAGAGTGGTCTTTATCTTACATTATTTTGGTGGGATTTTGACCTTTTATTTCAGTCACGAGTCGTTGTCTAGTTCCTTCTCAATTTGGTACAATTTACAGTGTTTCCTTGAGGGCAAAACTCATTTGGTTACTTGTAGTTGATTGTCATTATTCTTTTATAAGTGTTTGCCTCTTTGTCTGCCCACAAATATACTTTGAAATTTAATGTTTCTTTTGTCTTTCCATTGTACTATCTCTTTTTTGTGGGAGTAGTAGGTATCTGGTTTATTTCTTTAGTGTGTACTATTGAAGTCCATTGCGCTGCCCCTCTTTGTACTGTAAGCTCTCTCTCGTAACCTGTGTCTTTCTTCCTGTCTGGTTTGACTTGCGTATTATGTTATGCCCTTTAGTCAGTAATGCAAGGACTGGTGATATATGAAATACAGATATGTGGGCAGCCACAGAATTACCTTACTCCTCACTGGTATAACTGTTGTGATTATTGAAGCAAGGAATTCTAAGTTTCTTGCTCATGCAAGTTTGCTTTCCCTAGGGCAAAACTGACTTGAGTTGCATGTGACATGAATTATAGTTTTCCTTTGACACATTATAATTATTATTCTGGTTCCCTGTGGGTTCTGCTTTGATGTAAAGTTTTTTAATCTAAACAGGCTCTCACTACACACCTTATGGCTGAATGCAGGAAAAGTGCTCTGAATGTTAATGCATATATAGAAAGATTGTTGACATGATGGGTTATGTTGGAGCAGCAGCTCCCTTAACAGCTTCAATATATGTCTGCAACCTCCCTCCTGGAACTGATGAAATTCTACTTGCAGATCATTTTGGAACAATAGGCTTATTGAAGGTAGTTGACTTCGTTTTGTATATGATTCTTTATTGGGCTTTCTTTTGCTATGTTTTTGGAATTGCTTTTGTTGAATTTTGATTTTTATCTCTTTGACCTTTGCAGAAAGACAAAAGAACAGGTCATCCAAAGATCTGGATTTATAGGGATAAAGTCTCCAACGAGCCTAAGGGAGATGCGATGATTACTTACGAAGATCCACATGCAGCAGCTGCTGCAGTGGAATGGTTTAATAATACAGATTTTCATGGGAGCACTATTGGCGTTTTCATTGCAGAAAGCAAAAATAAAGAAACAGTGGAGCAACCATTAAGCTCTGGTGTCGATCCACAACTGGAAGCTAACCTTGGCGGATCCGGTGACGATACAAGTGACAATTGGAGTGGAGCAGGAGGAAGAGGGAGAGGTCGGGGTGAAACTGCAGGAAAAGCATGGCAACAAGAAGGAGACTGGCTTTGTCCAAATTCAAGGTCTGTGATGTGACATTGGTGAGCAGCTAATTCTGGCACTTTGATCCTCACTTATATTTGGTTTTTTATCATATTGCAATTTTCTCTACAAGCTGAAGTTTTGTTTTTCATGGAGTTACCCCATGTTTTAGAGAACAAATAAATTTTCTTTTCATTTTAATATCTTGCATGGCAGCTGTTCCAATGTCAACTTTGCATTTCGTGGAGTTTGTAACCGCTGTGGAACTGCACGACCTGCTGGTAGCTCTGGTGGTGGTGGTGGTGGCCGTGGCAGGGGACGTGGCAGCAGTGATCCCGGGAGGGGACGAGGAGGAGTAGGTGGTCCTCCAGGACTTTTTGGCCCCAATGATTGGTCCTGCCCAATGTAAGTCACTGTAGCAATAAAATATCTTGCTAAGATATTTTGTGAAAAATTTCTTCTTAGCTTAAACGCATCATTGCCTATGCATCTTATTCTTATGGTTTTGTCAGCTGACGTTTATAATTCACTCTGTTGTATCAGGTGCGGTAATATTAACTGGGCCAAGAGAACTAAGTGCAATGTCTGCAACACTAATAAGCCTGGACACAATGAAGGTGGAGTCAGGTAAGTTGAAAATACCTAAGACTCAAATTTGACATGCAAGGAGTCAAATGCAAAATTGTGAAAAATCATGAGCTGTTACTGCATGCTGAAGTTAATGCTTGACTAGTTGTGACACATCTTATAATTCATTAAGTGCAATGTCTGCAACACTATAAACCTGGTCACAAGCTATGTCACAGGGTTCGCCGAACCTGAACCTCCAGGTTCGTAATTCGGCGAACCTAATTTTTTTTCAAAAATTCGTTCAGGTTTGGCAAACCTGATAGCTGAACCTGAAGGTGAACACGTTCGGCTATCAGGTTCGGCAAGCTTGATAAAAGTCGAACCCCAAACAAAAATTCGGCAGGGGTTTTGACGTTTTGGGCAGGGTTTTCTTCACCTTTTCAGCGAGATAGGGTTACTTTTAGCCCACGACCTCTTGAGAATACTCCCGAGCTGCAACTTGCAACTTTGCACGCACCCTGCTCGAACTGCAACTTTGCAAGCACCATGACAAGTGACTGAACTCGAGCCACTGACACTGAGCTCGAGCTGCTGCAGCTTGCGTGCTAGCCAGACCTGGCCCACTACGTCGTTCGAATTTCGAAGTTCACAGGGCTTCATCCCGTGACGGCGTGACTCTCAGCAATTCAACCTCGGACCCAAGTCACGAGCTATTCATTGTTATTTATTTTTAAATTTTTTATGTTATAATTCTTTTTTAAAATGTTTTAAACGTTTTATGTTAAATTTTTTAAATGATTTTTGAAAAATGTTAATTTTTTTTAAATGTTTTATGTTATGTTATAACATGTTTTGAAAAATGTTATTTTTTTTAAAATGTTGTATGTTATAATTCATAATATAGTAATAGTTAGTATATATTGTTTTATGTTATGTTATAACATTATATATATATATCTATCTATCTATATATATGAATGAAAAATGTATATAGACGAAGTTATGAACCTATGCTGAACCCCATCCGAACCTCATTGGAAAATTCGAACCCAAATCGAACCTGAAGGTCTCCGAACCCAAACCTGAACCTTGTGACATTGGTCACAAGGAAGGTGGAGTCGGCTAAGTTGAGAATACCTGCAACTCAAAGTGACATGCAAGGAGTTGAATGGAAAATAATGAATTATCATGAGCTGTTGCCACAGGTTGAAACCAATGTTACAAATATTGTGTCGGCGAATATATCGCCGAGGGTCCAAAAGAAATTATCGGCGAAAATGTTGGCAAACATCGGCAATATATCGGTAAACTTAAAAAAATACAAAAATATTCATTTTTTTTAATTTTATAAACATCTAAAGCAACATGAACATCAAATAAACAAATTGCCACATGAATATGGAAAAAAACAGATATATATAAGATGTATAAGACGTATCACTAGACATCACACATCAAAAATGAATCGTGTCCTGGATCTTGAGTCCTCGACTCATGAATCATCAAAAAAATACACTGCCCATATATCTGGCTCCTTCTGTCTGAGACTGGCTGTGAAACTGGTGGCTGTGAAACAGAAACAGAAACAGAAACTTGAGTTAAATGAACTTATGAACCATCATGTCAGTATCACAATGAAAGAAGAAAGGGGAGTTCAAAGTTTTAAACTTCAAAGAGAGAAATTCGATAGTTGAAAGGTTTCTCTTGGAGGATAAATCATAAAATATTAATGAAGGGGGTTTCCAGGTTTCTTTGTAATCATTTTAATTTTACAATCCAAGTGGCAAGATGCCAAGAACACAGGAGGGCCACGGGAACATTAAATAAATCAGATGAAGGGAATATAGCTTATAATTTGAAATTTTTATGGCTTATTACAAATTTACAATATCTTGTTACAAGATTACATATGATTTGGGTTTGATATGGCTTAAAATCAAGATGAAGGGGTTTGCAAGTATCCTTGTAATCATTTTAATTTTTAGTTTTTAAACTTACAAATTGGAATTTAAAACAATATGCATGCAGCATAACAGTTAGGGCATACCTTCTCCACAGGTGCAGCTCGGGTTGGCAAGTGGCAACAGCGTTCTCCTCCCCCCACGGACCAGCGTTCTGCTACTTCCTCTCCTCCACAGGTGCCAACGCTCGAACTTCAAACCCTAACACAGGTGACCCGTGGGCCATGACACTGTGACAAAAGTAGAACCCTAGCTCTCCTCCGGGTCCAACTTCCAACTCGCTCTCCGCCGGTTAAACTCTGTTCGCACTTTGCACTCGCAGTCGCACTAGCAGCAGCCCTAGCCAGAATGATGAAGACTAACCGCGAGCCCGAACGATGGTTAAAAGTTTAAACACCAAAAACGACATTTTCTTGACCCCGGATGACAGGCGATATTTTGGTATCGACTCGCGATTTTCTGAAAATATCGTGATTTCATCGCTGAAAACATCGTCATAAAAATCGCCGCGATTTTTTCCGATAATATCGGCGCGGGGGACACATCGTGATATCTCGTGATGTCAGCGATAAATCGCCGATTTTTGTAACACTGGTTGAAACTAATGCTTAACTCAGTTATGCCACATCTCATCCGTTGTAATACATTAAAGTTGTTGCTCAGAGTATGTTCACGTTATTCACTGTCTATTGTACCCATAGTTCCAAAATTTGAGGTATAGTTATCTAAGTTTGTGCATGTGATATTTATCAATCGCTGCTGTCTGTTATATCCAGAGTTCCAAAATTTCAGGTTAGTTCTCTAAGTATGTGCGTGTGATATTTATCATCGTAGTATGTGTGGTTGATATTGATCAAATGTACTGATTGTGGGTAGTGTAGGAAGACTAGACACGTGTCTGACTGCAGAATACAATTAAGCAACCCTCTAGATACCCTTATAAAGCATTTGATACTGTGTACAGTTGAAAAGTTTTCTCCCTATAGTTAGTTATTCATTAGGAATTCATCTTTTAATATCACCAGCTTTTGCATGTATGGCCCTAGAGTCAACTCTTATTTTTAATTATGAGGGTTCTTAATGTGATAGTTTTAACGAATTACCCACATTAATGATTTACACTTCAGTTGGGAACAAACAATATGAGTGTTCTTCTTCTCTAATATCTCCTTGGAATATGCATCCATGGTAATGTCATGAGATAGATTAGGTTACATTATTAATGTCCAACAAATGACCACAAAAGTAGGTCAATGGTCCTCAAAGAGTACATCAATGTAAAACAATGTGGGAGTGCAAAAGTAGCTCATGAAGCTATGCCGACAAGAAAAGGAAAAGATCTAAGAACTTAGTTGATAGAAGAATGAGATTGAGAATAAAATGAATGCAAAGGTGGAAACCCATCAAGAACATGTCAAGGGATGCTCAAGCTAGAACTTGAACTAGAGGTCTAGGCTGAAATAGGGGGAGAGAGGAAGAAGATGTCTCCTCCTTTGAGTCTTCAATCACTGTGAAGGAACCGATGCATTGTATGAGGTCATTTAGTTAGTACCTAGGGTTGAGGGGGCTTGACTTTGCTATCTTGGGAGGGATCCTGGGGGCAGGCCATCATTCCTAACACTTGAGGTTTGGGCAGAAGAAACTGCAAATAGGTGACTAGTTCCTCGATGGATTTCAGGAAGTAGTACTTTATGTTGACGGAGTTTGTCTTTGTCTTTGACCTCCAAAATTACTTTGTTTTCCAATTTACTTTGTGTTGACGGAGTTTGTCTTTGTCTTTGACCTCCAAAATTACTTTGTTTTCCAATTTAGTGAGGTCTGTCTTGAAATCCAGCTTAAGAGCTTCTTAAAATCTTGTGGAAGTAGGTCGACTTGTTGAGAGGAGGGGGGGGTGTCAAGAAGAGTTTGGGGTTGCACTTATTTGATATCTAAAAGGTACATCCAATGTGAGTACAATGTGGGAGTGTGAAGGCAGCTCCTAGAAAATGTTGAAAGCAAAAATAAAGGGAAGAAAAGTACACCCCAGGTAAGTTTCTGGCTAAGTAAATCATTAAATTTAATCTATGTTGCACTGGCCTTGGGGACAAGTTTCCGGGATGGCTAGAGTGCACCCCCAATCTTTCAGGGAACGGCAGGTTGGGGACGGCAATTATATAATATAAATAAATATATATAATTATATATATAATAAATTATAATACATATAATTCAAAACATTGAGATAAAAATTAGAAGTTAGAACTAATTATGAAATTCAAATTACAAAATGAAATATAAAATATTTTACTGCTAATAATAATATTTTCTGTAGCAGATATTGGTTATGATGTGTTTCTTCCCTTAGGTCACCACAGTTCATGTTTTCAACCTTTCCCTTTGGTGACCACAGTTCATGTTTGTAGCCTGCAGGAAAGTTTGAAGGGAAATTGACATGTAATTGCAATACAAGGTGTTTTTCAAGATTGAATCTGTTTTCTCTTGTTTTTTAAAAGATGGCAAATAAAATAGGGATATAGCAGATAACTGTTATGTACAGAAAATATTAAATTACAGGTCTAGCCAGCCTCAAAGTAAGAAAATCAGCTTCCTTTCCCCTGCTCAGTATAAGCTTGAGCTTTCATGTGTATCAGAAAAACTTAAAAATTAAAATTGAAATTTAAAACTCAAGATTTATGATTCATGAAACAGAAAAATCTAAAAATGATTACAGATTAAGTCTTCAAAAATTGAATTTAATATGCAAAAGGAAGAGTCTAGATAAGCATGGATGATAGTCCAAAATGGCAAAATAAACAAAATAAAACAGTCATTAGTGCCATATGCCAAATGCCTCAAGACAACAAAAAAGGAAGTCTCTGACTCAATTTGTTTTTTTCAATTGTGCAGATTGAGGGACGTCCAGGAGTTGCCGATTGGTCACGTGACTTTGGGAACGTTCCTGAAAAGTCCTCGGTTTTGACAGGTATGGTTAGGGTATGGCCAAGAAGTCCCCAAGTCCCTGATGGAGTCCTCGATGAATTAGGGACGTTTTCGAGGAGTTCCAAAGTCCCGGAACGTGGGAACGCAGGAAACAAATGAAATTTTGGAGGGGACTGGTTCCCGTGCGACATAGGATTTAATCAATACCAAAATATGTATATATAATAATGTCATAGTTGTGGTGATACAAATTGAGAATGTTCGAGATGGAAACATCTTGGTGCTAGTAAAGAAAGAGAGAGAGAGAGATCTAAAGATGAAAGCAATGATGTCAAGTTCTCCTGGCCCTGATGACAGAGGGCAAGGGAGGTGACTGGGGCATTGGCTTGCAGTCGGAGTCCTCAGGCACCATATTGACATCTTGCTGTATGTTCTTGGGGGGGGTGTAGGATCAAGGGAACCTTGCTCTCCTACCATCCGATGCCAAAGTAAAGTAATTCCAGATAAATATCTGGCTGCTCAATTGGGGCTAGGAGGTAGTCTGATAGGTGGGAGGTGCCCCACTCTGGATCCATCTGTCATTATGAGGATGTTTGGTTTGAAACCTCCAAACAGATCTTAAAGATATCGGTCAATCTCCTAGGGGAGGCTAAGGGGAGACACGAGGTCTAACAACTCTATGGTCTGAAGTACTTTGGAACTTTGCCTATCTCTTGATACCTTGATTCGATGAAGCAACATGAAAGTATGAGGTGATCCTCCTGGTATTCCCGTGGTGGGATATGGGGCCATGTAAGAACTAAGATCTGTGGTTGAATATCTCCTTGATGAAGAGGCCTAGGCATCTCTGATTTGGATATTGGAAAAAAGTGGAGAGGGAGGACCTCTCGTCCCTATAGAGGCAATGGTAGTGTCCTTTGATCTCATTATAGAAAGGGCACATGAAAATGAGGTGTACCTCTATCACCAGCTCCTGTAAGTGGCACATTTGGCACATCCTGTCTGGTCGAGGAATATGGTGATTGGTCTCCACCTGAAGTCCTTGAGATCCAAATCAGAGTTGGCCCAGAGGGAACTTGAGTGAGTGCATCTACTGTTGACGTGTGTATGGGGGGCAGATAAAGATGTAATCTTGCAACTCTAGGAAGTGCTCTAGTTAGAAAGACATCTTCGGGCCCAATGTTTTCGGAGGTAATGTCCATGTAACTTGGATGTATAATTTGTAGATGTCCTCTTGAATGGTTCGTTTCAACTCCTGTCTAGTCAGTAGTAGATGGCTTGGTGCATCTAGAGAGTACTAGAAGGGGGAAGGCACTCCGAGGAGATGGTCATCGATTGGAGAAGTCGGGAGGCCTTTGAAAATTAACTTCGCACACAACTAGTGTGGCAATATAAAGCAAGAGCCTTTGAGGAGTGGAGTACAAGTTAGGGTTACCTCTCTCTCTTGGAGGCAGAGTATTTGAAGGTCTTGACTCTATGTAGGAAGGAGAGTAGACGAAAAGTGACCTCGAGGCAAAAGGGGGGGATTTTGAACTTTGTCTAGATGATGGGTTGGGGAATTGTATGTTTGCATTGAATGATGCACTTGAGAAGCAGGACTTGAACTCTCTTAGTCTGGGCCCAGTCTAACTGAAGTAAACTCGGTCCCCAAGTCTTTGAATCATAGAAGACTTTGGGTTTGATAATCACCTCCATGAGGTAAAGTTTGGACGAGATTTTTTGAAACTGACCTTGGACACACTGTCTCTCGATGAAGGCTAGGGAGCCATAGCCTTTGCTGAGCTTGGGCTGGAGGGCCTGTTGCACATTAGAAAGCGGTCCCTATGAAATGGACCCCTAGGTAGGTTTACATTGTCGTGATCTCAATCTCTTCCCCTCAAAAGTTGAAATGTAACTTAGAAAGGAGGATCTTGGATGAGTTGAAGACCATAACCTTGGTTTTACCTAGGCTGACTGTCAATTGTTGAAGATCATGAAAGCTAGGCAAAGCATCAATTTGCCTTTGAAGGCCCTTAAGAGTGGAGGATGGCAAGATCAAGTCATCGAAAAAAAGGAGCAGGGAAATCAACACATGGTGTAGAAGGCAACCATCTCCCTCATGGATGTGCTCGTGGAAAAAGGACTCTAGCTTGTCAATATAGATCCCAAAGAGAGTCCGCAAAAGGGGGCCAACCTTGCTTTACCCGAATGGTATTCTGGATGAAGTCAAAAAGGCTATGTGTCAATCGGAGGCAACCTAGGATCGACTCATACAATATCATGATAGCCGCTAGGAGGGTCTTGGATATGCCAATATCGCAATGTCCTTGGGGAAATGCTTGTCTCGGAATTGTGTCAAATGCTTTTCAAAAGTCTACAAATCAACAATAGACTTTTGAAGAGCGATGGTGGGCCTCTTCACTAATGCATTTTGAGTGTGAAAATGTGATTGGTCGTCTAATAGTTTGTGTGGAAACTTGAGAGAGTGATTTTCTCAAGAGAAGAGTAAGAGACTTAGTGGCTAAAGAGAAAGAGAGAAGCGATTTTGCAGCAGGAAGATCAAGGAGAGAACAGAGAGGCCGATTTAGCAGGCTGTACTAGCCGAATCGAGAAGAGGTCGAGCCGGACAACCGAAAAGGGGGATTTGTACTACAATCGTACGAGTGACGCAAGGTGACGTAGTGTGACATAGGGTTGATTTGACAAGGGATGATTTCCCTGGGGTCAATTTCTCCAAAGGGGTCAATTTGCCCAAGAGTCAATTTTCCAAAGGACTGAGTTATAGGTTCTATTGTTTTGAAAATTTTAAAACATTGAATGTTGGTTTTTCCCCATTCTGGTTTTCTAGGGTGAATGCTAGTTTTTCCTCATTGGGGTTTTCCAGGGTAAACACGTGTCTCATTGTGGTTGATTTCTTGTTTTGTTTTGCTACATTTTATTGGTTAAAAATATCAGTGTATTTTTGTCGATAATTTCAACAGTAAGCTACAACAATAATTTATTTATGGGCATAAAAATGATTGAGAACATAAATTAGATCTGGTATTGAGAATTTAACAAAATCCATTCATGACTTCAGCATCAAACTGAAATCCACATGCATAAGAGAATGCGGGGTTGAGGTAGAGCCTTAGTGCATGAATGGGACGATGGAGAGTATGATTCCATCGTTCATCAATCACACTCCATAGTTGAGCTCGTCTCGTGATTCCCTCCCCCCCCTGTCCTCATAGTATTGATGGATAGCTTCCTTGGTCCTATCCATTGCCTCATACAAGTAGCCCATTGTGGGCTTGTCACCATCAACCAAACGAAGAACCTTTACCAAAGGTCCATTGATGACACATGCCTACTGCACTCCTGCCCAAAACTCGGATCAAATTGCACCAATCAAGCTATGCCTTGGCCATCATGTTTGGTGCTATAGACACAAGAATCCCACTCATTAGAAAGAAACATCCATTGCAACTCTGTCATAACCCTGTGGAGAGATTGAAGAGAAATGAAGCTAGTGGCGAATTGTGTGATTGTGGGACGCACCAACTCCTTGTTCCTTGTGAATTGTCTCATGAGTGAAAGAACATATGTATTATTATATATGTATTTTGTCGCACACTGAGCTGAATCAATGACTTCCTTGATCCAAGGAAGTTTGCACATGTTCTCTAGCGTCAAATCAATGCAATGGGTGGCACAAGGAGTCCGATACAAGCATGCATACCTCTCCATAAGAATCCTCCCAGCAACAACATAATTAACAACATCGTATGTAATGACTTGGAAAACATACAGCGGGACTATCTCTTGGATAAATTTATCCAACAAATCACATAATAAGTGTGCATCTTTAGATGCATCGACAGATTTGATAAACATTGTTCCCCTAGGACAATTAGCCAAGAAATTTAGAATGGATCTACCCTTCCCATTCGTCCACCCATCTGACATAACACTACATTTGGTGATCTCCCATGACTGCTTGAGCTCATCTAATCTCCGAGTTCAATCAACCTTCTCTCCATCAAGGAGTTTCCCTCTCAAATCATTATAGGAAGGCTTCCTATAACCTTGACCAACAATAGTAGCAACTTCAAACATGGAATGATAGAAGGGGTTGTCCTTGGTGATGTTAGAGGGCACATCACCCCATAGAAAACATTTGGCCACAAGCATGTCAGCCTCTTCCTTCTCCCTTGTTTTAATTATGGATTAAATAGAAGGTTGCCCCTTGGGCGTTGACCTCGACACAAAGAAAGGTGAGGATGAAGAAGGCACTGTGGGAGTTGTGGGCTATGTTAACGAGGAGAAGGAATGCATGTCATGGTCACTGACACCCACCCCCAAGGAACCTGTGGCTCCCATGCTTCGTGATTGTGTTCTAGATACAAGTTCAATTCTCAATTCCTTCTTCTCGTCCCTCTTCCTTGCCATATTAAGAAGGGATTGGTTTGCAATATGCATCACTTCTGGGGTAACTATAGGACAAACATCCACTTCATGCACAACAACTTTGGCAAGGTGGTATTTCAAGCAACTAATTCCACCATAAATATCATTGCGATTCAACTTTTCTCTATTATTAGGTTCAATTGATTCAGCTTCCTCCCACATTGGAATGGCTTTGGCATTGTGTTACTATTGAGTTGAAACTTTAAACTTGAAGTTGAGAATCGAGATTAAACCTATGGCACAAAAATGCAAAAATGAATAAAAGGGGATGCTTGGATCATTGAAAAGAATGGCCATTATCTAATATATATATCTCTTTAGTGGCCAACCTAACTCTACACTAAATCTACAAAACAAACAAATTTTAAGCAAAAAAATTAATACATACTTGTAAAGATGGAGAAGATGGATTGTGGTGAATCCCCACTCCATAAATGATCCACTGATGGCAATGAAAACCTCGGATTTCCCCTTGTTCTCTCGATGGAAACCGTCACAAACCTCCTTGGAGCGCTTCACCCTTCCTCAACAATGCGTAATGAACATTAAAAAAAACCAATCCGTGGCTTTAATCTTTCTTTTTGGTGTCTTTTTCCCTGACAAGCCGATATATTCCATCGACTCGCGCTATTTACTGAAAATATAGTGCTTCATTCAATTCGTCGCGATGCATTCAAATATCGGAAAATGTTGTGATAATTTTTGGCAATGTATCACCGAGGGTTTGGTAGCGTGATATATCCGACTATTGGCGATATAGCGGTGATATATGTAACTATGGTACACAATTAAGGAAAGGGTAACCGTCGAACTCATTGTGAATTACAAAATTCAAGGATGTAGGAGGGGAGTAACAAATTGCAATGAAAATATCTTGAAAGAGAGGGGCAATGCTACCTTGCAAATCCACATAAATTTGGTGCTCATTCAATACGACTATTGAAACTCTGCTTCCTAGGGAATTTTGACCCCCTAACACCATCAGAATGGTGGGTACCCTATTTGAAAGGTAAAACCCAATGATAATGTGCAATGTAAAAAAGCTCTTGCTTGGGACTCATGTGGGTGTCAGTGAGAATGAAGAGCTCTTGGGGGCACAAGCACGTCATAAATTGTAGTTAGAGAAGATCAAAACGAATCTTTACAATTCCAACAAGCGATAGAGAGGATAATCAACTTCCCGCCGATGAATGTGTCATTTGAAAGGTGTTACCTCTTCAACTTGCATCTAAGTGGAAAAGGTCCCAACCCACAGATACAACCTTGATGTAAGCCTAAGAGTAGTACATATGTCACTTTAGTACAGTTCACCTCACTTTTGGCCAGCTCTCTTTCGGCCAAGGGGGGTAACGGTTAAATAATTAAATTGCATTAAGTCTAGAAATGATATGTGAATGAGAGCACTGGAATTTTAATATAAATTTAAAATATGATGAAATGAAAGTGTACAGATTTATACTTAGAAATAACTGTGATGTGAGCTAAATCCAAAATAAAAATGACACTTGTAAATTTAAAGAGGATTTAACACATAAATGATATGATAATTATGTGATGCTTCATACAAGTAAATTCCAGCCTTTAAGAAATTAAAACATCCACAAATTAAATCCAATGGATTATAATAAATTGCTAATAACTTGTATCTATAACTCAAAGCTGGTTTTAATGATAAATTAAGTGTAATTTCTAGATTCGAACAAGTGGTGAAAATCACTTGTCCTATTCAAAGATGTGAATTTAAGTGTAAATAAGTGAGTTGCAAATATGAATTCATTTGAAGAAGTTTATTTTTCAAATTTGCTTAAATGAAAGAATAACCCAAGTGAATAATATAGAAATTAAATGATGACTTGGGTGAATGGCAAATCTGATTTTTATGCAGAAAATTAATTTCTAGATTTGCTTAAACATAAACAATAACCCAAGTAATTGAATTAGGAGTGAAAGAATGACTTAGGTAGATTGCAAATCTGGTTTTTATATGCAAAAAAGTAAATTCCAGATTTGGTAAACATAAAAATTTAACCCAAGAAAATGATCTCATAAATGAACTGCCACTTGGGTTTGATCAAAATTCTGATTTAAGAATAAATTTTAGAATTGTGAATTGATAATACCAAGTCTAAATGACATTAAAATCTATGAAAATACTTAAACTTGAAAATAAGTCTGTTAATTAATATTTAGAAGTTAATTCCTGATTCCTTCAAAGAAAAGATAATGAATTTTTTAGTTTTTTAAATGGTGGTTGAAGGGAGAAGATTAGTGCAAAATCAATCCTAGGCCCTATGGAGTCATAAAGATAGACTAAGAGCACTATTTTCTTATGTAATTAAGGCTGAAAAAGCTGCATAAAACATGCTATAATCACCTTAATAATTATGGAATATAATGCAGAAATTGAACAAGAAAGAGCTCCTTAAAGATGCACCTTTTAACGAATTACTTGACTTCTACTTCAAAATTGGAAATAATAAAATTTACCACTATTCCTAAGATATAAGATGCAAATAATTATACCAAAACTAAAATAGAAAAGGAAAGAAGAGCATATTACCATACCAAATTCTTCCCAAGTAATAGATGTACCATTCCAATGGATCAAGTAATTAACTTTTTCTGCAAAACAATCTACACCAATGGCCAAGAGGAGGAGCCTGTTATATAGAGTTTTAGGCCCAACAATCCTCCTCTAATAAAATAATAATATCCTTGGCTAAAACCCTAGATCTAACTTTTGGAAACATAGACAACCACTATTCACTAACTAATTTAGGTGGAAGAGGTGGACAATGTATAAAATAGAAGGTGGTTATGCCACCTATACAAGTGTCAAGAGAAAATGCACCAAAATGGGGGCGGGATGCACCATCAAAAAGGAAGAAAATACCAAGTCCAGGGTCCAACATCTAGCCTTCCAAGCATGGAAAAGAGTGGAACGATCCCCTTGCATTGTGGACAATTTCTCAAAGATAGTGAAATGAACCAACAAACTCTCAACCAACTCCATCAAGTGTGAAATGTATGGCTCAAGGGGTGATACGTGCCATCATAGTGGCAATAAAAGAATGCAAGTGTGGGCTCCAATGTGCTACCGCCTCTCAAGAAGTGTGGTCTCCAATGTGTTACCACTTCTCAAGAAGTGTGGTCTTCAATGGTCAAATCCCATGGAGTAAGGAGTCAAAATCTCAACAAACCCATGGATCTATGTGCAACAAGACGATATGAATTACGAATTTCCCAGTAAAATAGTCGCATCGTTTGTGAAGTCATCCATCAGAGATCTATCTTCCTCGTTGCTGTTTGTTGATCGCTTTGTGGGATGGAACTTCTCGTATTTTGCTTAGTTTGTTGATTTTGAGTCCTTTCTTCTTTGAAATCATAACGCCTCGGTTTGTGTTCATTTTGACCCTGTCATTGGTCAAAATGATTTTTATAGTTTGGGTGTCGGTAATTTATTGATGAAGCCTCTATTTTATTGGTGTTGGTCATTGTTCCTTTCTCAATAGTTGGAACAACCTTTGCTGAAGATTTTTCTAGCCTTTCATCTTTTATTTTTTTTATTTGCTCGATCAATTCTTGATTGTGATTTGTAAGGTGATGGTTTTCTTCTTGTCTTTCTAGTAGTTTCCCTTCAAGGTCTTCGTTAACTTGTTCCTTCTTTTGAATATTTTTCAATTTCTTGATCTTTGTAACTAATGTTTTATTATGGTTTCTTAACCGGTATATTTCTTCAGTGTTATTTGATAATGTGCTTTTGATTGTTGTCAATTCCAACTTGTGCCCCTTTTTTGTATCGTCATATTTCTGTTGGAGCTCATTATTCTATTGTTGATGCCGACATATCTCTAATTCTTGACTTTCTAACTTTCTCTGGACTTGTGCCAATTCCTTATCTTTGTCCATAATGAGTTTGTTTAAACATTTTATTTCTTCTTCTAGCTTGGCAATGCTACTATAAGTTGATTTTTTGTCATTCTTTAACCTTCTGATTTTATCTTCAAGGTCACGGTTTTCTGCTGATTCCTCTTTTAATATTTTAATTTCCTCAAACAAGTTTTGATTAAGCTTCCTTTGGTTAGAAACTTCTTCATCTTTTTCTGATAACTTCTTGGTGATCTCAGATATCCAGGATTGAGTGATTCTCCTGGATTGGTGAAGATGATGCATCGAGACTGTGTAGACAACCTTCAATATGTATAGAGATGATGGAGACAGCATGGATGTACAAGATGAAACCCAGATGATCATGATGCAGATGAAGACCAAAGAATACCTTCCTCGTTGAGAGGGAGTGTTGGATTTTGTACAACTTCGGAAGATATTATTCATTGTATTTTATTGTACTTGATTGTACTTCCTAAGGGAGATGAACTTGATGTAATCACTTATGTAAACACATGAAAGAATCAATGTAAACCTTGTGGTGCAAAGAAGCAAAAGAAAAATATTAAAATTAAAATTATTAATTGCCCCCAAGTGATGTCGGCCCAGTTAGGGATTTTTCATGTTTGCACTTGTATAAATAAGAGGTAAAGTGCACCTCATTATATTCATTCACTCACTTCACAATTGTGCATCACTTGGGAGAGAGAAGTTCGCACAAGCTGGAGAAGGAAGCTGTTTTGGGGTTTCTACTTATGGAAAGCATTTTCACATTTTCTCTTTTATCTTTGTACTCTGATCTCAGGATTATCATCTCTATACGAAAGTTGCTGGTTTTTTCCCAATTGGGTTTCCCAGGATAAACTCCGTGTTATTGTTTTGTGCTTTGTCTTTCTTCTAGTGATCTTGTTTTATGCATTTGAATTATTATGCTATGAATGTATGGAATTTAACACAAATACCAAACAATTGGTATACAGAAGCAAAACTTCGCAGAGGCACAATAGATTGGCACATATTGATAACTGACTTTCAATCCACTTTTAGTTTTGAGGATGATTGTCCAAGTATCAGTGAGGCTCTGCAGATCATTAAACAAAAGATATTCAATGATACCCCGTTACCAATATATAAACAACCAGATTAGGCAATACAATTTGAACATGCCCTTGAATGTTATAACCTCGCATTAGATGAAGATGAAGATGAAGATCCTCGCAATGTGCATATACCTGAGTCAGAAGGAGAACGCGATGTTGAGGGGCTTGATTTAGAAATTCCAGATTTGAGTAGTCCTGTGAAAACTAGAAAGATCAACATTGGTACTGAAAATGAACCAAAGTTTGCTTCTATTGGGGATTACTGGGATGAAGAAACAATAGCATAGATTGCAGACCTACTGCTTGAATATCAAGATTTATTTCCAACCAAGTTTTCTGAACTGAAAGGCATTTTAGGTGACTTCGGAGTTATGAAAATACCTCTCATGCCAAATGCAAAGCCTATTAAGCAAAGACCTTACAGATTGAATCCTGGATATAAAGAAAGGGTTAAAGCATAAATTGATAAGATGCTTGACGCAGGAATTATTGAAGCAGTAGAAGAATCAAAATGGATAAGTCCCATGGTTATTCGGGATAAAAAAGCTAAAGGTGAAATCAGAATCCTTGTGGACCTCAGAAAATTGAACGATGCATCTTTGCATGACCCATTTCCTACTCCATTCACAGACGAAGTGCTAGATAACGTAGGTGGACAGGAGGCATACTCTTTCACTGATGGATTTTCTGGATATCATCAGATTAGAATTGCTCCAGAAGACGGACACAAAACAACATTTGCTACTGAATGGGGATCATATCAGTATACAATTATGCCCTTTGGATTTAAGAATGCAGCTGCTATCTTTTCAAGAGTTGTTGTAGCTGCATTTAAGGATTATATTCATAAGTTCTTAGAAGTCTATTTTGATGATTGGACAGTATTTGGTCTACTGAAGAACCATTATGCGAACTTAAGAATGATGTTAGTAAAGTGTAGACAATACCAGATTTCCTTGAATTTGAAGAAGAGTGTCTTCTGTGTTCCCTACGGAATTCTATTGGGACACATTATGTAAGCAGGGATTGATGATCGACCCAACAAAGATCGTAGTCATTGTAAATCTTCCAGCACCTAACTCCGTGAAGCAGTTCGCACTACATTGGGGCAAACAGGATACTATAGAAAGTTCATCAAAGGATATGCGCAGATCACTGCGCCTATGGAGAAATTGTTGAAGAAAGATGGGAAGTACAGTTGGATTGAAGATTGCCAAAGAGGATTGGACACATTGAAAGAGAAAATGGTTACAACGCCTATTCTAGTCTTTCTTGACTGGAATAAACCATTTCATGTACACGTAGATGCTTCATCTATAGCACTTGGCATTGTACTAGCTCAACCAGGTGAGGGAGGCATCGATCATCCCATTGCATTTTCAAGCAGAAAGCTATCTTCAACAGAAAAGAACTATAGCACGACAGAAAGGGAAGGTTTAGCAATGGTATACGCATTGCAGAAGTTTAAACACTATCTGCTAGGTTCGCATTTTTGCATGTTTACTGACCATTCAACTTTAAAATACTTGGTCAATAAACCAGTGTTAGGGGGAAGAATATGTAGATGATTGTTACTATTTCAGGAATATGACTTTGAAATCATAGTGAAACCAAGAAGATTGAACGCAGGACTTGACCATATGTCACGCATTGAGTCAGGCGAAGAACCGAGTAATCTGGAGGATAGTCTACCGGATGTGCAGTTGTTTGCTATCCATATAGCAGATGACTACTTCAGCGATATCATAGAATTTTTGACTACAGGAGTAGCGCCTACAAAGTTTACTACGCAACAAAATAAATAATTAGTGGTAAGAGTAGTTGACTTTACTCTAATTGCCGGACACTTGTACAAGTTAGGACCATATGAAGTATTGCGAAGATGCGTGATAGAACACAAAAGACCTAGTATACTAGTTGAAGCACATTCAGGTGTATCTGGAGGACACTACGCAGGAAGAGCTACTGCACAGAAAATTTTGAGATTAGGACTATGGTGGCCTACAATACACATAGACTCAAAAGAACATTGCTGGAAGTGCGATGTATGCCAACGAATAGGAAAGCCATCTCGTAGAGATGAGATGCCATTGATGCCACAACTAACTTTGAAAGCCTTTGATAAATGGGCTACTGACTTCGTGGGACCTATTAACTCATCAGGGAAGTGAACTGGCTCAAGGTATATCATCACAACTATAGATTATTTAACGAGATGGGTAGAGGCAAAACTAGTGAAGAAGGACTGTAGCGCAGTTACTACTGCGCAGTTCATCTTTGAGAATATTTTGAGAAGATTTGGTTGTCCAAAGATTTTAATGAGTGATCAGGGAACCCATTTCCTGAATAGAACTATTGCAGCCTTGACAGAAGAATTTCAGATCTACCATCAGAAGAGCACACCATATCATCCACAGGCTAATGGCACTGTAGAAGCATTTAATAAAGTACTGGAAAATGCGTTGACCAAAGTATGCAACACAAACAGGGATGATTGGGATCTGAGAATATCAACAGTATTATGGGCATATAGAACAACTTGTAAGAAGTTGACAGGTCATACACCTTTCAGATTAGCATATGGACATGAAGTTGTCATGCGTATGGAATATATAGTACCAAGTTTGAGAATTGCAACATTCACAGATATGGCTGATGAGGAGACAATGCAAGAAAGACTACTACACTTAGTTGGACTGGAGGAAGATCACTTCATTGCAGGTTTTCACTAACAAGTGCAGAAAGATAGAGAAAAAACATGACATGATAGACACATCAAGACAAAATTTATCCAGGTAGGAGACCTTGTTCTCCTCTATGAAAGCAAATTTATGAAATTTCATGGAAAATTTAAAATGCATTGGTTAGGACCATATATTGTTGAGCATGTCACTAGTGGTGGCGCAGTTTAGTTAGCCACGCTACTTGGAGAAAATTTGAAAGGATTTGTTAATGGGAGTAGACTAAAGCCTTACAGGGATGGCCCTACTAAAAATTAAAGAATAAAGAGTCTGCACACAGTTTTGGTAAAATGTGAAGTTTTCACTAAAATGGAAGCTGTGCTACGAAGCACAAATAACAAGCCGAGTTGTGAAGTAAAAGAGAGGACTCACGCTACGAAGTTAATGTCCAGAAAAGAGAAATGCGCAGTTGACCTCGCAACTCACATGACCGCTAGCGAAGTCAAGGAAAA
The DNA here is from genome assembly GCA_027924585.1 of Larix kaempferi. Lineage (NCBI taxonomy): Eukaryota > Viridiplantae > Streptophyta > Pinopsida > Pinales > Pinaceae > Larix > Larix kaempferi. The sequence goes on from BSBM01000545.1 coordinate 1,719,322, forward strand.
CTAGTCGTTACCGTTTTTGATCGGAAAATAGCCGTTATACAGTACTTTCAGAAACCAGATGTTTTCGCAATAAAGGCATATTCGTCCGTTGAAAATGCATTCAATGAAGGGACAGGACCAAGATCTAGGCAAGATTTGGCCAACGGACATGGCATTTAATGCTAGGCTAGCCGTTTTTGGGCGCTCCTTAGTGCTGCTGTGCCTATAAATAGGTGAGGACCACATGCTCACCGATTTTACCGCAAATTTTAACTTTTACTGCTTGTAATTTCTAAGATTTTACCAGTTGAAAGCAATTGTTATTTGACAGTGGATGTCTGAGCAGTTGACCTTAGAAGAAAATTTAAGAGACTTTCGACACTCTGGTCTCGGGAGAGTCATGAAAACACCTATGAAGAAAGTCGTCCCAGAAAAAGGCGACTCATCTAGAAGTTCACCGCGCCACACATTAGAGCCGAAGAATAAGCACAAGGCGACTGAACAAGAGAGCCCGAAGCCCTCAGGAATTCCGAAGCCAGGCCTAGAAGAACCACACCGCGAGAGACCCATATGGCTTATTCCAGAATACATCCTCTCCAAGGAGACGACATGCGCCAGAGGTGCCTCTCATGAAGAATCCGTAGTATGACATTCCACTGCTGCCTATGTCGAGCCATGTCCGCATGAAGGAGAACTTGCTCGGCCGGATTCTAGATTGCAAGTTCTCGGATCACGACCTGTTGCAGGAGGGTAAGTATCCTCAATTTCAGCCAGATCAATATATTGTTGAAATATTGTAACTTCGAAGAATATTCTATTGTATTATTGTAATTTATTCGGAGATGTTTTATTCCTCTGTCGGGATGTCATTATTGTATTTGATTATGTAAAGTCATTGAGGTAAATCCTCACTTGTAGGTTGGGACAATAGATTCCCTTTGAGTCAATTGTGATGGGGTGTTTAAGTCCCCTAGCGAAGTCGACCCAGTCAACATTAGGTTAAGTTGTTGGGGCCGACCTAGTTAGGGAAAAAGTCAAGTGGAAGATAAAAGTATAAATAGGAGTGACGTGCTCCTCATTTGGACACACACACTCACTTGTGTAATTTGCATAGGAGAGAGAGAGAGAGAGAGAGAGAGAGAGAGATCTGCAAGGAGAAGGAGCACTTGTTTGGGGATTTTATCTTTGTACTTTTGATCATCTATATTCAGGAAGCTTTGCTGGGTTTTCTTCCCCTAGAGGGTTTCCCAAGATAAATCTGTGTCTATCTTGTGATTGTGTTTCTTTCAGTGATCCTATTTATGCTCTTGTTGTGAATTTGATTAAACTTAACATGGTTTTAGAGCTAACCTGAATAGGACAGCTTTCACAAGGTGAAACTCTCTCTCTTCTTCCTCCGGCAAGAAATTAGGGTTTCTGTCAAAGTTGGAATTTTTGAAATCTGATTGCATAGAAAGATGCGCCTCTCCAAAATTGAAATTTAGAGGCCTAGATCGATGTTTTTGAGTGGGTAGATCTCCAGGAAAGTCAAACCCTAGTTTGACTCTGGACACGAAAACCCAGAAAACCAGTGAACCAGAAATCTACTGCAGATCCGAAATTCGCAAGTCAATTTTGAGGGGTAAAAATTTGGAATCTCCAGAAATCAAGTGTACCAGTCAACTCGCCTCAGTCAAGCACATGTTTTGGTAAGGTCAGCTTTGCATTTTGAGAATTTTCATTTTTTGGTGACCTCCTAGATAAGATGGCCCCAAGCACTAAGCTTGAGGATAAGCTAGAAGGCATAGAGAATTTCCGAGCATGGAAATATAGGATTGGCCTCATTTTTGAAGAGTGTTAGGAACCCATGTCAACCCTTTTATTTACTTTGTTAGTATATTGTTGTTGGACACATATGCTTTGTAAGTCGTCCCGTAGTATTTGTTAATCCATAGTTTGTATTATTGTTGTTGGACGCATATGCTTTGTAGGTCGTCCCGTAGTAATTGTTGATCCATAGTTTGTATTGGCCCATGGTTTGTATTGACACGTGGTATTGGTGCCTAGACTTAGTATATAAGTTTGTGTTGAGACCAATGAAGGTACCGTGAAGTTATTTGTATTGAGCTTGCTCAAAGGAGGTTGCCCCCTCGAAGTGGCCTGTGATCAATAAAGTGATTCTGAGTTCTGTTATTACTGTTATCTCGTGTATTTTCATTAATTAATTGTTGCAGGTTTGTCATATCTGGTATCAGAGCATTTTCTTGGGCTCGCTAGGTGAAATTTTTGCCAATTTTTTTTTTCGCATCTGTTGCAAGTTCGGATCTGGGAATAATCCCTATCCGTTTAATTATGGGAAGTACTTGGGCATAAGCCCTAAAACTCATTGTGAGGAGTACCACAGGAACCCCGAAGTAGTTGGCCCATTGAGAGGACCTGCCAGCAAAAAGGGCAACGACACCTACCTGATTGACTAGTTCCCACCCGTGAGGTAAACCAAGAGCTGTCGTTTGTGGCAAAGTGGTTATCAGTTTTACCTGAGCCGTGGAGTGAGGGGTACTGCCCCAATACGCAAGCTGCCAGACAACATTGGTGGCCGAGTGGATCCCCTGAACCGATAGGAAGCCGAACATACCTGGGGTCCATATCTTTTTTCAGCTACATTGTTGCCGATCACTTCCGCGCCGTTGCAGATCCTTCTGTTTCAGATCCATTCCGAAAGCCAGTTCTGATCCAACCATTTCAGATCCATTCTAAAAGTTGTTTCAGATCCAGCCATTTTCGATCCATTCCGAGCCGTTCCAGACCCCGTCGTTTCCGCTCTTCCGAAAGCTGTTTCAGATCCATTCTAAAAAAAAAAAAAAAAAAACCTCTCCATATCTCTCTTGTATTAATTCTGTTTTCCCTGAAAACTTCACTGACACCTCTGCAATCCCATTCTTCATATTTCATTTCTGAGGACCCTATTCCAAATTCCACTTCCCAAGACTAGAAATCCCACATTTGTCTATTTTTAGGGTTTGCCATAACTCCTTCATTTTTCACCGAATCGCCTTCAAATTTTGCCACCGTGTTCATTCCCTAATTCTGCTTCTTTGTTCCTCTCTGGTTTCCCATTCTTTCACCCTGCTTCTGAAATCCTCATTTTTTCCTTCCCTATCCATTCCAAAGTGTCCAAAACCTACTCAACCCCAATTACCCATCCGAGTTTTTCCCAAATCCAAATTTCCCTTTACTAAATAAGCTTCTGTTTGTGTTTTTCTACCCATTGACAAAAAAAAAAAAAAACTTCTAGTTATGGTTGTCACCCGCGCAGAAGCAAAAACCATGGAGGAAGCACTTGCAACCATCCAAACCAAACTCTAGGATCTGGATGAAAAATTTCTCGGCCTCCATCTTGAGCATTCAACCATGAACAACAAACGACAGTTCGAGTTTTCATCATACAATGGGTTCTCTTCTTCCAACAATTTCCGTGCTTCGAAGCTTGATTTTCCTCGCTTCAATGGTACTGATTCGACTGGATGGATCTATCGTGCAGAACAATATTTCAGTCTGCATAATACTTTTGATGTCCAAAAAGTTCCACTTGCATCCTTTCATTTGGAACAGGAAACCCTTCAATGGTACCGTTGGTATATCAAGGCTCATGAAGAGCCAAAATGGACAGATTTTTGCCAACTCCTTTTGCAATGATTTGGTCCTAGTGCTTTTGATGACTTCACCGGTGCACTCACTAAACTTCGTCAAATTGGCACTGTGAGAGAATATCAGACAGAATTTGAGAAACTAGCCAATCACACAGAAGGATTGTCTGATGAATTCTACAGAAGTTGTTTTATCAATGGTCTTAAGGATGAAATCCGCTCAGAGGTTAAAATGTTCTGTCCCAACACAATGATGGAAGCCCTGGGGTTGGCTAAGTTGGCAGAAGACAAGATTGTAGCCCAACAACGCTCCAAACCCACTTTTGTTCCCTTCCGAAATATGGGTTCTCAACGATCTTCCATCCCGCCAGCTCCTCGACCAACTCCTATCAAGCATTTGTCTGAAACAGAGATGCAGGCACGCAGAGAAAAAGGGCTTTGTTATAATTGTGATGAGAGATTCACTCGGGGACATAAATGTCTTCAACAAAAGCTCTGTCTCTTGGATATGGGTTCTCCGCCTGCCTCTAAAATTGGTGAAGAAGCTCCAGATACAATGGATGATCAGGTCGACATTCGAGAGCCGCTTATTGACCCCCCATCTCAGGATGACCAACCAGAGATATCTCTCCATGGTTTATCCGGCATCACCATCCCCCAAACAATGCGGATCAGGGGTTACTTCAAGAAGCTTCCTCTTACAATACTCATTGATTCTGGTAGCACTCATAACTTCATTGACCCCCAGATCGCCAAACAGGTTGATTGTTTTGTGCATCCTTGCTCCAACTTTGAAGTCATGGTTGCTAATGGGGGCACCTTACCTTGCAAGGGAAAGTGCCACAATGTGCGTATCTCTCTGGAAGATTATAACCTGCGCTTTGACATGTTTGCCTTGTCCTTAGGCGGATGTGATGTGGTTTTGGGCATTCAATGGTTACGCACACTTGGCCCCATCTTATGGGATTTTGCTGAACTTTGGATGCAGTTTTCAGTCAATGGGACACAACACAAATTTACGGGCTTACAACTAGGGTCTCTCCGCATCATTAGTTCACATTGCCTGAAAAAGATCCTTGAGAAGAATTCACATGGTGTCATCGCTCAACTCCATTCCATTCAGATGCACCCACCAATGGTCTCCACTACTTCCTTGGATAGATATGCAGGTGTCTTTGCTGCACCATTGGGCTTGCCGCCTTCAAGAGACCTTTTCGATAAGGATTTAGCAGTATCTACATCTCAACAGGAAATGATGGCTATTTTGCATGCAGTACGGAAGTGGCAGCCATTCCTATCAGGGAATTATTTCTGCATCAAGAGTGATCTCTACATCAAGACTGATCTCCAGAGTCTGGAAAATTTCATGGAACAACAGGTCTCCTCCCCAGCACACCTGAAATGGGTTATCCAACTCATGGGTTATGAATATGCGGTCATGTACAAGAAGGGTAAGGATAATATGGTGGCAGATGCTCCTCACACATTTGATGACCCAGTTTATCTTACAGTTATTTCTCTACTTGTTCCAAATTGGTTGCAATCTATTCAACAGGGCTATCTTTTCTATGACCTCCGTGCTTCTTCATCGACAGGGCACTCTGGGTTCCTCAAAACGTATGACCAGGAATAATGTAACTTCTTTTGGCAGGGACTAAAAATGACAATTCAACAGATGGTGGTTGACTGTGATACTTGCCAGGTCAACAAGGGTGAAACGATACTCCTTTCGGGACTGCTTGAACCCTTTCCCATCCCTACACGGATTTGGACAACTATTTCTATGGATTTCCTAGAAGCGCTCCAGTGGTACAATACCACATCTAAAAGGAAACCATATGAAGCAGTCTATGGACAGGCACTGCCAGTTCTTCTTCCATACACCCTCAGCAGCTCCCCAGTAAAGGCAATTGACTCGGTTCTTCGAAACCGCGATCAGATTCTTCTTATTCTGCAGGACAAACTTCACATGGCAAGAATTTGACTGAAACAAGAAGCTGATCAGCACCGTTCTGAGCGCACTTTTCACGCAGTTGATATGGTTCTTCTTCGTCTACAACCTTCCAAGCAATCCTCCCTAAAACTCAAAAGGCGTCAGTGGCCCAGAATGCAACCCGAGGATGCTACAGGGGAACCACTCCTTCAGATTCTTCATCAATTTCCACATCTAAAGCTTTGAGGACAAAGCTTTTTCTAAGGGAGAGGGGATGTTAGGAACCCATGTCAACCCTTCTATTTACTTTGTTAGTATATTGTTGTTGGACGCATATGCTTTGTAAGTCGTCCCGTAGTATTTGTTGATCCATAGTTTGTATTATTGTTGTTGGACGCATATGCTTTGTAAGTCGTCTCGTAGTAATTGTTGATCCATAGTTTGTATTGGCCCATGGTTTGTATTGACACATGGTATTGGCGCCTAGACTTAGTATATAAGTTTGTGTTGAGACCAATGAAGGTGCCGTGAAGTTATTTGTATTGAGCTTGCTCAAAGGAGGTTGCCCCCTCGAAGTGGCCTGTGATCAATAAAGTGATTCTGAGTTCTGTTATGACTGTTATCTCGTGTATTTTCATTAATTAATTGTTGCAGGTTCCTCACAAAGAGAATGATCTTACCAAATACATCAAGGATGAAGTTGCAGAACCTGTAGAAGGTGAACCTAAGGAGAAGCACAAGAAGGACCTGATTAGGGAAGAGAGAATCATTGTTGATTCTATCAAAGACCACTTGATTCCTCAAGTGTCATCCAAGAAGACCCCAAAGGAGATGTATGATGTCCTATCCAGAATGTATGAAGGGAAGAACATCAATAGAAAGATGAATTTGAGAGCTCAATTGAAGATTACCAAGATGAGCCAAGGAGAATCCATCCAAGACTACTTCACAAGGGTCTCCCAGTTCAAGGAGCAACTAGAAGCCATTGGAGACTCCCTTGATGAAGATGAGCTAGTAATGATTGCTCTCAATGGTCTCACTAGACCTTGGGATTCATTCATTCAGACTATGTTTGCCAGAAAGGAAAGCATGAAGTTTGACATTGTATGCGAAGATTGCATCCAAGAAGAGGCTAGAGTAGCCAATAGAGAAGCTCTATTTAAAGAAGATGATCAAGCCCTAGCCACCCATACCAAGAAAAGAAGAAGTCAATCTAACTTCAAGAAGGAAGATCACAAGGAGTCCAACCTCCCAAAAGATTCCAAAGGACAAGAGAAAACACTCCATGGAGAGACCACTCCAAATTTCAATGTTTTCATTGTGACAAGATAGGACATATTGCCAGAAATTGTCCTTTGAAGAGAAAAGAATACAAGAAGAGGACCAACCACAAAAGACATCATGCACATCTAGCTGAAGATGATGATGAAGAAGAAGGACCTCAAAGAAAACAAGCAAAGGAAGAAGATGCAGAAGAGTATGTATTATTTTCTGCTGTGACATTTGGAGAAGATACATGGCTTATTGATAGTGGTGCTTCAAAGCACATGACGGGACAAAAGAAAACTCACTCAAAATTTGAAGAGAAGAACTCTCCTTAGAAGGTATCATTAGGAGATGACTATCAATATCTTATCAAAGGAATTGGTGAAGTAAACTACAAGCTTGATTTTGGAACCCCCATGAAGATGAAGGAAGTATTATATGTACCGGGTATGAAGAAGAATTTACTTTCTATCTCAGCATTAGATAAGAAAGGATATAGGGTTGCATTCATAGATGGACAAGTACTTATGTGGCCCAAAGGAAAATCAATTGAAGATGCAGTTGTCATTGGTGAAGAAGGAGGCTTATATAAACTCAAGGGACATTCAGAAACAACCCTTGTTCAGACCACTAGACCAACTGAATTATGGCATATGAGGCTTACTCACATCAACTACAAAGCACTACCCTATGTGAGCAAAGTAGTGATGGGATTACTAGAATTGAAGATTGATCATGAAGGCATTTGCAAAGGATGTGCAAAAGGAAAGAATATCAAGAATCCATTTCCAAAGAGTGAGACAAAGACTAAAGGTACGTTAGAATTAATTCATTCAGATGTATGTGGTTCAATGCCCTCCACATCTTTGAGCGGTTATGAATATTATGTTACATTTATTGATGACTATTCAAGAAAGTCATGGATATATTTCTTGAAAGCAAAGGATGAAGTATTTGGAAAATTCAAGGAATTCAAAGCCTTGATAGAGAACCATTCAGAAAGAAGAATCAAGACACTCAGAACAGACAACGGTGGAGAATATACTTCAAAAGATTTTGAAGCCTTCTGTAAAGAAGCTGGAATCAAAAGGGAACTAACTACTCCCTACAATCCTCGACAAAATGGTGTTGCGGAAAGAAAGAACATGACCATTATGGAAGCAGTGAAGACAATGATACATGATCAAGATCTTCTACTGCATCTATGGGCTGAAGCAGCAAGGACGACAGTTTATGTACAAAATAGATTATCCCATAGTGCCCTTGGATTCAAGACTCCAAAAGAAATGTTCACTGGAAAGAAGCCTGAAGTAAGCCACCTCAAGATATTTGGTTGCCCAGTATATGTTCACATACCAAAAGAAAAGAGAACCAAGTTGGACCCTTCCAGAAAGAAGGGAATATTTGTTGGATATTGTGAAGTCTCCAAAGCCTTCAGAATATACATTCCAGGATTCCATCACATGGAGATTTGTAGAGATGTAACATTTGATGAAGAAGCAGCTCTCAAGAGATTCAGAAAATGCCAGTGTGAAGAAGTATATGAAGAAGATGTACCTCCTAGAAATGTAGAAGCTGCACCCTCCCCCGAAGATGAAGCACCAGAAGACCATGATATGCTAGAACCTCAAGAACCTCCCACTATGAATATATCACAAATGAGAAAGCCTGCTTGGGCAAGAGAAATTATACAAGAAGCAGAAAAGTATGGAGCTCCAGAAGGCTCCATAAGAGCAAGCAAGAAACCAAAGCCATTTGCCAGTTATGTGGCTTTGATGTGTGATCTTGAAGATCAAGGACCTACCGGTTATGAATAAGCTATACAAAAGAAAGAATGGTTAGAAGCATTGACGAAAGAATACCAATCAATAATGAAGAATGATGTTTGGGATATAGTTCCCAAACCAAAAGGAAAAAGTGTGTTATCTTCCAAATGGATCTACAAGATACAGCATGCAGCTGATGGAAGTATTGAGAAATACAAAGCAAGGTTTGTGGCTAGAGGATTCTCTTAGAAAGAGGGAATTGATTATGAAGAGACATTTGCGCCAGTAGCAAGGTACACTTCCATTAGAACCATCATGGCACTTGCATTCATGATGAAATGGAGTTTACACTAGATGGATGTGAAGAGTCAAGACAACCTTCCTGAATGGTGTAATTGAGGAAGAAGTGTACATAGAAAAGCCACAGGGATTTGAAGTTGAAGACAAATGGATTCACGTATGCAAGTTGAAGAAGGCTCTGTATGGATTGAAGCAAGCTCCTAGAGCTTGGTACGGACGGATAGATAGCTTTCTGGCGAGCTTGGGCTTTACCAAAAGTAAAGTTGACCCTAACCTTTACTTTAAGGTTATGGATGATGAACCTGTCCTACTATTGTTGTATGTGGATGATTTATTTCTGATAGGAAATGAGAAACAGATTGTAGAGTGTAAGAAGAAGCTCGCTGAAGAATTTGAGATGAAAGACCTTGGATTGATGTACTATTTTCTAGGTCTGGAAGTATGGCAGAGTCCAGAAGGAATCTTTCTCAACCAGGGAAAGTATGTTGTGGAAGTCCTAAAAAGATTGGATATGTTGGAATGTAAAGCCATGGCCACACCCATGGATACCAACCTGAAGTTGTTAGCTGATGAAATGCCAGAGTTAGTAGATGTGACTCAGTACAGATAGATTATTGGGTCGTTGATGTATCTGACGAATACCAAGCCAGATATATGCTTTGCTGTGAACACCCTGGGTCAGTATGTAGTTGAGCCTAGACGTGTTCACCTGGTAGCTGCAAAGCATGTGATGAGGTACCTGAAAGGTACGATAGACTTTGGTCTATACTATGTTGGAGATCGTGACTACAGATTGTATGGTTATATAGATGCAGATTGGGATGGAGGTGTCTCAGACATGAAGAGCACCTCATGTGGATGTTATTGTCTGGGATCCGCCATGATCTCATGGTTTGGCAGGAAGCAGTCCGGTGTTGCTCTCAGCACAACTGGAGCAGAGTATATAGCAGCTTGTTCTGTTAGTTGTGAGGCCATATGGCTTTGAAAGTTGATGTCAGGACTATTTGACCTGGGGTTGGGTACCACAGTGATTCTATGTGACAACTAGAGTTGTATAAAGATGACGAAGAACCCAGTGTTCCAATGACAATTCAAAGCACATATAAATCCGATATTTTTATATACGAGATATGGTACAGAAGGGAGCTACAAAGCTCCAATCTGTGAGCACTGATGAGCAAGTTGCCTCTGTCTCGAGTGAAGTTTGAGTACTTCCGTGACAAGGTTGGTGTGGTTCGAAAGGACCTTCCTCGAAAGGGGGAGCAGTGATGATGATCTTGCACTGGGATTGTATCATCCCTGGACATTAGTCCTAACGTGATCCGCAGACTCTTGTCTTCGTGATGTAGATGATGATGATGTTGTAGTGGGATTGTATCATCCTTGGACATAGTCCTAAAGTGATCCGCATACTCTTGTCTCCGTGATGTAGATGATGATGATGTTGCATTGGGATTGTATCATCCCTGGACTTCAGTCCAAGACTAATCCGGAGACACTTCTGTCCTCGAGAATGTGGTTGGGATTGTATCATCCCTGGACTTTAGTCCAGAACTGATCCGGATACTTCTGTCCTCGAGAATGTGGATGGGATTGTATCATTTGTGGACTTCAGTACAGAACTGATCCGGAGACTTCTGTCCTCGAGAATGTGGTTGGGATTGTATCATCCCTGGACTTCAGTCCAAAACTGATCCGGAGACTTTTGTCCTCAAGAATGTGGATAGGATTGCATCATCCTTGGACTTATGTCCTAAAGTGAGAGGGATTGATCATCTTGTAATTGGATCATGTGTGTTGCAGGTTATATTGCTGCAGATGATGTTGCTGATCGAAATATCAAGATAATGTTGCTGTTGATCGAAAGATCAAGATGATGTTCCTGCTGATCGAAAGATCAAGAAGATGTTGCTAATCGAGAGATCAAGTGTTGCTGTAGACGATCGAGTGATCGACTGCTGCAGAAGATGAAGACTTAGTGCTGTAGAAGATGATACTCCAGTATTGAAGATATTGAAGATGTTCTAGTAACTGTTCCTATTGCTGATGCTGTTGAAGAAAACTTCCAATGATTTATAGATGTATCACCTTGATGTTGTTGATGATGCTCTATCTCCTTGCTCCTACAGTTGATGTTGCTGTTGTCAGTAGAATACCCTTCTTGTTAAGGGGGAGTGTTGAAATATTGTAACTTCGAAGAATATTCTATTGTATTATTGTAATTTATTCGGAGATGTTTTATTCCTCCGTCGGGATGTCATTATTGTATTTGATTATGTAAAGTCATTAAGGTAAATCCTCACTTGTAAGTCGGGACAATATATTCCCTTTGAGTCAATTGTAATGGGGTGTTTAAGTCCCCTAGAGAAGTCGGCCCAGTCAGCATTAGGTTAAGTTTGTTGGCAATATGGCCAAGGTTGAAGATTGTCATTGATGGCAATCAATATGGCAAAGGCTGAAGATGCAGGTAACTAGATGATGACAAGAGCAACAAGCAGATTACAGAGCCATGGCTGAGGATGAATACAAAACAGATGGTGGTGAACTGATTGTCTGAGATTATAGCGCTAAGATTACTTCACAAACAGAGGATTTTGGAATTGTTCAAATCCCTCTTCAATATCATGTGTGCTTAGTTATGTGATGAAACAGAATCTAGTAGCAAATATGTTAAAGATATTCGAAATGCAAAAAGATCCTTAGAGCAATATCGTGGAAATCGTCGTGAGAAGATCGGGACAGCTTGGCAAATGTTAAAGTGCAAATGTGGTCTGTGTGCATTAAAGTGAAAATGGCCACTTAATGATGCAAATGGATTAAAAGATCACAAAGTGTAAATGGCTTGAAGTTAGAGTTATTAAGTGCACATGTATTGAAGGTAATGGAAAATATTAAAGTGACCAAAGTTAAAAGTGGAATATTAAAATGCCAATAAAGGGACCATGTTTTAATTAAGATATTCTGACAAAGTGAATTATTAAAAGGAAAAGACATGAATAAGAACTAGAGAGATGTAGTTCCAGGTTGAGACGGCTCTAATGATATCGCAGCATACCCGAACACTCGAGAACCGGGCATAGTCACACGTTGGTCTTCGTGGAACACGTAGAAACCTGGAAAGGAACATATGTTAATGAGACAATGGACTTTCAAAAATATAAAGTGATAGTGAAACCACCGGCAAGAATTTTAAGTTGAGGTTTAAACCGTCGATCAAATACAACGAGATATTATTCATTTTGGAAACCATCGATCCGGGTAGCGCCGACTGTGTTCAAATGATTCGGGGAATACTGAGGAGTGGCCGAAGATACCCTGCGATGAAGATTCAGTGTAGTTATTGTGCAGACATTCGATGAGTGTTGGAAGGGATCTCGAGCACCAGAGAAATTGTCGTGTACAGAAGGCCGGGGAGCAGGCTTGAAGTATTATATTGATGGACTAATATATTTGAGACATCACCTCATGTCGTAAATACTGTCATGGAAACCATTGAAGATCATGGGGAATGTAGGACGCACAGGCAGGCAATTCAATGAAAGAGGGGAATCCAGAATCTATCAAACTTTAGCTGTAAACATTGGATAAAGGCCGTCATGTGAGTGAGGGAACTATCATTGAGGAAGTGCTACAGATTGAGGAGGCGGATGAAAGTGTGGAGGTTGGGCCTCCTGATTGAGGAGCTGTTGTTCTGTGTATTGGAGTCATGGACCTATCACAAGGAGCCGTCGCTCTGTTTGGTGGTCACGGGAAGAGCATTGTGAACAAGGGCAGACTGTCGTGTGTAAAAATGTGAGCTGCAATAAGTGAAGTTGTTGGAGTCGCCATTTATGAGATAACGGGATGCCACCGTTGTCAAGGCACATGAGAAGCAGCACCTGGAAGCACATTTTCTGGTGGTGAATAGTGATCATTCATCTACCAAGAGAAGTGGTAGATGGAGGAGGCCACATAGTTCGAACCCTGGTTGTAAGAGCGTTTTTGGTTGTGACTTGTTCATGAGGAGGTATGCTCACAAGCGGCGTAAGATTACTATCCAAAGAAGATATCTTTGTTGACTTGCCTTAATTTTCTAAGGTTTTAGATCCGTTATGTGCATGAATTGCCCGACCGCTGAAAAGTAAGAGAACGTATTTGAGGTTCGTGTCCAAGATGCAAAGTTTATGATGAGAATTCATAATATAATTAGGTCATGGTGGGTGTAATCAATGTGTGTCGCTGAATATTTTATTAGGTCATAAAATATATAAATGTATAAGATGCTAAAGTGAATTATTTTTATAAAATATTGTTATAACTATAAAAATATGAAAATAGTTTATATTTTATGAAAAGACACTTCTTATAATGAAAGGGTGTGAGTCTAAAGACACACCATTTATGAAAATGTATAAGAGAGGAGTATATAAGCAATGATGTGATATGATGAAGGTGTACTCTTAGTTCTTGATTAAGATATAAAAAGAGAAGTAGAAAAGAGACCAAGAGTGGTGTAACTGCAAGTATGTATTGAAGATCAGAAGCACAAGAAAATGATGCATTAAAGATCAGAAGCAGTTGCATTGAAGTTCAGAGGCAGATGTAGAATAAGCAGCAGTCCAAGATGTTAATGAAGAAATCTAATTAAAGGGTGGAAGGGTGGAGCTAGGGCAGGTCGGTGGCTACGAAAGGGAGTTGTTGCTTCCTTGTCAGTTGTCGCTGACTAAACAGGGGGTCGTGGCCTCCTCCCAGTTGGTACTGGTGAATTGAGGGTGTTGGTGCATCCTGATTGGTTGGTGCCGATCAAATTCTATTGTAACGTGTAAAAGCAATTTTGCAGATTAATAGACATGGATTTGTGGTTTTCCCTTTAGGGTTCCACGATAAAATACTGTGTCCATTTGAGTTTATTGTTTAATGAAATGTTTAATATGTGTGCTTAAAATAATTGGAATTAAAAGAAAAAAAAATTTACAATACTGATTCACCCCCCCCTCTCAGTATTTGCTGATATTCCATCAAAGTTGTTGGGGCCGACCTAGTTAGGGAAAAAGTCAAGTGGAAGATAAAGTATAAATAGGAGTGATGTGCTCCTCATTTGGACACACACACTCACTTGTGTAATTCGCATAGGAGAGAGAGAGAGAGATATCTGCAAGGAGAAGGAGCACTTGTTTGGGGATTTTATCTCTGTACTTTTGATCATCTATATTGAGGAATCTTTGCTGGGTTTTCTTCCCCTAGAGGGTTTCCTAGGATAAATCTGTATCTATCTTGTGATTGCGTTTCTTTCAGTGATCCTGTTTATGCTCTTGTTGTGAATTTGATTAAAACTTAACATATATGTGCCAGAGATATAATGAAGTCATGAAGTAGTCAACACATCATGTAGAAGATTGGCTTACGTTGTTACAACTATTTGGATTGCTGAATCTGCTGTGCATTCCGCACTTTGACAGAAGCCTTGAGCTCTTCGTGGTTGTGCGCACACTACTGTCGTGCACACATCAAGGATACTTGTGGCTAGACTGCAAGATTGACATTAATATCGATCTCATCTACCAGATTACGCACTTAAGTAAGAGAGGTGCTGACCCCGTAGCTGAGTTTGTAGGGAAAACCAAGGACAAGGAGCTAGCGAAGAGGATGAAGGACGAATTTGGTTTGCTCAAGGGTAGCCGAGGATATATCACAGCTTGAATCAAAGATCAAGCTACGCGTTTTACAGTCCAACTGCTTGCAGGGAAAGTTTTGAGGAAATGGAATTGGTGCCAACGCTGCAGTCTCCTTAACTGCAAAGGCTAAGGATGGAACTACGTATAATTGGTCAAGCTATCTCTTAAACGAGTTTTTAGATGATGTTAGGGAGACACAAGATAGTGGGAATCATTTCCACTATAGCTGGTTACTGGTGATGATAGCATTTGTAGCATGGAAAGAACCAAGATTTCAACAAGACCAAGGTTTGCGAACATGTGGGCAAACACGAAGCTGGATAGGCAACGTCTCAATAATGTCCATTTTTTCACATGCTATGAGCAGTTATGCGAAGTGATCCAAAACACTCCGCGTATTACTAAAGAAATAACAATTGTGCACATTCGAAAGATGATATTTAAAGCTGACCTTCATTTCATCTATGTTTAGCCAAGAGCACAGTTGCAGAACCCTCAATGGTTTGAAGAGCTATACCAGTTGGATGCGCAGAAAATTGAGCTAATCATGGAAGACTGGCTGCCAGAATGGAAGGTCGACGCACTAGAGACGCTCATTACTACATCAGAGGAAAGCGCAACTAGAAACACACAGAACCAGGAAGGTGATACAACAAGCGCGCAGAACCCAGAACCAAGTCAAGCCGCAAAACAACAACAAAGCTGTTGACTTATCAGCAGGACAGAAAAGAAAGAATCCTGACACAATCATGCCGACAGGACCGTAGAAGAAGAAGCAGAAAGCAAATAAGCCTCCGCTTGATGCACAGTTACATGATGATGATTATGAGTGCATCGCAACCCGAGTCATTGGGCATCTTGAAGAGACACTTGCATTAAAGGACAACAAGCAAGATGAAGTCCAAGCAAGCGTGATGGAGAGCCTTACAGAAGTTAAGAGTCTAGTAGCACGGGTAGAACAAGTCCAACAAGACTTGGTGAAGGAGTCCGATTCAGAAGGCATATCGGGTGAGTCAAGCCAAAGGAAGAGGAAAGCGCCTGCTTTAACAATGAGACACCAACTAGTTCGTATAGAGCCGATAAATGTGATAGTGATGAACTCGTTGAAAGTGCGAAGAAGCTTGCACACCTGGATCTCAATGTAGGAATGCTACCCATCGACGAATTGCACAATCTACATTTACAAGTTGTAGAAGAGATCAGAGATAGAGACATGATTTTGTTTAACCAAAATTAGAAGTTAGAAGAGAGCTATAAGAAGCTGCAAAATGAATGCGCGTTGAAGACAGATGAGCTTGCATATGCACATGAGAAGCACATCAAGTTGAAGTGGCGGATTGTCAGCTACAGTAGCGAAGAGAAAAGATGCGGAATGGTGCAAAGGATGCACCATGACAGTGTCAGAGTCGCGCGGTCAGAACTGCGACTGTCAGAAGAAGCGTTAGAGCTAGAGAAGCGGCGCAAAAGGACAACAAAGCTCCAACGAAGTAAAGACAAAGCGTGGTCAACAGGAGAGCCATGCCATTTTGGGTTTAAGGGTACTATGGGGGTTGGCCCATAGTTATTGTAAAGATGTGACCTTTGGGCACAACCTATATAAATGGCAATTTTGTATAAGGAAGGGTTAGGATTTTGGTAGATAAGAGATTGTTAGACTTATGTTAGATCTATGTTGAGAGAGATCCAATAGAGGAAAAATACTGTAGCTATGTGTGCAGAGATCTATTGTAGAGAAGAGTCTGCAGCTGATTGCGCAGACTGGAATTGTTAAACCCTTCCAAGAAATATAAGAACAGTTCCTGTGGATGTAGCTCCCATCTGCGGGGTGAACCACGTAAATACTTGTGTTATGTGTTTGAATCTCTGTTATATTGAATGTTCATGAATGTTTATGCTTATATATGTGTTTTCATATGAATGTGAATGAGAATAATATGTAAGTAGTGGAACATGCATGTATGAACATTGCGAAGTTGTGTTAAGTATGGTAAATGCGTAGTCATAGAGGCAAAGTAACAACGATTCAACGAATTCTGTAGGTTGTTGAGATCTGCGAAGTTTGCAGATACATGTGGGTCACAATCTGTGAAGTAGATGTTGAGTAAGCTGTGCACATCAATTCACATAACATAACCGCATGTCATCAGGTTACAGAAACCTGATTTTGTAACCACCCAACTTCGCTTCGGGTGAGACTTCAGCTTGTTCGTAGGTTGATGTCAAAAGGGCCAATGAAAGGGATTCTGTTGGACCAAAGACTAGAAAGACCCTCGCAGAACCTGGGTCAGCCCCAAGGAAAGTAGATAAAGAAGAGGATAACCAACAGACATCCTTTTGGGATGTGTTAGTGTTCCATACAATTATAGGATAATAATTCAATTGCATAAAATCAATAGGATCACTAGAAGAAAGACAAAGCACAGAAATAAGGAACACGAGAATTTATCCTGTGAAACCCAATCGAGAGAAAAACCCAACAACCTTCGTATAGAGATGAATAATTCTGAGAACAAAGTACAGAGATGAGAGAGAGAAAGTAGAAAGTCTGTCTAACCAAAAATCCCAAAAATAAGCTTCTCCTAGTTGCAGGTGCGAGCTCCTCTCCAAATGATGCGAACTTGTTGTGTGAGTGAATGAACAAATGAGGCATACAACCGCTCTATTTATACACATGCAAAAATGACTATTTCCCTTTCTGGGCCGATCTGACTTTTCCCCAATTGGGCCGACCTGACTAGGGAAGTTCTGCCCATTGTTTGGGGTAGACTCTCCACTATTTTGGGGTAGTTTACCCACTGGGCCGACTTGTCTAATTTGACAGGGCCGACTTGTCTTGGGGGAATATAAAAATACATTTAATAATTATTTTCTTTACTTAATTTTCTACCCAAGGTTTACATTGATTCTTTCAAGGGTTTACATGATTAATTACATCAAGATCAACTCACGCAGGAGGTACAAATAATTACAATAGAATATAATAAGAATAACTTCCGAAGTTGCACAAAATCCAACACTCCCTCTCAACAAGGAAGGTATTCTTCGGTCTTCATCAGCATCACGATCATTTGGGTTTCATCTGTACATCTATAGTGTCGCAATCATCTCTATACATATTGAAGGTTGTCAACACAGTCTTTGTCCTTCAAGAAGTGTCATCATGCATAAACTCCACCAATCCTTCGGTGAGTCTAAGAGAGTCTTTGCATCGTACCTGGATGTCCGAGAGATAGGATTTACCATTTGCTATACCATCTGCTACCTGTTTGTCTCATCTACCGATGGCATCCTCCCATACCTGGCTGAGAACCTGGACGAGCAGAGGTGCACAACCA
This sequence comes from Larix kaempferi, assembly GCA_027924585.1. Classification (NCBI taxonomy): domain Eukaryota; kingdom Viridiplantae; phylum Streptophyta; class Pinopsida; order Pinales; family Pinaceae; genus Larix; species Larix kaempferi. The sequence goes on from BSBM01000545.1 coordinate 1,737,181, forward strand.
TCTACTACCTATTCGTCTCATCTGTCGATGGGGTACTCCCATACCTGGCCGAGAACCCGAACGAGTAGAGGTACATGTGCAATCATCACATGACCATCTACTACTTGTTCGTCTCATCTGTCGATGGGATTTCTCCCAGACCTGGCTGAGAACTTGGACGAGCAAAGGCACCTGTGTGTAGCCCGACCATCTACTACCTGTCCGTCTCATCTGCCGATGGGATTTCACCCATACTTGGCTGAGAACCTAGACGAGTAGAGGCACCTGGGTGGAGCCCGACCATCTATTGCCTGTTCGTCTCATCTGCCGATGGGATTTCTCCCTTACTTGGCTGAGAATGGAGGAGTAGAGGTACCTGGGTGGAACCCGACCATCTACTACCTGTCCGTCTCATCTGTCAATGGGATCACTCCCATACTTGGTTGAGAACCTGGACGAGTAGAGGTACCTGGGTGAAAGCAGGGTAAACATATCTATATCATCTTTCCCTCTCAAGGAGGGACACATTCTCTTCTACTCCAAGTCTTCCACGAAAGTATTCAAACTTTATCCTAGGAAGAGGCTCGGTGAGAACATCTGCGGTCTGGTCATCTGTCGGAACATACTGTAACTCGATCGCACCTTTCTGCGCCATATCACGAATGAAGTGAAAGCTACTGAGTTCTGCATCTTGCTGCACCAGGAAATCACTGCAGAATCCAAACTGAAGCAACATCCGGAAGTACTCTTCCTATCTGCAACACATCCAACCCAATCTTAGTCTGTAAACCCCTGCAATCGCAAGTCACACTCTGAAGCATATCTTAGACCACATCTCACAGTGCCACGCAAGTATCTGAGCACATGTTTTGTAGCAATCCAGTGAATCTGCCTCGGCTCACACATAAACTGGCTGAGAGCATTCACAATAAAACATATATCTGGTCCAGTGTTCGTCAGATACATCAAGGACCCAATCAGCTGGCGATACATAGTTGCATCATTCAAATTTGAATTTGAAGCAGAATCCCTTAGCTTCTTCAAATTTGCATTCATCTGAGTGGCCATGGACTTGCAGTCCAACATCCCGAATCTCTTCAGAATATCTATGGTGTATTTTCCTTGTCCTAGGAAAATCTCCTTCTGCCTCTGCCATACTTCTAATCCCAAGAAGTAATGCATCAATCCAAGATCCTTCATTTTGAACTCAGAGCCAAGCTTCTTCTTACACCATATGATAAGTTTCTCATTTCCAGTGAGAAATAGGTCATCAACATAAAGGACCAAAATCAGTGGTTCATCATCTGCAACCATGTAGTAAAGGTTGGGGTCTGCATCACTTTGATGCAACTTCCACCCCATGGCTTACGCAATAGCAATGATCGATCTGATGGAAGTATATCGAGCTACAGGAGCAAATGTCTCATCATAATCTACTCCCTCTTTCTGAGAGAAACCTCTGGCAACAAATCTAGCCTTGTGTTTTTCCACATTTCCATTTGCTCCATGCAAAGTTTGTTGTGCCCATATAGACCTCTTTCGGCCTACTGCAATATTTTTGGGAACATCAACTGGCTCACCTGGATCAATGGTATCGATGGGGTCATCCTCTTCTGCTAACTCCCTTTGAACTGAAGGGGGAGATGATCTCATATCCTTTGGTTCTAGCATTTCCTCATCATCGATCTCCATGTTTGATCCTCTGCCTTTCCTGACAACCATTTCTACTTCAAAGGACACATCACTGCTGACTTCAATCTGTTTGGATCCTGGGATGTAGATTCTGTACGCCTTTGAAGACTCACTGTATCCCACAAATTTCCCTTTTGCCTGAAGGTTCTAACTTCATCCTCTTCTCCTTGGGCACATGTATGTAGATTGGACAACTAAAGATCCGGAGGTGGCCCACTTCTGGTTTCACTCCTGTGAAAGCTTCTTCGGAGATCATCCTTCTAGTCTGAGGGTCATACTCTTAGAAGCTTCTTGCTGAACATCAACGGAATTCATGTGTCCACCACTTGTTCATCGGAACAAGTCTCATCATCCTTCTCTTGTAGGTCATATCACATGGTCTTTTCCCTACAAGTCAAATCCCGACTGCTGATCAATGGCATTGCATAATCAAATTTAACCAATGTCTATTTCAATGCAATGACAATAGTTTACACATGCATGTTGGCTAATACTTTAGCACAACAATCATAAACATGTCTACCAAACACATATGGGAACTATCTAGATGTCTGCTACCTCCACTAGAACATGCCATCAAGTGTGCACTACTCTAAGCATGCAGAAAGGAGATATCATCTAGACTAGCTCCATTATGTGTTCATGAAATGTTGTGTAGCTCATATGCATAGCAAATACAACAAGAGTCTAGAGAACACCAAAAGTAAACTATATCAACTGCTCAATACACTTCCTGATAGATCTGCATATTATTTGATATGTATAAGACAAAATAGATCTATGTGAGCAATAAAAACAAATACTTATCTCTTATTGTTTTTGTGTGTGGGCTCCTACTGCCTTCTTGTGGGAACCATGAGAGACCTCTATTCTGGAATTCTGGATCTTCATATCCGATAGTTGGTTCGTCAATGTGAGTGTCACATTGATACTACTATGTTCAAATAGCTTCTTTATGGTTTTGAACATCTTTCTAGCAGTCTTCTTTCATGAGATTTGACGAACCAAGTGGTCTCTAACTGAGTCCACCAAAATCCTTCTTGCTCTGGCATCATTCTTCCTCCAAAAAGATTTGTCTTCTTCGACTTCTGGTTCTGGGACCTTCTCATTGACAAACTGCAAGAGATCATTTTCTTATAGTAAGAGAAGGAACCTAGACCTTCAAGAGATGAAGTTGGAAGCCCCTTCTGGACGATCTTCAACTTTCATTGCAATCATCTTGACTGTAGATCTGAAGCAGAAACCCTAGCAGGAGCTAGGTCAAAAATGAAAGTTGGATTCTTGGAAAACTGACTCCACAGGGAGATGTGCCCTAGAAAGGCGAGTTGAGATGGGGCCAAGCCAAAACTGTGGAGGAAGTAGGTCAAAAATTGAAACCCTAATTTCTGCTGCAATGTTGAGTGAGGCCTTGAAAGATGAAACCCTAGTTCCGACAATGGCTTCTTCTAGTACCGCTCTGATACCATGTTAGTGTTTCATATAATTATAGCATAATAATTCAATTGCATAAAATCAATAAGATCACTAGAAGAAAGACAAAGCACAGAAATAAGGAACACGAGAATTTATCCTGGGAAACCCAATCGGGAGAAAAACCCAGCAACCTTCATATAGAGATGAATAATTCTGAGAACAGAGTATAGAGATGAGAGAGAGAAAGTAGAAAGTCTGTCTAACAAAAAATCCCAAATATAAGCTTCTCCTAGCTTCAGGTGCGAGCTCCTCTACAAGTGATGCGAACTTGTTGTGTGAGTGAATGAGCAAATGAGGCATACGACCTCTCTATTTATACACATGCAAAATGACTTTTTCACTTTCAGGGCCGACCTGACTTTTCCCAAACTGGGCTGACCTGACTGGGGCAGTTCTGCCCATTGTTTGGGGCAGACTGCCCACTGTTTTTGGGCAGTTTACCCATTGTGCCGACTTGTCTAATCTGACAGGGCCGAATTGTCTTGGGGGAATATAAAAATACATTTAATAATTATTTTCTTTACATAATTTTCTCCCCGAGGTTTACATTGATTCTTTCAAGGGTTTACATGATTAATTACATCAAGATCAACTCCCGTAGGAGGTACAAATAATTACAATAGAATATAATAAGAATAAATTCCGAAGTTGCACAAAATCCAATAGGATGGAGAGGCCAAGGCACACTCCCAGAACCGCTTTAGAGTGGGGAGATCTCCCGGACATCATGGGACATGATGGAGAGATTTAGTGCATTCTCCATATCACTCTGGAAAGAGTGAGATCTCTCAGACATCCTGAGATGGGATGGAGAGACTGGTGCACACTGGCACAAACTGGTACTCTTGGACTCACCGAAGGATTGGTTGAGTTGGTGCATGTTCCCCGAAGGACTGGGTTGAGGTGAGGCACACTGTCCTTGTGCATGTTCCCTGATGGACTGGGCTGAGCTGAGGCACATTGTATTGATCCCCAATGGACTGGGTTGAGATGAGGCATGTTAGACTCTCCGATGGACTGTGTAGAGTTGCTGAGCTAGACTGTGTAGAGCAGATGCATGATGACACTTCTCGATGGACTGAGACTTTGTTGACAACCTTCAGTATGTATAGAGATAATCGAGACAGATGAGATGTACAGATGAGATCCAAATGATCGTGATGCTGATGATGACCATGTCCGAAGAATACCTTCCTTTTTGAGAGGGAGCTATTCTTATTGTATTTTATTATATTATTGTTGTACCTCCTACGGGAGAAGATATTGATGTATTTGATCATGTAAACCCTTGAAAGAATCAATGTAATTTTTGGGGTGAAAACACACAAAGAAAAGAATTTTTAAATGTTATTTTATCTTCTCCCAAGACAAGTCGTCCCTGTCAGTTAGACAAGTTGCCCCAGTGGGTAAACTGCCACAAAACAGTGGGCATTTTGCCCCAAATAATGGGCAGAACTGCCCCAGTAAGGGAAAAAGTCACTTTTTGATGTGGTGTATAAATAGAGAGGTCAAATCTCTCATTTGATCACCCACTCAAGACAAGCAAGTTCGCACTAGAGAGGAAGAAGTTCGCAGCAGCAGCTAGGAGAAGTGATTTTTGAGTTTTTCTTTCTCTCTTGTATCTGTACTCTGTTCTCGGGACTGATTATCTCTATACGAAGGTTGCTGGGTTTTCTCCCTGTTGGGTTTCCCAGGATAAAACTGTGTCTATTGTTTCTGTGCTTGGTTGTTCTTCTAGTGATCCTGTTTTATTATCTACATTTGATTATACTGCTAGAATTATATAAAAACTAACAACTTGTGCCAAAGAGCTTTTCATCCTCCTCCAATTTACTAGGATGCCCCTCTGCATCAGATGTTATTATGGTAAAATAAATTCAAAATTTTCCTGTTTACGGTCAGCTGCGGCTTCTCTCTGTCCAGGTGACTAAGGTAGAATGTGTTCAAATCAACCGCATCCTCGATCTTGTAACGTCCAAGCCATAACTTGTTGAATATACCCGCTTTTCTGGATTTTCTTCTCTTATCCCATATAAGAACAAGGTCACCTTTCTGAAAAATCCTTGGGTGAGCCTTCTAATCAAATGCTCCTTTAAATTTCTCTTGACTCTGCGAAATGGTTGAAGGCCTTCCCTCTAATCTCATTTCATCAAGTTCTATCAATTGATTGATCCTTTCTTGAATTGCAACTTGGTTGGATGTGAACTGTTGCACAACTTGGTATATTGGAATTTTCAATGAATAGGGAGAAGTAACTTTATCCCGTATGCTAGCTCAAATGGGCTTTTTCCTGTAGCTTCTTTTTTTGTTATCCTATCAGCCCATACAGCATGTTTTATCTTGCTATTGCAACTTTTCTTGTTATCACCCAATTTATTCTTGATGATGGTCATTAAATTTTTGTTACTTGAACATGCAAGACCATTTGCTTGGAGATGATAGTTGGAGTTTGGGATAAGAGTCATAAGACAATGCCTAGTGGAAACAAAATCTTGGCATTTCTGTTGAACTGAAGGCTTTGGTGTTGCTTGTGGTGATCTTTGTTGGGACACCAAATCTTGTAATGATTATATCCTCTATGAACTCCACAACTTTAGCAGTTGCTTTCTTTTAAAAACATCTGTCATAGGACTGTAAGGAAATCTTTCCCATGTGGCACACCTACCTGCAAGGAATCTCCTTCAACACATGTGCTTTCGTCACAGGAGAGCAACTTGGAGCAACCAAAAACTAACAGAGTATTGTCCTATCCTTTCCCATATTTACAGTCTGGGGAAAGTCACATGAAACGGAGAAATGTTTCTGAAACATTTCATGATCTCATGCTTATGAAATGGAAAATCTAGTAGTCTCAAAACTAATATTTTGCAATCAGAATGAATATCTGAATGATCCAAAGGGGAAATGGAAATGAATGAGAGGAGGCACCTAGAAATGTTTTTGACTTTTGGAGGACAAAGTTTTCTATTCATTAGTAGTATGTACTAAACTCCAAATGTCATTTTTTTCTTCTTCCAAGAGCCATTGTGTTCATGTGATTGTTGACATTACTTTATATTATTTGGCATTTGGTTCTCTTTTTTAGGTGATTTATGCCCTAATATGCTTCAATTAGAGATGATTTAGGCATTCTATTTTTCTGTAGCATTATATGGAGTCTTTACTTTTTCCAAGGAACCTTCTTGGTAATTTGTGGAAATTTATGTAATTTTTTTCTCACTTTACTATGGGCCAAATATATGTTTGAGTAGTTTCGTCTTTTTTTTTTTCCCTTTTTTGTTAAATTGAATGAACTTTGCAAGTTTGAGATGAGAATCCTTCATACATTCTTTAACTTTGGTGAAGCCTCATTTCTATTGATTTGCCAATTTGCAAGTTCAGCTATCCCTTCTTATATCTCCTTCTTGAAGAGACAGTGCTAGATCTGTTGTCATTTTCCATATGATTTCATTGAGTTGGATGTTGGTTTGGGTGAGGGATGGAGATAGATGCTTATCTGTGTAGTCATGACTTTGGCTGGTTAATTGTCAGAGGAGGGCGGGCTGGTGGATACAAAGAACTGGATGAAGAAGAAATTGAGGAGACTAGGCGAAGGAGGCGAGAGGCTGAAGAGGTATGAATTTTAAAGCACATAAATGAAGTTGTGTGATATAACATTTATATACTGGTAGTCATTTGTTTCTATATATGGTCTTTGTTACTTCACAGGATGATGGGGAGATGTATGATGAATTTGGGAATTTGAAAAAAAAATTTCGCGCAAAAACACAACAGAATGAAAACAACCAAATAGCTCCCGGTGTCGGAAAAGCTGGCTGGGATGAAGAGGAGTTGGGCATGGTTGATCGAGAAGCCAGGGAGAAAAATAGGGACAGAGGAAGGGATCAAGATCGGCACAGGGGCAGGAGCAGGGATAGAGATGGGTATAATGGACATCGGTATTCAGGAGGAGATGGGCAGGAAAGCTATCATGGAAAAGATGGTTCTCATGATAAAAGAGACTATAGTAGACATGATTTTGAAAGAGGCAGGAGTGCAGATAGGGATCATTATAGTCACCGTGAACGAGACCGTAGCAGAGACAGAGACAGGGATCGTGACCGGGAGAAAGCAAGGGGAAAAGATCGTGAGCGTGACAGAGACAAGGTTCGTGGTTATGACCGTTTCAAAGAGAGGGATTATGACTATGATCATGACAGAGACAAAGATCATGGAAGAGAAAGAGATCACAAACTGGAAAGGTCTTATTAGTTGGTTCAGGTTTATTATTTTTGATGGTATAATGGGTTTGGTGTTTGCAATATTTTTTATATGGCTATCCATCTTTATGGTGTCGCATTAGATGCATGTAACCTCAAATCATCCGTGAACCTGAATATATTTTTGTTGGAGCTTTTCCATTTCCATGTGCATGGCTAGCATTTTCTGGAAAAGTTGAGTAATGTTCTTAGAGATATTCCTGTGCATTAGGACACAAAAGTCACAGTTCTCTTGAATTTAGGAAAGAGCAATGTGTTCGTGGACCTGTCTACCATGCCCTTTCTCATTTTTCTTTTCCTAATGCACAGTTCAGGGGAATTTATCCTTAATTAGCGCTATCTAGTAGTTTAGAACAGAGGACTAGAATACTAGATTAGATTATTTTCTCTACTGAACATTGTTTTGGTTTCCTTTTGTATTTGCAGCAATATCCCTATTGAGTCACAGTTTGATCGCTGGATGCATTTCTCCCATTGTTGATTATCTCTCATTTTTGCTTGGTTTTCAAAATTTCTTAAATTTTTAATATGACTTCTGCTGTGGTTGCTTTTAATATGATTGTCAAACTTCTGATAAACCTTCTCACGTTTTTATCCTGGATTATACACACTAAAGGAACGGTAGCTGTCTTTAATTTTGTTTTATAACTTTTTTTCTTCCCAACTTATTCTGAAATTTGAATAGAAATAAATGAGATACCATGTATGTAAGTGAGAATGAATGCGAAGGTGATGATTCGTGAATCTGTAACTTACGTTATAGGCAATGGGTGGCTTATGAAGACATTCCTATGTTTGATTTTATCTGGAGTATCAAACTTTAGAGTGCAGGGTTTGTTGATCATTGCTGCTTTGGCAATAAATTGAACGTAATTACTGATGTCTAGATGTTTTTCAAGTTCATTTTCATCTGTCGCTATAGATATCACTTTTGATTAAACTTGTAACGTGCATGAGTTTATGCTGGGAACTGTGCTTTTCATGCAATTGCTCTGCCCTAATAGTCATTGAAGATAAAATATTTGAGCCTGAATTATAAAGCATAGTAGGGTCTGATACTCGCCACAGACTAAGAAACTGCTTTTATAAATGGGCAACTCTAATTGGAAAGCACAATAAATATTATGTTAGTACTATTGGATACCTCTGCCTGCACGATGCCTGATATATTATCTGATTGCCTGAATTTCACTGTGTTGGTCATTTGTCGTTGATATCATGCATCTTTCTCAAAACAATTGAGAAGTTGCGAATGAGATTATCTCATTGCCTGAATTTCATTGTGCTAGTCGTTTGCCATTGATATCATGCATCTTTCTCAAAACAGTTGAGAAGCTGCCAATGAGAACATGCGGAATGACCTTATTTTGTCAAACAGATATTAATTGGACAACTTAATTTAACAATTTTGTTTACTACTTTGCGTTGCTTATTTTTTGTTCAATTATCTGCTCAATCTGCATGCACAACAGTTACATAATATTATAAAACCATTGAAATCTGGCACGGTGAAATCCAAAACCCCCGTAAAGATTGCTGTAGATACCAACAAAACTATGTGTAGTTCAGAAGATAAACCAACACAGTAATCGATTCTTAAAATTGCATAGGACTATTCATCGCTTTTAAAGACATGCACCACTTCTTATTGGCCGAGATCACCATTAAGATCAGAAGATAAGCCAACATAGTAATTGATTCTTAAAAGTGCATAGGATTATTCATCGCTTTGAAAGACATGCACCACTTATTATTGGTTGAGACTACCATGATAAGAACGCTGTTATTCAACTCCAAGGGAAAGTTCGGATGATAAACCAACACAATTATCGATTCTAAAAGTGCATAGGATTACTCAGCCATTTGAAAGATACGCACCTCTTATTATTGGCTGAGTCTACCATTATAACAATGCTGTTATTCAACTCCATGCCAAGTGAAAGCTCCTAGCCATTATTATCCCGGTGATATTTCCATGGCAATTTGAGGGAGCTGTAGTTTCACAATTAGTTGTATTCAGTATGTAGTCTATTTCCTTATCAACTATGTATATTACCATGTACATAACTGACTAAGGAAAAGGTGTCGAGGTCTTTGTTGTTGCATTCCATTAGGTCTGAACTGCAACTGGTATCTCGTCTTTATTTTTGAGCTCTATTTTATATTATGTATTTTAAAACTTTTGTATTGCCTATTACTTACTAGGAAGGAGATGCACATCACGATTGCCATTGAATGTGATTGAAGGTCCGTCTTGAATAAACATAATTGAACTTGTGGATCTCTTTTAACACAGTTTGGAACGTTTGGATCTTTTAACATACAATTTGTGTAGAATGTAAGGGTGATATAATATTGTCTCCAAGTATGTTTTGATAGAATAAATTTTAGTCTTGGAAATGTGCACAATAGTACCCCTTGGAGTGGAGTATTTGCAGAAGAAATAAATAAACTATTTATGTAACCAAATGTGCACAATAGTATCCCTTGGAGTGGAGTATTTGCAGAAGAAATAAATAAACTATTTAGGCAACCACTTGGTTACAATGAACTATGTCAAGTTCTCACTAATACCAAATCTTCTTTCAGGCCTAGGGAATTAGACATATAGATCATTATTAGTAAATACCACTTATTATAATGGACTATATTAAATTCTCACTAATTCCATGGACTACATTAAATTCTCACTAATTCCAGATATTCTTCTATTAATGGTAACGACTACTTGTTATATTGGACTATGTTTTCTTCTCACTAATTCCAAATCTTCCTTCTTTCCTAGAGAATTAGACATTAAAACTATTAATGGTAAAGATCACTTATAGTGGACTACATAATGTTCTCACTAATTCCAAGTCTTCTTTCAAGCCTAGAGAATTATATATTTAAACTATTAATAAAGACCAAGTCTTCTTTTAAGCCTAGAGAATTATATATTTAAACTATTCATGATAAAGACCATATGTATATATTTAAACCATTAATGATAAAGACCATGTGTAAAGCATTGGGACGTATTATTCAATCAAAATAAAATTTTAGTATTCATAGATTTTTTTTTCAAAATAACGTTTTAAATGATTTATCTAGAAACAAGTTTCCCAAATAAACTTCCAAAATTTTATAGCTGATGTTTATGTAAACGATAATTGTTTATGTGGAGATGTGGTACCCTCTTAGGATGAAAGCAACTTAAGATGGTCCTTTGGGTGGAGATGTGGTATCCCTCTTAAAATGAAAGCAATTTAAGATGGTCCTTTGGTTGGAGATGTGGTACTCTTATTAAGATGAAAGCAACTTAAGATGGTCCTTGGGACAATATATGTTGTTAAACTTTTAAAAGTCTATTGTAACTAAACAACATAGTCTAATGATGTTCACTTTATTCAATAGCCAATAAATGTAACATTTAAGAGAATAAATATTTCCTCTTAAATATACAGTTGACAATAATACCGACACACTTAATGTAACCTTCTTAAATTGAAAGTAACTTGGGAGAGTCCTATGTTGATACGCTGTGCTATACTCTTCAATGTCCAATGGAACTAAACATCATTTAAGTGTGCACGTCTAATAACGCTCAATCTTTTAATCAATAGTGCAACAAATATAATATATTATTGAATACATATTTTGTTTTAAATATGCACTTGCAATAATATTACTGACCTTGAAAATTAAAAAAATAAAGTAGAAAATCAATTTGATTGTAGGGTTAGAATAGACATCCTTAAATTCTTGCAATCACTTGTTCTTTATATAATCAAGTGTTCTTTGCTACAATCAAAGAACAAGATGAAGATGCTTTAGTAAGGCTCAAAATCAAGGTAAACACAAAACTAATCAAAGAGAACCAAAAAATTAGAAACACAGAATTGCTTGAATAATTAATAGTGGGTATGATTTTACCCACCCATTATCTACAAGGATATTGGGAAACTTTGAAATTACTTTGCTTTAAGTTTAGGAAATGGTGGAGTAGATTGAGAAACCTCCCAAATTTGAGGGGACAACATAGAGCACAACAAAGTAAAAGACACAAGGCTTCTTAAAATCTGAAACTATAAATTTCATCATCTATGAATTATGGTTAATCATGAATAATCACAATATGACGTTCAATTTTTCAATTTGAAACTGAAATGGGTAAATCCTTGCAAACATTTGCTATAGGACATATTGTACATCACAATCTACCACAACATCAAAGATTTAAATGCCAGATTTTCTTTTAAATTATGATAAGTAAATGATAGAATAATCAATAAGTTCACGATTCGTTTATAAAGCTCAAAGTTTTTGTCAGTGGTCATTTTAATTTTGTAATAATGTTTTAGTTTAAAGTGTAAAATTTTTCATTAGAATGCTTGAAATGTCTTAAAAATTGACAAATATTATATATAATGTAAGACTTTACTTTTTAATAAAACAAAAACAAATAATAATAAAAATTACACGAGAAATGAATAAGAGGTTTTTTGTTGAAGTCTATAATATTTACTAAACTACAAAAAAAATTTATGATTTTTTTCTTATTTCTCTTCAAGCTTTTTGAGCACAAAAATAAAATTTTAATGCAATCCAAGTAGTTTCTTAAACTTTTTTTTCTTATTGTCTCGGGGGATGTTAATAGCCATCATCATCATTAAAATTGTAGTAAAAAAACCATTTTTTGAAAACAAATGGTTAAATTAGTTAATGTAGAGCCTAAATAGCTCATGAAGGTAGGTTGACCACAAATTAGGGTTTGAATTCTTTTGTATAAATAAATTCATTTTACCCCCTCCTTGTGAATGCATTTAGTTACACAAGCATGTTGACACTTTTTCTTGATATGAGAATTTATCAAGTATGTCTCATATGATTACAACAATTCTTTTGCCAATTAGTCATGATTAGGGCATTTATTACTTGCCAAAGTTGTATAGGGTTTGTACTTGACTCCAACCACATTAAACAATGCACTTACATGGTTGTGCCAACCTAATAGGGGCAAATATGTCTCCAAGGGGATTTGAACCTTGGTGCTAGGGATAACAATTGCCTTCCCTTACCAACCAACCAAGTCCATGTTGACTTAATCATTGTATTTGATTAGTGAAAGATATTTTAATATCACCGTAGAGAATTGTTGGTTTCACTAATTCTTGATTTTGTAGGTGCTCTCTACCTTTATATTTGTGTGGTGAATATATTTTAAGTCTATTTAGTCATTTTGAGTGTCATCTTCATTATTTGACTAAAGTTATAGTAAATTCTATTACCATTTTCATTTGATAACAAAAATTGCATGTTTTCATTTAGCCACACTACAATGATCGTCTTTGATAAATATCCAAAATAAAAAATGAAGGCCTTTGTGCATTACAAGAGTTCTTTAACATCATTGTTATTGTTGTTTGTTGTCTTAGTGATGCTCACTGCCACTAAACAAATCAATATTGAAATTCCACCATCACATTAATCTATGAAGCCTCTTTTGGGTTGACATTTAATTATGTTAGTTCCTTAAGATAATTTGGTGTATTATTGTGAACTTTTAACTAGCCTCTTTGTTTTTTTAGAGGAAATGCTCCTCTTATTAGAATGGGGAAAGCATCAATTGGAATTGGAATTCCTCTTAACTCCAATGGAAGTCATAATTCAATATAATATTTGAACAAATTAATGAATCTTTAGTGCCCCATACCCATGCATCTTTTACCCAATTGGGTTTTGTTAAGCTATGGTAGGTCAATCCTCTCTTGCATACATTGTGTTAAATGGGAAATTGTGTTATGCAATGAAATACATTGTTTAGGTATCCTACCCTTGTTCATCCTTGAACATCTTGGCAAATGTTTCTCTAGACCGCTATCATGACGAGGAGCTGATTTCCCAAGCCATTTCCACATACCATTTAGGATTGAGTGCATAGACAACTTGAGCCAAAATGGATCTGGACACAATATAATGGTTGTAAGACTTAGTACCTACAAGTGCAATTCAACAATTAATGTAGGTTAGATACACACATAAAAGCAATGCAAGTGTTTAAAATATTAAATGAGATAGAAGAGAGAAAAACCAAAGAATTAAATTGATTAGTACAATGAAAATTGCAGGGAAAAAAATGAGAAATGAAAGGTCAGTGCCTTGGGTTTCCTACTACCCCTTTAACTCTCCATTTCTTCTTGTAACTTGACTCTAAAAGGGATTTTATTTTCATTGGCCAAGAGGTGAGGATGACATAGAGCCATGAGATGCATTACAACCATATATCACTGAAATGAGAGTTGAGCAGCCATTTGAAGTTGTTTATGGGTTTTTAGGGTAAATATTGTGTTCTTGTGCAATGATTTTTATCTGTGTAAATGTTGTTTTAATTATTGAATGAGTTTTGGAAGCTAATTTGTATTTAGTTGCTGCTTAATGGTGTGGGAATCCATTATATGTTGTAGCTTTGTGGGTTTTCTTCAAAATTTCATTCTCCATTGTTAGTTTAGAGAACACCAACAACTAACAAATATCCACTATACATTATACCATCAACATTTAAATCAAGGTTTCACATGAATGCCAGTTATAAGTGTGCAACCAAGCTTTTAATTTTGGCCCTCATATTTGATAAATATCCAAAACAAAAAATGAAATCCTCTATGCATTGCAAGAGTTCTTTGACATCATTGTTATTGTTATTTGTTTCCTACTCAATGATGCTCAATGTCTCTAAACAAATCAATATTGCAATTCCACCATGCCATCAATCTATGGATCCACTTTTGAGTTGACATTTAATCATGTTAGTGCCTTAAATAATTTGGAATATTATGTACCAAAGATGTAAGACATTGTGAACTTTAACTAGCTTCTTTGCTCTTTTATAGGAAATGTTCCTCTTACTAGAATGGGGAAAGTAATAAGTGGAATTGGAATTGCTCTTAATTGCATGGAAGTCATAATTCAATATAATAGTTGAACAAGTTGATGAAGCTTTGGCACCTCATAATCATGCATCCTTTACCCAATTGGGTTTTGCTAAGTTATGGTAGGTCAATCCTCTCTTGCATACATTGCGTTAAATGGGCCATTGTGTTATGCAATGAAATACAACGTTTAGGTATCCTACCCTATTCATCCTTGAACATTGTGGCAATTATTTCTCTGAACCACATAGAAAAATTGATCCAAAATGGATCTCAACACAATATAATGATTGTAAAACGTAGTACCTACAAGTGCAATTCAACAATAATGTAGGTTAGATAAAAACATAAAGGCAATGCAAGTGTCAAAACATTAAATGAGATAGAAGAGAGAAAAAACAAAGAATTAAATAAATCCGAACAATGAAAATAACAAGAAAACAATGAGAAATAAGAATGAAAGGTATGTGCCTTGGGTTTCCTATTACCCCCTCTAGCTCTCATATTACTAGTAGTTCAAGTATGTGGAGGCCGTTGGCATTTAGATGGGTCGCACATTTCTAGTCACCTTCTAGGAGGGTCATATGGTGCCATTCTTCATTCCCCGTAACTATACAATGTTGTTGGGTTTGTGTGAGGTTGTACATAGCAATTGAGGTGCTATCCTCATCTTCTTGGGTCGTATGCAAAGGGTGTTAGGTGTTGGTATGGTGTTGGACAGGGAAATGAGTGGTGCTTTGTGCCCTCCAAGGAATGATTAAGTGCCACCACAAACTGTATTCATTTAATTTCTCTTTCCTAGTGGTTTTTTTTAGTTTATTGCCATTTTATTAGATGGTGTTAAATTGCATTGGAATTTATAAAACATCTAATTGTGGGATAACGATTGGCATTTGGAAAGTTCCTTTCCATGGACATTATTAGAACAGTTTTGGCTTTCCCTTGACAATTGAAAGAGTAGCTCACCTCTTATTGCATTAGCACTATTATAAAACTTGCTGGTCTAAATTGGGATAGAGCCATATGTGTATCAATGCTGGGACAAAGACATTGAGTAGATCCCGAGCGTTCTGGTCTACATATTGTTAGGAGGTGAAGTTAATTTCCAAATCTTTGACAATATTCTACATAATGGTACATGACTATCTATTTGTGCAATTTGTATGCAATGGATGAGCATGGGTGGAGTCCCTGGGGTGAAAATTTATAGGCCCTTTTAATGTATTTTGGTTCCTTCTGGAACCCTCATATGTATTGTATAAAAGGGGAGCGACCCTTGGCATTGTATCACAAGAGAAGAAAACATTGTAAGTTTTTTGTCGAGTGATAATAAAATAGTGAAGCTCCCATTGTCCCATGGTTTTACCTGTGCATAACAAGGTTTTCACAAAATCTTGTTTTCTATTGTTGTTGTGGTTTGCTTCTGCTTTTATATTTTTTAACATCTGGTATCAGAGACTAGAAAACTCGCAAGCATAGGGTTTTCTGTGAGTGGGAGTTGCAACAATTACAAGAGGTTTAACCAAGTTCAAGTTTGAGAAGTTTAATGGAAATAGTTTCTTCGTATAGAAGTGTCGATGAGTCGAAATGACCAACGCCTACAATAAGGGAAAATGCCCAATTGTAAACCCTAAGTTAGGCTCGGGCATGTTTGGAATGACACTTTCCGACTGGTATGTGGGCCCAATTGCCACTGTAGTTTTGCAGTTATGATTTCTTTTGTCTCTTTTAAATTTAATTTAACTAACAACTTAATCTAGAAACAAATTTGATTATTTTGGGATATCAATCCATTCTATAAAAACAAAAATAAAACTAATTTAGACTTATCATGATCGGGAGCAAAATTGTAATAGGAAGGTGTTAAATCATAGGACTGAATACAAATATGCATGAGAAATAGTTCATCATAACTAATAAATCTTTACTCAAAATATGCAGCAACACATCAAAATAAATAGTTATTTCTAGCATCACACATATTCCCAATAATTTAAATGCAACTATTGAAGAATTGACTAATGAAATCATTCATACGAGAACAAATACAGTTTCTATCTATATCAAATGAAAAACACAACCATAAAGATCACCAAAACATGTAAGAATAGTCTTCCTTGTTCTAGTAGCAAAAACCATGCCTTCAATAATTACAACGGACTTCACTTCTCCAGTCAACCCAAACAATAGTGTACATAGTATTTTGAAAAAGGGTTGCTCACCACCATCCCCACTTTAGGAAGATTCTTGTGATTTTACTTTTAAATCCCAAAATTTGGGGGACAACTGATAACTGTTTATAACTAATATTACATTTTAGTCATATAAAATTACAAAATAAAAATAAAACTAATATATTTAGCGCTTTCTTTGAAAGATCTCCACATAGCATGTATTTCGTAGATCCAAGTTACTCTATCATTCTTCATCTTTTCTAGCTATAATTCTCCATTGTATATCTTTGTCACAACTTCTCATTCCAAATCCTTCTTGACTCTATTCACATATGCATTTGATAGGGTGGTTAATTTGATTGGCCCCAACAAATAATTGTTCAACAATTCCTCATTTGCTTCTGCAAGTTGAATGATTGTCTCCTTGCTGTCATCTCGTTTCTGCTCCACATTAGCAATTATCAACATGCTTGGATCTCCTTTATTTAATTCATCAAGGGAAGGCATATCATATCATCCGAGGATGGAGTCAATAGAATTCTAGATCCTCTAACAAGATTGATTGACAATATTGGCAATTTCATTAATTTCCACACAAGAAATTTCAATGCATCTATTCATATTTGGGTTTTGGCACTTTCCTTTTTATCTATTCATGGTAGTGTTTATGGGATTTCTTTATGCTACTGTTGCCAATCCAAATTTCATCAAACTAATCTTGCGCTAATTTCCACTCATATTCTTGCAGCTTTGCTTGATTTGATAACATAATAAGTTGATCGTAATACTGTTGTACTTCATCCAAGTGTAAGACAAATTCTTTCTGTGCTTCTCTCAGTTCTTCATTTGCCTTAAGGGATTCTTCTTTAAGAAAATCCAGCTTCAACTGCTTCTGTCCCTGATAATTTATTAATTTCTTACTGTGCTCCTCCTGTAATTTATGAATATCATATTCATTTTCACTCTTTAAGGATGAGAATCTTTCTTCATGTTCTTTGATCAATTGGTTGACCTATTCCCTATGTTGGTTTTGTGATTCTACTAACTGTTTCTTCAAGGAATTTACTTGTTCTTTATATTGGTCTACTAAAAATTCATATCACCAGTTGTCATAGAATTGGCTTTGGCGATTGCTCCCAATAAAGAAGTTGTATTGACCACGATCTCCTGAGGATATTTATTATCGATATCCGAAACTACTATATTTTCTAGAGTCCCTCCTATCCTCTGTTTCTTTGAGGGTCTCCTTGCAACACTCTTACTAGTTTTTTAAAATAATAATCTCCTAATGATACTACAATATCATCAACATTCATGAGGTCAGTGGCGGATGATCCTACTTGTAGCATAGAAAGTGGAGTAGCTGGATTGATTGGAGAAGAAATTAGTGCAAGCTGTTTGGCTTTCTCTACTCCTACTTCTTCCATTTTTCTGATTTCCTCCTCCTTTTCGTTTTTTTCCTTTGCTCTTCTGATTTATGAGCCTTTTTCTGTCCCTTCAATTGTTCTTCAAGTTGTCGTTTCTTTAGCCTTATGGCCTTAGCTTCTTGTTGTTTTCTTTTTTCTTCTTCCTCACTCTTTTTTTGGCTTTTTCTTGGCATCCTCTGTACCTTTTCTTGGCATCCTCTGTACATTTTTTGGCCTTTTCTTTTGCCTCCTTTTTAGGTTTTTCTTTTTCCTCCTTTTCTTGATTGTTTATGCTTCAACTGCTCAACTTCTAAAAACTTTCTAATTAGGGTTTGTCTTGGTCTTCTTAGCTTCTTTCTTAGCTGCATCTTGTTAAGTCTCGACATCAAAATCTTATTGCTTTTCAACACTAGCCATATTTAGGGAGGCTATCTAATATAAGTGAAGAGTTATCTTCTGGTGATTGTCTTGGATTTTGTTTAACACTTCATCATAATCAACATCACCTTGGAAAATGAGCTCATGGGGGATCAATTCCATGTTTATATGTGGGGCTCAAACCCATAGACTTGAAATGCTATTCAATTACCCTCATTGGGTCATGTTTTCTATCGTATGCTAGACAAATATTGAGTTCCTCAAGGGAAGAGGCTTCCTTCTGGGCATGAGAAGCATTGGTTAAGGTATATAAGCCTACTTTAATGGGGAATTTCAACCATGCTCTCCTCTCTTGATGTGATAGACAGGGGGAAAATCCTTTGATTACAGTCTGTAGGCAATTTCCTTGAGGACTAACCTATCGGGGATGTATCTCAACAACAAATGAGGTGGGATTGAGATGCTAAAAATTATGATATAGGTGAAAAACTTAAGGATAAACCAATCACCAATTTTCTATAGGGTTACAAAAGATTCTATGGACAGTTTAGGAGTGGGTTTGTTGAAAATAATAGTGTATAAAAGAGCGAAAAAATAATCGCAAATGTCATAGAAATAGATCCTAAAATTATAGACCTTTAATTTATGACAATAAGCATGCACTAGGGGTAGGCCAAGGTTCCAATCCCAACCTATTTGCGGAAAGGCATTTGTAGAACATATAGAATCAATGTGAAAATTAGACTTGAAAAATTCAGGGGCTTTGGTCCTTTGTACCTCTTTAGAAGCTCTGACAATATTCATAATATTTGCAGATAGGATGTTGGCCCAGTGGAAGACTTGACCTGTCTCTGTTATGTGATGTACTATATGACCCCAATCAAGTATAAAGTTTGAGGAATTCTCTTCTCCATATAACTAACAAACCATGGCCATGGTTAGTCTATATGGGTGTTTGAAGTATTGAACCTGATACTTGCGGTTGGATTTCTCTATGAAATTCCCGCCTTCAGCCCACCATTCTTTAATCATTGGCACTTAGATAGGAATTTCATTGTGAAAATGCTCCAGAAATGGATTATTGAGAAATACCCCGGGATTCTTTAATTTATACATCTATAGGAAAGTGTCTGGTTTCAGAGAAGCTATGGGAGCTCCCTCTTGATTCACCACTGTCTTAAATTTCAGGTCAATGTGCTCGAAGATCCATCTTATTGCATTATTATAGGGCATGATTGCTGGTTTGGAAACAATAGAAAATATATATCTCTTTTTGATGTTCTCATACACTTCCAAGTCATTGTCGTCCTGGGGAAAATCACCTTCAACAAACATCTTGTACATCTCATTGTCCCATCTGGGATCATTTTGGAATCCTATAAGATGACTAGTATCAGATAACGACATGCCTTCTGTATTTATAGGATTTGGAATTTCTTCAACATTTTTGTGAGCAACTCCCTTTCTCCCTTGCATCTTTGAAATTTCAAATGCAACAAGAATATGTATAGTAAAACAAGAATTGATATCTATTCCGAAGAGAGGAGAATTAAATTGGATAGTTGGTTAAACAAATGAGCCAAGAGAGCATAATCTATATATGAAAGGATGAATGATTTTTCTTAATTTACTTCTCAGGTTTTCAATATTTGAAATCATTTTGCAAATAATATTAGGATGATGATGATTTTATGATAGGTCTCATCAAACACGCGAATTATTTCCTACATTAATTCCCCAAGATACAACATATTAAATGTTATATTTATCGAGATCATAAGAATCAAGTTTCTTCAATGACTATTTCGTACGTCCTAACACGAGGATCCGATACTCCATCCGTCATAGGATTTTAAGATTGTACCATCAGAGCACTGGAGGATAAATCATGGTGTATTCCTGATGTATTCGGGTGACTAGATAATCTAAACAAGTTTAATACCCTAATCAATAAACTAGTCTTAGTTGGTGTAAAGGTGGAGGATGAGGACAAAGCAATCATTTTACTTTGTTCCCTCCTAGATACCTAGGATTAATTGGTGGTGACCATCACCAAATCATCATCAGGAACTTTGAATTTTGATGATGTGGTAGACGCATTACTGGGAGAAGAGTTGAGGTGAAAATACTCTTTGGATCCATCTACCAATGAAGCCCTGTCTTGTTAAGTTTAGCCTAAATTCACAAGCAAGATCACTGAAAGAAACACAATCACAAGATAGACAAAGATTTACCCTGGAAAACCCTCATGGGGTAGAAAACCCAACAAAGCTTTCCTCAATATAGATAATCAACCAATACAAAGATGTAGTCCCCAAACAAGAGCTCCTTCTCCTCCTATGTAGATCTCTCTCTCTCCTATGCGCAATACACAAGTGGGTGAATGAGTGATAAGTGAGGAACACACCTCCTCTACTTATACTCATCTTCTAACTAACTTTTCACCCTAACTGGTTCGACTTCTCCTAAGAGAGTCTAATAACCCCTAAACAGCTAACTCAGGGCCGACCCCACATGGGATATCTAATAACCCTAGTTACCACATTCTCTCGGAGGAATAAACATCTTCGGATATACAATAGGGTCTCTATGGAGGAATGAAACATCTCTGGAATAATAAAGTACAAATATAATATTCTTAGAAGTTACAATATCTCAACACTCCCCCTTAACGAGAAGGATATTATAACAACATCTGCAGGAGCAAGGAGTCATCAAATACATGATACATGATATGTCTATAAATCATTGGAATCTTTCTTTAACATCATCAGTAACTCAACCAGTTACTGGAACATCTTCAAATCTTCAATACTAGAACATCTTCAGTATCTTCATCGTCTGCAGTATCCAAACAGCTACAACAATATCATCACCTGGATCTTCTCGATCGATAACATCATGTGGATCATCTCGATCATCAACATCATCAGATTATCTCAATCAACAGTATCATCATTTGGATCATCTCGATCAACATCATCATATGGATCATCTCGATCAACATTATCATCATCTGGATCATCTTGATCAATAGTATCATCTGGATCATCTCGATCAACAGTATCGTCATCTAGATAATCTCGATCAACATCATCATCTGGATCATCTCGATCAACATTATCATCATCTGGGTCATCTCGATCAACATCATCATCTGGATCATCTTGATCAACAATATCATCATCTGGATCATCTCGATCAATAGTATCATCTGGATCATCTCGATCAACAACATCATCATCTGGATCATCTCAATCAACATCATCATTTGGATCATCTCGATCAACAATATCATCATAGCAACATACTCTGCTATACACATGATCCAATTACGGGATGATCAATCCCTCTCACTTTAAGACACCTCTCATGTCTACGGACGGTGCAATCCAAATCTACTTACAGGATGATCAATCCTGATCCATTTAAGACACCTCTCATGTCTATGGACGATGCAGTCTAGATCTACTTACAAGATGATCAATCCTGATCCATTTAAGACACCTATCATGTCTATGGACGTTGCAGTTCAGATCAATTCAAGACACCTCTCATGTCTAAGGACGATGCAGTCCTGATTCATTTAAGACACCTCACATGTCTAAGGATGATGCAGTCCTGATCCATTTAAGACACCTCTCATGTCTAAGGACGATGCAGTCCTGATCCATTTAAGACACCTCTCATGTCTAAGGATGATACAGTCCTGATCCATTTAAGACACCTCTCAAGCCTAAGGATGATGTAGTCCTGATCCATTTAAGACACCTCTCATGTCTAAGGACGATGCAGTCCTATCACGTACATTTTGAACTAACTATTCAGGGACGATGCAGTCCTATCACGTACATTTTGAACTAACCGTTTAGGGACGATGTAGTCCTATCACGTACATTTTGAACTAACCGTTCAGGGACGATGCAGTCATATCACGTTCATTTTGAACTAACCGTTCAGGGATGATGCAGTCCTATCATCCACTTAGACAAAGTCTAAGGACCACACATCGACTTAATCGTCGGAACAGGTAACCGCATCATCGACCTCATCGTCGGAACAAATAACCTCATCATCGACCTCATCGTCGAAACAGGTAACCTCATCATCGAATTCATCGTCAGAACAGATAACCTCATCAGTATTCTCATAAATACAGGTATCCACATCATCGACCTTACCGTCGATGCAGGCAATCTCATCATCAACGACCATATCACTCCCCCTTTCGAGGAGGGACCTTCTGATCTACACGAAGCTTGTCTCAGAAATACTCAAACTTTACTCGAGACAAAGGTTTGGTCAATATATCAGCAACTTGTTCGTCAGTTCTCACATACTCGAGCTTGATAGCTCCTTTCTGCACCATATCCCGTATATAAAAATGTCAGATCTCAATGTGCTTTGACTTATCATGGAACACTGGATTCTCTGTCATCTTGATACAACTCTGGTTGTTACACAAGATCACAATGGGGTCCATCTCTAAGTCAAATAATCCTAATAACAACTTCTGAAGCCATATCGCTTCACAACTAGCAGAGTAAGCAGCATTATATTTCGCTTAAGCTGTGTTGAGAGCCACACTAGACTGGTTCCTGCTAAACCATGAGATCATGGAAGATCCCAGACAATAACATCCTCCCGATGTGCTCTTCATGTTTGATACACTTCCTGCCCAATCAACATCTGTGTAGCCATACAATCTGAAGTCATGATCTCCAAGATAACATAGACCAAAGTCTATCGTACCTTTTAGGTACCTCATCACATGCTTTGCAGCAATTAGGTGAACACGTCTAGGTTCCACTAGATACTGACTCAAGGTGTTCACAGCAAAGCATATATCTGGCTTGGTATTTTTCAGATACATCAATGACCCAATAATCTGTCTGTATAGAGTCATATCCACTAAATCTAATGAGTCATCAGCTAACAACTTCAAGTTGGAATCCATGGGTGTGGCCATGGCTTTGCATTCCAGCATATCAAATATTTTCAAGATTTCTACTGCATACTTTCCCTGGTTGAGAAAAATTCCTTCTAGGCCTTGCCATACTTCCAGACCTAGGAAGTAATGCATCAATCCGAGATCTTTCATTTCAAATTATGCGGAGAGCTTCTTCTTGCACTTGATAATCTGTTTCTCATTTCCAGTCAAAAATAGATCAGCCACATATAGCAATAATATGACAGGTTCATCATCCATAACTTTGAGATAAAGATTAGGATCAACTTTACTTTTGGTAAAGCTCAAGCTTGTCAAGAAACTGTCAATTCTTCCATACCAAGCTCTGGGATCTTGTTTCAACCCGTACAAAGCCTTCTTTAGTTTGCATACATGGGTTCTTCTATCTTCAACCTCAAATCCTTGTGGTTGTTCTATGTACACTTCCTCCTCAATCACACCATTCAGGAAAGTTGTCTTCACATCCATCTGGTGTAATTCACACTTCATCATTGATGCAAGTGCCATGATGGTTCTAATGGAAGTGTACCTTGAAACTGGTGCAAATGTTTCTTCATAGTCAATTCCCTCTTTCTGAGAGAATCCTTTGGCCACAAACCTTGCCTTATACTTTTCAATGCTACCATCTGCAGCATGATTTATCTTGTATATCCAATTGGAGGATACCACACTCTTGTCCTTTGGTTTGGGAACTATATCCCAAACATCATTCTTCATTCATTATTGACTGGTACTCCTCTGTCATTGCCTCCACCCACTCTTTCTTATGAGATGCTTCTTCATAACTAGTGGGTTCTTGATCTACAAGATCACACATCAAATCCATATAGGTGGAGAATGTCTTTGGTTTCTTGCTCACTCTAGTGGATCCTTCAGGAGCTCCATATTTTTCTGCTCCTTGTATAATGTCTCTTTCCCATGCTGGCTTTCTCTTTCTTGATATGTTTATGGCAGGGGGTTCTTGTGGTTCCTTCATGTCATGATCTTCAGGTGTTACATCTTCAGGGGTGGGTGCAGCTTCTGTAATTCTAGAAGGTGCAACTTCCTCATATACTTCTTCATATTGGCACTTTCTAGATCTCTTGAGAGCTGCCTCTTCATCAAATGTCACATACCTACTTATCTCCATATGATGGAATCCTGGGATGTATATTCTGAATGCTTTGGATGCTTCACAATATCCAACAAATATTCCCTTCTTCCTAGAAGGATCCAACTTGGTTCTCTTTTCTTTTGGAATATGAATGTATACTGGGCATCCAAATATCTTGAGGTGACTTACCTCAGGCTTCTTCCCTGTGAACACTTCTTCTGGGGTCTTGAAATCAAGAGCACTATGAGATAGTCTATTCTACACATAGATTGCTGTCCTGGCTGCTTCATCCCATAGATACATAGGTAGGTCTTGATCATGTATCATTGTCTTTACTGCTTCCATAATGGTTCTATTCTTTCTCTCCGCAACACCATTTTGTTGAGGATTGTAGGGAGTGGTTAGTTCCCTCTTGATTCCAGCTTCTTTACAAAAGACTTCAAAATCCTTTGAAGTATATTCTCCACCATTATCTATCCTGAGTATTTTGATCTTCTTTTTAGAAAGATTTTCTATCAAGGCTTTGAATTCCTTGAATTTCCCAAAGACTTCATCTTTTCCTTTTAGGAAATATATCCAAGTCTTCCTTGAGTAGTCATCAATGAATGTAAGTTAATATTCAAATCCACTTAAGGATTTGAAGGGCATTGGTTCACATACATCTGAATGGATCAAATCCAAAGTACTTTTAGTCTTTATCTCACTCTTTGGAAATGGGTTCTTCATATTCTTTCCTTTTGCACATCCTTTACATGTGCCTTTATGATCAATCTTCAAATCTGGTAGTCCTATAACTACCTTGCTTACATGAGGTAATGCTTTGTAGTTAATGTGAGCAAGATTCCTATGCCATAGGTCACTAGGGCTAGTGGCCTCATGAACAAGGGAAGCTTCTGGATGACCCTTGAGTTTATATAGTCCCTCTTCCTCTTCACCAATAACAATTGCATCCTCAATTGATTTTCCTTTGGACCACATGAGTACTTGTCCATCTATGAATGCAACCCTATAACCTTTCTTATCCAATGCTGAGATAGAAAGTAAGTTATTCTTCAAGCCTGGTACATATAGGATTTCCTTCATCTTTAATGGAGTTCCAAAATCAAGCTTGTAGCTTGCTTCACCAATTCCCTTGATGGGATATTGATAGTCATATCGCAAATATACTTTCTGTGGAGAGGTCTTTTCTTCCAGAATTGAGAGAGTCTTCTTTTGTCCTATCATGTGCTTTGAAGCACCACTATCAATGAGCCATGTATCTTCTCCAGGTCTTACTGACCCAAAGAGTGCAGAGAATAGAACATACTCTTCTGCATCTTCTTCTTGTACTTTAGCTCTTTTCCTTTTAGGCCTTTCCTCTTCTTCTCCTTCACTATCATCTTCTGCTAGATGTGCATGATGTCTTTTGTGAATATTCTTCTTCTTCTTTGAAGGACAATTTCTAGCAAATTGTCCTGGTTTGTGACAACTGTAACATTTAACTGAGGAGAGGTCTCTTTATGAACTTACTTCTTCTTTCTTTTGAATTCTATGTGGAGGATGAGACTTTTTATGGCCATTCTTCTTGGAGTTGAAATGACTCCTTCTTCTTTTGGTGTGAGTGACCAAAGCTTGGTCATCTTATTTGAGAAAGGTTTCTCTATTGGCTACCCTAGCCTCTTCTTGAATGCAATCCTCCCATACTACATCAAACTTCATACTTTCTTTTCTTGCACACATGGTTTGGATGAATGACTCCCGAGGTCTAGTGAGACCATTGAGAGCAGTCATGACTAGTTCATCTTCATCAAGGGTGTCTCCAATGGCTTCTAGTTGTTCCTTGAACTGGGAGACCCTTGTGAAATAATCTTGAATAGATTCTCCTTGATTCATTTTGGTATTCTTCAATTGAGTTCTCAAATTCATCTTTCTGTTGATGTTCCTCCCTTCATACATTCTTCCTAGGGCATCATACATCTCCTTTGGGGTTTTCTTAGATGCCACTTGGGGAATCAAGTGGTCCTTGATAGAATCAACAATGATTCTCTTTTCCCTAATCAAGTCCTTCTTATACTTCTCTTTGGCTTCATCTTCAGCAAGTTATGCAACCTAATCTTTGATATATTGGGCAAGATCATTCTCTTCAAGAATGAGACCAATCCTATATTTCCATGCCCGAAAATTCTCTATACCCTCTAGCTTGTCTTCAAGCTTAGTGCTTGGAGCCATCTTATCCAGGAGGTCACAGAAATTGAAGTTTCTCAAAATATAGAATAAAACTTATCAGGAGATGTGCTTGATTGAATTGAGATGACTGATGTACTCTGATTCTGGAAACTTAAACTTTTCACCCTTCAAATCTGATCAGCAACTTTCGGATTTGCAACAGAATTTGTGGTTTATTGGTTCGCACTTTTTATGGTTTACTGGTGCACAGGTGCGCAGTTTTTTTGGTTTACTGGTTTTCTGGTCTAGAAGTCAAACTAGGGTTTGACAAAGCCTGGGGTTCTACCCACTCAAAAAGTTCGATCTATGGCTCAGAATTTTGATTTTTAGGAGGAGCATCCAGCCATGCTCTTAGAATTCAAAAATTCCAACTTTTGCAGAAACCCTAATTTTCACCGGAGGAGGAGAGAGAGGTATTTTCACCTTGTGAAAGATGTCCTATTCAGGATAGCTCTGATACCATGTTAAGTTTATCCTAAATTCACAAGAAAAATCACTGAAAGAAACACAATCACAAGATAGACAAATATTTATTCTGGGAAACCTTCATGGGGTAGAAAACCCAACAAAGCTTTCCTCAATATAGATAATCAAACAATACAAAGATGTAGTCCCCAAACAAGAGCTCCTTCGCCTCCTATGCAGATATCTCTCTCTCCTATGCGCAATACACAAGTGAGTGAATGAGTGATAAGTGAGGAACACACCTCCTCTACTTATACTCATCTTCTAACTGACATTTCACCCTAACTGGGCCGACCTCTCCTAAGAGAGTCTAATAAGCCCTAAACAACTAACTTAGGGTCGACCCCACATGGGATATCTAATAACCCTAGTTACCACATTCTCTCGGAGGAATAAACATCTTCGGATATACAATAGGGTCTCTACGGAGGAATGAAACATCTCCGGAATAATAAAGTACAAATATAATATTCTTAGAAGTTACAATATCTCAACATATCTGTGAGAGGTTGACATAGTGAAAGGTGTCAACAAGGTAGATCATAGTCCATATCTAAGTACAAAGGATGCAATGTGATAGGGAAGTGAGTAAATTGTGGGAAACTAGGGTACTTGAGGAAGAAATGTTGGCATATGAAGAAGGAAAATAAGGATGAAAATCCAGATTAACCATCAAATGATTCTAGCACAACAGATTCAAAAGAAACAACACGTGAGGATTTTTGTCTCAGTGATAACACCTCTCTTTTATATGTCTGGGTTTTGGACTTAGGTGCATATTTCCATATGTCTCAATATAGAGATTGGTTTGTCAATTATCAACCCTAAAGTGGTGAGATGGTTTACTTGTGATGATCATCCTCTAGAAATTGTGGGAAGGGGGGAATATTAGGATCAAGTTGGATGATGGGAGATAAAGGAAGTTGTGTGATGTATGACATGTATCGTACCTACAGAAGAATTTTTTCTCAATCAAGATTATGGATAAACTGGGGTATTATATTTCCTTTGGTGATAATTATTGCAAAATTACCAAAGAAGTCCTAGTGGCAGCAAAAGGAGAATCTTATGGACCTTGTATTGTTTGTGCAGTGATACATTGACAAATCATGCAACGGTAGTAGATTTAGGGAATGTTTTGGATACAGTGATGTTGTGGGATCAATGACTTGGACATATGAGTGAAAAATGCCTAAAAATGTACATGATCGAGGTATGCTTTCTGGGATTAAGTCTTGTAATTTAGACTTGTGTGAGCATTGCATCTTTGGTAAACAAAAGAGTGTTTAGTTTACTACAACCTCTGGTAAAAGTTATGATCTTCTACAACTTATTCATTTTGAAATATTTGGACAAGTCCCCACTTTGTCTATAAATGGTGCTAGATATTTTCTAACTTTTATAGATGATTATTCTAGAAGAGTGTGGGCGTATTTTATGAAAATAAGTCAAAATCCTTTGAGAAATTTAAGATTTTCAAGGCACAAGTATAGAAAAGTTTGGGAAACTATGTTTTATGTATTAGATTGGATAATGGAGGAGAGTATTGCTCCAAATAATTTGATAAATTTTGTACGTAGGAAGGAATCTGATGGATACAATGGCTCACTAAGAGGGGGGGTGAATCAATGAGCTTGCACTTAATACCAATTTTAACTTCTTCAAACCCTAACATATATCATTTACATTTCCACTTTAACATTCATACATAGATCATCATTCATACTGAGCTATACATCAATAATCATCAAACTTTTAAACATGTCATTCACAACATCAATTCACACCATTAGAGACACAACACAATATGAGCTTTGTAATATTTTTATATTTCTTCAATCGGCTACAATCGGGGGTTTTTATAAGCTACAACTGAATCAGAAGCACCAACTTCTATTCCAAGACTCAGCTTGGTCTTTTTCTTAGATCCATCTAAGAAAAATGGTACAAGGCCCAACTTGTATTACAATAACAATTCTTGTCACATCATCATAATTCTGTCCATATCATTGTTCTGTCCACATCATCACTCTGTCTACAAGTACATTATCACTCTGTCCATAGGTATATATTCATTATATAGTATATTATTCTGTTTACCGGCATATCCTCATTTTGTCCACAAACTGATCCACAACCATGTCACCAATCTGTCCTCAAACAAAACTGTCATTTGCCATTGTTACCAATCACATGTTCATGTCTTCATCAATTTGCTGCTGCCTTAGTGAAGCCCAAAAATCAAAGAGATAAACATGAATTTCTGTAAAATTAGTCACAGCAGATCTAATGAACAAGTAAATCAATCACAACAGATGAACATAGAAAATATGGTGTAAAATTGTGTAAAACATGCAGCAGTGCTCAATATCCCAGTAAGGGTGAATGATTACAATAGAATACAGTAACAATGACTGAGCAATTTGAATTTCCTAAGGAGGTCATTCGAATCACTGAATGGAGTAGCTTGAATTCAACTAGGAGTCCTCATCATCAATCAGTGGTGGTCATCAATGCACAAGAACCAGTCATCCAGGTGTCAATTTGAGTCTAACTGAGTGTAACATGTGTAACTGAAGTGTGTAGCACTAATATAGGGAAGTGGGCTCAGTGGAGGGCGCATGGGAGGCTAACTGAAGTCAGAACAAGTCATCTAGTCAATCTGGAGGTCCAACGGAAGTGAAACAGTCAGTCGGGAGTGAAACTAGCCTCAAATCAGGGAGAATCGGAGCTAACTGAGTGTAAATGAAGTGGAACTGCCGTGGTAGGTGAAGAAGTGCGCCCTTCTATGGCAGTAGGTGAGAAGTGGGCGCCTTCCTGACGAGGAGAGCTAAAACTCCGAAGTAAGTGGCTCCCGGGTGCTAGAATAAGGTGGCTAAGGTGCTGGAGGCATCAACCTGGTGACTGGGATGCATGCAAACCCTATAATTTGCATGCAAACCCTAATTGCCTGCAAGATCCTGAAAAAGATGATGTGGATATCCGAACAATTTCTTCACTGTTGTTCCTACTGCTATTGTTGCTAGCCCCCGAAAGTTTCCTCATACATCCTCACCGAAAATCAAAGCTTCTTTTTATCTCCGAAATATTCCACATTCTTCCCTTCTTAAATTTCAAAACTTTGTCACTTATTTATACTTTTCCTTTTATCCATCAATTTAGGAGGCCAACATGTCATTATATTTTTATTTTATCAATTTATTATTAAATAATGGTAGTCACTCCTTCAATTAAGGAGATAGGACTTCAAACTCCACATGTCTTTTGATTGTTCACAACCATGTCATCATTTATTAGGTTCAAGGTGTAAAGTGTTTGGTATGTCATGAACTATCCTTCCAGTGTGCCTACAAAGCTATCCGATAGATGCCTGCAAGGGCTCTTTATTTACATGCCCGCAATGATTCCAAATATTCCCTCAAGGCCTTGTCTAAACCTTGCTAAGGATGCCCACAACACCACATAAAAAATACCTGCATGGGATTCAAATAAATGCCCTCACAAGCCACTTTTAAAATGCTCGCAAGGAATCCACAAAATGATCGCAAGGGCTCATGGCATATGCCCGCAGGCTGTCTTCTGAAATTCCTGCAAGGGCCTTTAACATATGCCCGCAGTGCCTTGTAGAAATGCCCGCAAGGAGGACAATAAAATGCCCACAAGTGGGTTTTGAAGATGCCCGCAAGGGCTGCTAAAATGCCCGCAACACTTCTTTAAAATACCCACAAGGGCATATAAAAATGCCCGCAATAGGGTCTTTTAATGGCCGCAGGAAGCCTCTCCATATTCCCACAAAGGGTCATAAAAATTCCCGCAATGTCTTCCAACAAATGCCTGCATGGTCCCTTTAATTATGCTCGCAAGGGGCTAAAGGGATGCTCGCAAGACTACTTGAAAATGCTCGCAGGCTGCTTGAACAAATGCCCGCAGGGATCCTTCTCCATGCCCATAGTTTGTCCTTTCATCAACCCTTGCCATGTCATGCTTTGCCTGCCATGTCATTAACCTTGATGCTGGCTTGCCATGTCAACAAGTTATCTTTGTCATGTCATGTATTCAACTTCATGCTTGCTTGACATGATCTTATGCTTGCTTTATCTTTGCATCATGCTTGCTTGATCTTTGCACCAACATATCATTGTCCATGTCATTGTCCTTCTCCAATTCCTCATCCTTCATGTCATTGTCTTGTGCCATGTGTGTTCTTCATGTCATCATCTCAGCCTTTGTCATTAATGTGTTGTTATCAATGACAATCATATTCATCAATCTCCCCCTTTATCATTGATGGAAACTTCAATTACTGTCCCCCTTTGACATTAATGACAAAGGGCTAGTAAAAAAGCTTCACAATGCCCCAAAAAAATGTATCTTTGAATACATCACGAAATCATACCATGCCAACTCTTCATTGGGCGATCTCCCCCTTTGAATAATCTTGGCATTATTTCTTGGAGATCATCCTTGTCAAGATTTTCACTTGCCATATTCAATTTTTTATCATTACTCCCCCTTTCATGCATACTTATTTATTTTCTGTGGATGCTTTAGGAAATCCTTTCATATGTGGGTCTTATTGGTGCTGGTATCAATTGATGTTTTATAGATTTAAAATTTGTTTCAGTCAGCCCATTGAATGTGTGCTCAACTTGTTTTGACATGTATTTCTTGTATCCCTGGTCTTGAGGATGATGCATGGAGACCAATATGCTGTACCTGCCAATACTAATTGATATTCAAGTAAACTTGCATACTCCCTGAGATCTTACTCACTGTTATGGCTGTCAAGTCAGATTTTTCTCTGTTATAGCTTTCCTACTATCCAAAAACCAATTGATGATAAAATTATTTCTAGTTGTTCAATATAACTCATACAATCAGATGTCAGTAACAAGTATTTCCAAATCAATCATCTAGTAAATTCATCAAAGGTAAGCATGCATCAATTTTCCAAACATCAATATGTTGATTCACTTCCTTTGCTATCCATATCCCCCTATCAATCATACCATTACTCAATTTCATAAATTCTTCTTTACCAAACTTGTTTACTTAAGCTCGTCACAGTCATGTTGGATCTGTTTTTCAAGTGTCATTGTACTCTTCCTTGTACTCTTCATATAGATCTGCTTCAATGATAAGAAACAAAAACTCTTGCTCCCCCTATTACCATGCCACGATCCTTGGACCTGTCTCTATGCTTGGAGCAACCAAAATTTATCTTTGAGTCCATCCTCCAACAATGAACTCAAGATGCACCCAAGTTCTTTAAAAGACCTCAAGTTTGGCTTGACATATGGCAGCCACCTTCATTTGTGCAATGAACATCCACTTCATTTATATTTAGCAAAATATTCTTTTTCACCCATACCTTAGAATGTCCTTGGCTATGATTATTTGTCCTTTGGCCTTCAAATATGTCTGTGTCATTATTCTTCCAAGATTCATTGAATTTTCTTGCTGATGGGTATGAGAAACTTCTCATTGATTGTCTTCTTGGACTTGCACAAGCTTGGGCTTTATGACCAACACCACCACATGTGAAGCATCTAAATCTATAATAGTTTGCAGCAACATGTCCAATTCGGTCACATGCCCAACATCTCATTTGATTACTTCGACTTTCAACACTTCTTCTTTCATGGAACATACAATCCATAGCCTTGTGACCAAAACCATTACAAGAATAGCAATAACCATTAAAGTTTCTATCATACCTGAGTGCTTGATTCCATCTTGGGGTTGTCTCTCCTCTTCTAAAGAATTTGCTTTGAGGAGTGGGAGCAACTTCTTGATACATTTTTGACCTTCCAACTTCTTTGTTGTCATGTACAGGTGCATGAGGAGATTTGCTTTCACCTTTGAAGGATGTGGATCCAACTTCAGGAGTCTTGGGGGACCACATGTCTTCTTCAGATTTGTTTTCTACCTTTTGTACCCAAGACTAGATTTGTCAAAGGGAGATCTTTGACAATCCAATATTTTATCCAATATAACTGAGCTGTTATTGAACTTCACATGATTATTTGACTTCTCAATTTTATTTCTAAGATCCACAACTTCCATCTCAAGCTTTTGATTTATCTTTTCTTGTTCTTCCAACTGAAGCTTCATAACTTCTTCTATTCTTTTGGCTTCTTCCAGCTGAGTCTTCAAACCAATATTAGCTCTTTAGGGATTTTATTGATCTCTTCTTTCTCTTTTGCCAATTCAATCTTCAATCTTCTAACTTCATCATTTTGATCTTCTAGCTCACCTTGTAAATATTTGTTCTTGAGTTTCAACCTCATGAGCAATGCCTTTGTCTCTTTTTTGTACTTTTCAAATGACCCCAAAATCTTCTTCTTTAGCCTCAGATTGAATTTTAGATCAATATCCAATAGGGTGCATGCAAATGCATTATTGACCTTTAACAAATTTTCCTTCTCATCTTCTGTAAGTAGAGTTTCTACATCATCACATTCAGAATTATTACTAACAGAAGAGTCCTTACCTTCACTTGTCTCTGAATCTTGTGCTTGCCTTTCTTCTTGCTCCTCATCCTTGATTTATGTTTCATTTTCTTTGTCTCGACTCCTCTTGTGGTATTCTTCTTCCAGCTTGAACCAAATATCATTGGCAGAGGTGCATTTTCCTACCCTTTCTTTGATAGGGCTTGAGAGTACATCCATCAGAAACTTCAAAGCAATATTATTGTCTTTCTCAACTGTTGTCTTTGTATTCTTGCTGGGATGAATAGGTGGGTTAACCACTATTTCCTAAACACCAAATTGCTTCAAGTAATCTTTCATTCTGCTTCTCCAACCAAAATAATCTGATTTCTCAAAAACTGGAACTTCATTGTGAATAATCTTTGTTGGTCCTTCCATTTGTGTCCACATATCCCTTCAAGCTTGCTAGGATTGTGATGAAGGCCTGCTCTAATACCAATTGATGGACACAATGGATCATTGAGAGGGGGGGTGAATCAATGAGCTTGCACTTTATACCAATTTTGACTTCTTAAAACCCTAACATATATCATTTACATTTCCACTTTAACATTCATACTGAGCTATACACCAATAATCATCAAACTTTTAAACATGTCATTTACAACATCAATTCACACCATTAGAGACACAACACAATATGAGCTTTGTAATCTTTTTATATCTCTTCAATCAGCTACAACTAGGGGGTTTTATCAACTACAACTAAATCAGAAGCACCAACTTCTATTCCAAGACTCAACTTGGTATTTTTCTCAAATCCAACTAAGAAAAATGGTACAAGGCCCAGCTTGTATTACAATAACAATTATTGTCACATCATCATAATGATGTCCATATCATTGTTTTGTCCACATCATCACTCTATTTACAAGTACATTATCACTCTGTCCATAAGCATATCTTCATCATACAATATATTATTCTGTTTACCAACATATCCTCATTATGTCCACAAACTGATCCACAACCATGTCACCAATCTGACCTCAAACAAAACTGTCATCTGTCTGTCAGAGATTAAGATCTAGCTAAACTAGCTTACCTATCTAAGCAACAATAACATATCAACATGAACATAAAGAGACCAAGAAAAGGATAACACCAGATATACGCGGTTCGCCAAATTGGGCTACGTCCATGGGAAGGGTTGCATCTTCCATTAATATGAAAAAGATCTCAAAGATTACATGGCATCCTCACATATGCATCACATAAAGCTCCATCATACAATGTGTGTACACATGACATACACAACATGTGATGTGTGATGAATTACAATCAATACATACCCAAAAGGGTCTCCTTCACCTCTCTTATATACCAAGAGGTTTGGATTACAATACATCCCATAACACATGTGGGATAAATGAATTTCCTCCTCTTTATATAGAGAATGGTTACAAAGGATATAATTACAATGATAAAACACATTTCACATCATGGATTTGATGAAGACAACATCCGCTTCTCATTGAATCATGAAAGTGCACATGAACCAGGTTGTACAATGAAACAAACATGTGACGCAATCCACCAACAAGATTCCCAGATCGAAAGAGAATCCATCACGGCAACTAGATCACCACAAGAATCATCACAACCATAAATGATAGTTGAATAATTTTGATATAGCATTCACACCAGTGTACAGATACCTTCTAACGGCTGATAGAACAGAACATGTGGATAAGAACACCACAACAGTGTACAAAATACCCATATGGCCAATACACATGTAGATAGCAGACATTCTTCCAATCAAGGTGCAATATATGTAGAAGACCTCAAACATCGAAGAAACAAGACCCCAATGGTCTATACATCGAAAAATGATATCATATAGATGAACATCATGAATTTAACAGTAGAATATGGATTTCCATCATACAACATTACTGAAATATGATAGAACATTACATTCCTTCTTAAGAGGAACCAGAGATCTACAACCAACATATGCTTAAACAAGGAAAGAATAACATAAGTAAGCTATCCCACAACATGGATAATGAACCTGCACAAAGGAACTTCCAAGAATAAAGCATATAAAAAACATGATAAGCCCAAAAGGCATAAGATATGATAAACTGACATTGCTCAAGAACATATAAATAAATGATGTCGCTTCTATTCAAGACCATATAAATTTGATCAAAATATTATAAAAAAATGACAGGATAAGTTATGATAAAGGAGAGAGGAGCATAAACATGAGTGAGAAAATAGATACCAAAATAGAATAATGAGCCAAGATTTCACTTAAATATATGAAACTTTAGTCATCAAGCAACTAATATTAAGCATAGGTGCATTTCTTATTAGTATGATGTTAATATGCATGAGATGAATGCCCTGAAAAATGTCAATGCTTCCATACATGAATGTTAGAGACAAGAAACACATGTCAATGCTTCTATATAGGAACGTTCGAGACAAATAGCACATGTCAATGCTTCCATATAGGAACGTTAGAGACAAGTAGGAACAAGATAACCTCTGAAATCATAAGAATAGAAATCCCATTGCAACAAGATCAAGGTGCTCATGATAAATATTTCAAGATTAGAAGATTTCCCAAAGCCATATAAATATTAAGTAAAAGATGATCGAAATAAACATGACATGAAATATATGAAAATAAATAAAAAAGTTTAATATGATCAACATATAGCAAATTATGATCAACTCATGATATCACTTATAAAAAATATAAATTATGAAATGACAAGTCACTAATGGTATGAATCATGGGTTCATTTCTTGTTAACACTATGTAAATATGCAAAAGATGAAATGCCCTGGAAATGTCAATGCTTCCATATAGGAATGTTAGAGACAAACAACACAGGAACTAGATGCAATCTCTGCAATACATGAAAAAGAAACTATATCCCAATTAAAGAAATTATGACAAGCCAAAAAATATGATATCACATAGATTCAAAAAATTGATTTTTCTCAAGAATTTAATTAGAAAGAGCATATAATGATCATACAGATATTACTTATAAAAAAAATGAAATTGATTTTACACAAAGGTCAGCAATAACATATAAATAAAGCAAATAATGATCAAAAGGTAACACAAATAAAAGCTTTATTACCATGATTAGAAGAGTGAGACCAAAATAATATCACTTATAGATATGAAAATATAGTCATTAAACAACTAAGTCTTAAGCATAGGTTCATTTATTGATGTCACCATTACCATACTAGAAATCCATGCTCCCGAAAATGTCAAAACATCTTCCACACAAAGAAGGTTAGAGACATAAGAACAAGACAACCTCTGTAAATATGATGAATCATAACAAAAATCCTAATGCAAAGAGATCAAGAAGCTCATGACAAGAATTTCAAGATAAGAGATGAAACTTTTCCAAGATAAAAAACATAAACTTTACCTACAACCCTTAGAAAAGGTGCCAAATAAATTCACTCGCGGGTCTGCCAAACAAAGTAAACTCACGTGTACTCGTGGGTTATGCACAGAGAAGTCGCGGGTTCACTGGTCTGTAAAGGAGAAAGATGCAGCTCTGATCGGAAATTTGCGAGTCTCTGTACAGTAAGGTCGTGGTTATGCTGAAGCACTCGTGGGTCTCTGTGCAGTGAAGTCGCGGTTATACTGTAGTAAACGTGAGTTCGCAGTAGAATAATCGCGAGTATGCCGTAGCACACTCAGGTCTGTACAATGAAAGTTGTGGGTCTGTAGTATACTCGCGAGTTCGCAGTAGGGAAAGTCGCGGTTACCTGCGCTGTCTGCAAAGAAAAAGTCGCGAATGTCAAGTTTTAGCCAAAAAC
This sequence comes from Larix kaempferi, assembly GCA_027924585.1. Lineage (NCBI taxonomy): Eukaryota > Viridiplantae > Streptophyta > Pinopsida > Pinales > Pinaceae > Larix > Larix kaempferi. The sequence continues at coordinate 1,774,483 of BSBM01000545.1, forward strand.
AGTGCCGAATCTGCCGAACATGGAAACTTGCACAAAGTCTACCAAAATTAGACGAAAACTGCCATTTTGACAACTGGAAGATATACCTCCTTGAGGAAAAGCCCAAAAACATATAGATCTACAAAAATAACATCAGTAAACCCTTGAAAAATTTCTGCAAAAATCTACACAACAAGGTTAAGGTTAGAAGTAAAAAACTGCAGAAACATGCCCAGATATGAAGAGAATCCTAATGGCTACCAGATAGAAAGAAAATCTACAAGAAATAAACAATGCCCAAATGATAATAGTTATTGATGAAATCTATAGAAGGTGCTAGATCATAGAAACAAGCTCTAATACCATGTCAGAGATTAAGATCTAGCTAAACTACCTTACCTATCTAAGCAACAATAACATATCAACATGAACATAAAGAGACCAAGAAAAGGAGAACACCAGATATACGTGGTTCACCAAATTGGGCTACATCCATGGCAAGGGTTGCATCTTCCATTAATATGAAAAATATCTCAAAGATTACATGGCATCCTCACATATGCATCACATCAAGCTCCATCATACAATGTGTGTACAAATGACAGACACAACATGTGATGTGTGATGAATTACAATCAACACATACCCAAAAGAGTCTCCTTCACCTCTCTTATATACCAAGAGGTTTGGATTACAATACATCCCATAACACATGTGGGATAAATGAATTTCCTCCTCTTGATATAGAGAATGGTTACAAAGGATATAATTACAATGATCCATGTGGGATAAGTCTATTTTATAACATTAGACTTATTTTATGCCTTTAAATGATATTTTACCAATATATCACATACGTCATCATTACATATTCTAACATTGTCATTGCTGCCAATCACATGTTCATGTCTTCATCAATCTGCTGCTGCCTCAGTGAAGCCCAAAAATCAGAGAGATAAACATGAATTTCTTCACTGTTGTTCCTACTACTGCTGCTGCTAGCCCCTGAAATTTTCCTCAGACATCCTCACTGAAAATCAGAGCTTCTTTTTATCTTCGAAATCTTCCACATTCTTCCCTTCTTAAATTTCAAAACTTTGTCACTTATTTATACTTTTCCTTTTATCCATCAATTTATGAGGCCAACATGTCATTGTATTTTTATTTTATCAATTTATTATTAAATAATGGTAGTCACTCCTTCAATTAAGGAGATAGGACTTCAACCTCCACATGTATTTTGATTGTTCACAGCCATGTCATCATTTATTAGGTTCAAGGTGTAAAGTGTTTGGTATGTCATGAATTATCCTTCCAGTGTGCCCACAAAGCTGTCCCATAGTGTTGATGTATTTGTAACTTTGGAAGATATTCTCCTATGTATTACATTTGTACTTTATTGTATTCCTGATGGAGATGTATTATTCCTCCAATCAGAAGTGTCGTCATTTGTATTTGCAAGTGTCGCAAGTATTATTGTAAGTGTCGTAACTTATACTTGATGGGTTATTAGACCACCTTAGAGGGGTCAAAACAGTATGGGTTAAAGGGTTATTAGACCACCCTAGTGGGGTCGTCCCAGTGACAAGTGGTAATGGGTTATTAGACTCTCCTAAGGGAGGTCGGCTCAGTTAGAATTAAAGGCAGGTCAAGTCATTGTATAAATAGAGAGCGTGGCTCTCTCATTCTATTCATTCACTCACTCACTCACTTCGCATTAGTGAGAGAGAGGAGGAGTGCACACAAGTGGAGGAGGAGCAGCTGCTAGGAGACTATCTCTTGTTGTGGAGTTTGATCTTTGCGATCTTTGTATTGGTGCTCATTCTATCTCTGAGGAAGTTGCGGGGTTTTTCACCTTCTTGGTTTTCCTCGGTGAAATGCTTTGTGTCTCTTGTCTCTTATGTTTGATATGTTGTACATGTTGTTCTCTCAGTTAAGATCCTATATCATATTGAATTAAATGCTGAAAAAACTAACATGGTATTAGAGCTAGCCTGAAGGAAGGCATGGTGTGGCATTTATGACACTTGTTGCACTTGCGACAAATTGGAAGATAGGGCTTGGTATAGTAAAAAACCAGTCATCGTGGCACTTTCGATATAAATCCATTTTGGAGAAGGTTCAGGATCTGAAACTTTTACAGGTCTAAGATGAAATGTTCGTGTACCTTGTGTCCGAAGCTCAGCCTCATATTCGTTGTACTTTGTGAGATATGATTAGTACAAGTTAGGGTTTCTGCCTCTTCTAGAATGCAGCCCTAAATAGGTGACCTTGGTACAAAGGTCATATCTTGGGCTAGGAAGCTCCAAATGGAATTCCGTAAAAATTAACAATTAGGGAACGGACTTTAGTTTCATAGGTCCGGGTTTCAGAGGCCGATGTTGAAATAGTGACACGTGGCATGCCGTACAAGTTTGCTATACGATTTCATCCCATAAATAGGTCACGTTACAACACTTGGCATATCTCTCTCTCTCAGAGAATCCACTAAAGCTCAAATCTGTGGGGTTGGAAAGAAGACAGGTCAGTCTACCACAGTCCGAAGTTTCATAACCTGAGGATTCAAAATTTCAGAGATACATCAGAGACACTATGACATATATTTCTGTCCAAACAAAATTGGATTCTGAGCACTTTTGTTTTTGGCTCGTCACTGCCTCGGGAAATTAGGGTTTCTCCAAAAGTTGGAATTTTTGGAATCTGAGACCACGGCTGGATGCTCCTCATCAAAATAAAAATTTAGAGACCAATATCAAAGTTTTTGGTTGGGTAGAACCTCAGGTTCTATCAAACCCTAGTTCAGGATTTTGACTAGAAAACCCGAATTTGACAAAAGCCGCAGATCCGAAACTCGTAGGTCAATTTTGAGTAGTCAATTTTTGAAGTTTTCAAAATCTGAGCACACCCGCTTGCTCGCTTCAATCATATGCATCTCCCCGTCTAGACAGAAGTTTGAAATTCCAAGTTTTGATTTTTAGGGTTTCTCTGTCAAACCTTAGCCAGCTCTAGATCTAGTTTCAACAAATCAAAGTGGACTGGGTTAATCCTAGAAGAGAATGAATTGGAAACCTACATAAGTGAAGATATTCCAGTTCCAGAGGGAGATGAGGCTAAGGCCTTACATAAGAAGACTACAACCAATCTCGACAGGTATGACTTGAGGAGATACATGTATGTTTTGAAATCTGTTCATGATTAAGTTTATGATATGTTTGTCTTCATATTACTGAGGTTAGTACAATCTTGATTAATTTTTAGACTTGTCTTATCACCTTAGTAAAAATATGAATGCATGCTAATGATAGGAGACATTAATTGATTAGGGTTATGACACTTATGATTGTACTAGTGCACTGTGGTGTTGTATGAGGATGATGTTGTCCACTAACATAAAAGGTACATCAAGAAAGACAAATCAAGTTCTAGATCAAGAACATATGACCATGGTGACATGAAGACAAAGACTCATCCATAGCCATCGATCACATAGAAGCTCTACTTACAAGGTATGTATAATTTGGTTCTACAATGCTTAACTTATAAGATATGCAGGTTACTAGCACAACGTCTCTAAATCGTTGAAGAGAACAAAGAAGACATTGTTTGGGTATGTTAGACATAACTAGCAAACATGATAATTCAGGTATGTCTTTTCTATATCAAGTTAGAATCCTACCTTGTGTTAGGATATTAGATAAGTATACTTTTGTATGATTGATAATGATTATTCATGAAGTTATAAGTTTAAGTAATCATGGGTTTATGCGTATTATGCTTCTTAGTTTGATTAATGATATGACAAACTAGAAGAGTCCTATAGTCAAATAAGAATATGCATGAGTAAAAGAAGTACTCCCTGAAACCTTGAAATACTAATGCTTGTGATAAAATACCTGTGTATGAAATGACAATGACCATACATATTTGGAATGTACTAATGCATGTATGATTATGTATGAGATCTTGAGGATGACACAATGATGACACTAGTGCACACTTAAGCATGCATAGTGGTCCAAGATCGATATAAGTTCAAAGACAGATAATCCAGGAAGCAAAGATCGAAAGGGAGCACACTCCAGTAGTTCCTACAAGGAAGCAATGATCAAGAGGGAGCACACTCTAGTAGTTCCTACAAGGAAGCAAAGATCAAGAGGGAGCACACCCAGGAAGCAAATATTGAGAGGGCCGAGTCCACCCAACAACCAAACAAAGATAAGTATTTGAATTGTCATTTATTATATATATGATTACTTAAATGATGTTGTTTAGTCATATACATACTTATGTTCCTAGATTTAGGACGTATATTATGCATATTAGAAAAGTTGCATTAATGAACAAGATACTACTAATATACAAGTATTGGGTAAGTGGCCTATGGTACTGTACAACATTCCATTGCTACTTATCTAGAATGAAACCTCTTTGCTGACATATTGGGAGTAGTGCATACTCTTAACAATGTTCTGGTAGAGATGGAAGGCATCTAGAAAGTTACAGGATATGGATAAATGTTGTATTGAAGCATTAGCTAAGATAATTGCATGACTATATGACATATATCTTCATGTGTAAGAATTTGTTCTGAAATTTATGAGATGTTTCTAATCATGCAATTGAACCTGTCTTGTAGGAAAGACTATGTACCATCACCTACAAGAGAGACTTGTTTCGAAGAACAAGTGACGAAGACTCAACAACAACATTTGTTCCAGCAACAAAGTTCAAGAAAACTACCTATTGAAGATATTGAAGAATCTGAAGTTCCTAGGATCCAGGATGCAGTAATGGAAGGATGCCATGATCGAGGAGTACCAGTCGATCATGAAGAATGATGTTTGGGATGTGGTCCCGAGACCAGAAGGGAAGTCTGTTGTGACTTCCTAGTGGATATACAATATCAAGCATGCTGCAGATGGTAGCATAGAGAAATACAAGGCAAGGTTTGTGGCTCATGGCTTCTCCCAGAAAGAAGGGATAGACTATGAAGAAACTTTTGCACCTATATCCAGATACACTTCCATCAGAACAATACTTGCTCTAGCTGCAGTCATGAAGTGGAAGATACACCAGATGGATGTCAAGAAAACTTTCTTAAATGGTGTAGTCAAAGAGGAAGTGTATGTGGAGCAGCCACTCGGGTTTGAGACACCTGACATGGAGTCATATTTGTGCAAGTTAAAGAAATCCTTGTATGGCTTGAAGTAAGCACTCGGGACATGGTACGACATGATAGAAAAATTCCTGTCCAGTTTGGGATTTACCAAGAGTAAAGCGGATTCCATCCTTTACTACAAGGTTGAGGAAGGAAATCCAGTGATACTCCTACTCTATGTGGATGACCTGTTTGTGACAGGTGAGGATAAGTTGATTTTCTACACGAAGAGGAATATTGCTGCCGAGTTCGAGATGAAGGACTTGAGTATGATGCATTACTTTCTAGGTATGGAGGTGTGGTAGAGAGCAGATGGAATCTTCCTTGGACAAGGGAAGTATGCAGTAGAGATCCTGAAGCGGTTCGGGATGATGGATTGCAAGGCCATGGCCACACCTGTGGCACGATGCCACGATGTATCGTCAGACGATTGGGTCCTTGATGTACCTGACGAACATGAGACCAGATATTTGCTTTGCAGTGAACGCATTGAGCCAGGTCCTGACGGATCCTAGACATGTTCACCTGATTGCTGTAAAGCATATTCTGAGGTACCTGAAGGGTACGATTGATTATGGGATCAAGTATGATGTGAATCAACAGTTTAACCTGAAGGGTTATGTTGATTCAGATTGGGCAGGCAATGCTACAAATAGGAGAGCACTTAGGGGTGCTGCTTCAGTATGGGATCAGGTGTGATCTCTTGGTTTATTAGGAAGCAATCCCGCGTAGCACTGAGTACAGCTGAAGCAGAATATGTCGCAGCTTGTTCGGCCAGTTGTGAGGAAGTATGGCTAAGGAATCTATTGTTTTACTTATTTGATCTCCAGTTGGATGCTACTTGTATCTATTGTGACAACCAGAGTTGTGTGAAGTTGTCAAAGAACCTGGTGTTCCTTGACAAGTCGAAGCACATCGAGATAAAATATCACTATATCAGGGATATGGTACAGAGAGGAGCAGTGAAGCTCCAGTACTTTGCGACGAATGAGCAGATTGCATATGTGTTGACCAAACCACTAGCCAAAGTGAAGTTCGAATACTTTAGAGAGAGGCTTGGTGTTCTTCAGATAGAAGGTACTTCGAGGAGGAAGTGATGGGTGTTGGGTCTAGGAAATGCCCCTTTTTGGCCATCCTTATTACATCATTTTGCCTTGATTTCATCCTACTTTCATAAGCTATATCCATGTCTTTCTCCAGATCAATCAATGATATCGAAAGGTATAATTCGTTATTGCTTTATTTATTTTATGCCTAAGATTGTTAAGGTTCGAGATCCTAGTCCTTGGTTTATGCTGATCTGTGTGATTTCATTTAGTCAAGGTCTAAAGCGCAGGTGTATCAACCAAGTGGCGCCAGCTGTTACTCTTCATAGCACCAGCTCCTCATAACTCCAAGGGACAACGCATTCATCCACAAGAATCTGTAAATGGCTTCCACTGAAACAAAACCTAGCTGCAACAGACAGATCGCATTCCAGCTTGCCAAATCCGTTGATCCATTGATTACTGGAGTAACAACTCCTTTATGAGTAACAACCTCATTTAATACGGCTGTAACAGTTAGTTGTAACTCCGCAGCATGAAGATCATAGATCTTCATTGCTGCACGAGTTTAGTGGATCGTGATCTGTACTATCCATGTATAAATATGCAATGACTCTCGTAGCCTGGGGTTGGACAATTACCATTTTGTATAAGCTGTAATAGAGCACTGAGACTGACGATTTTCCATCATTAATATGAGAGCAGAGTTCTTCATTTCCATGTCTTAATTTGTTGTGATTCTTAACGTCTCTGTTAGAAGGCCAGGGCCCGCCTTCTCACATAGATAGCCGGTTAAAGTAGGTAGGGTAATTTAGCTTTCTTTCTCTTGTGTGGTGTGGAGTTATTGCAGATGTTACTGTTAGCTGCAACCGAGATTAGCTTTCCTTTTGGTAGTTCACGATTGAATCTTGAATAGCTGTAGCAGATTGGTGTGACAGTCGACTGTGTAGGATAATTCATTTAATGCATGTGTGTTTGAATCAGCTGTAACAGCCAAGCTCAATTCCAATATCTTTCAGTTGCTTATGCTTTCTAGGATTTCCAGTAATTATCAGTTAGAGTTCAAGCTTTAGATTCTAGTTGTTGTTGTATCTTTAATTGATTTAAAGTAGGCAGATTATGATTGAGTAACGGTAGGTGCTAGATAGATAATGTTGGTAAAGATCAATTATTGTAGTTTGATAATTATAGGATTTAACTTCTTGCAAAAGCAATCTGGTTTATTTCTATTCTTAATTTTATAACTGCTGGGTGATTTCTGTAGGAAGGTAGTTCAATCAAATCCCTAGATGTGTGAATTAGCTTAGTCTGCTTCCTAGAGTGAGTTTGGCTGGATAGACTGGTAGGATCATTATCTACATTTAGTAAATCAACTGCTTGACATGTTTATGCACAAATTATGCTTATTACCATTGAAATAAAAGACCTCCCTGGGTTTGACAATTTATATTGACCATCCTGTGTGTTAACTTTAATTAATTGACATATAGGGAGACCAACATTTTGGCGCCGTTGCCGGAGATGGTAATAGATAGACAGAGTTAGTAGTTGGTTTCATTTGATTTTATTTTAGTTCAATTATTTACAGCATGCATGAATACAAGAAAAAAAATCGGAAACCCCCATTGAATACTAACATTGCAGGTGGAAGAGGTCGAGGTCGGAATGCAGGTCAGGGAAGACACACATACATTGATGAGATAATTGCTAGAGTTGATTCTTCCACTAGACCACTATGGAACTCTACAGGTAGGGGAAATTATGTTCCTCCCAATCTTGAACATTCAGCATCCACAGTGGAGAATACAACGGGACCTTCAACACCTGTTGCAGAA